>NW_019091569.1:8396-398428 GCF_001949145.1 Acanthaster planci | reverse complement strand
TTCTGTATTTTTCAATTCTCAAACTGATTTAGATTGTTTCCAAGTCCCAGAATTTTTAGATGTAGTATTTAATAGCATGAATTTACCAAAAGATTTAGTTTCCTTAACTATGCCGGAACTTTTGGCTCTTTCGGCAGCTATTTTATCCTGAATGTATAATTTTGATCCGCATCAACATTCGGAAATTATTACTAATCAACACCGGCTAAATGTAGTTGATAACTGAAATGACGATAGTTTATCTTCAATCGGTCGGCGAAAGTATTTAATTCAAACAGATAACAATCTTTCTGGTGCCGAAAGATTTCCACCCGGACTTAATGCCAATGATTTTGATTCTCAAGGACAACTACGAGTAAATGATAAATTAATGTCCTTTAGCTTTGATGATTTAAGTATCATTGATTCATGATTTCCTCCTCGTTATTTTGCTCTTGATCATCTTTCTAAAGAATTGTTAATCGTTTTAGTTTGTACTCTTGGGGCGGTTTCTTTGCTTACGACGATGGGCTTAATTTTGAGTTTTTATTTTCGTCATCGAAAAAAAAATTTGCGAGAAAAGATAAAATAAGGTTAACTCTCGAAAGCAGAAATGGTGGAATCGGTAGACACGCTAGGCTGAGGGTCTAGTCTCAATTGCGAGGTGGGGGTTCAAGTCCCCCTTTCTGCACCAGATTTATTCTTATAACAAATTATAGAAAAATATTTTTTGCATAACATTACTTTTAGTTTTCGTTCCGTGTATGCTTTTATGCTTTATTCTTTTTCCCCTGAAAAAGCAAAGCTGTTCAAGTTTTTTTTCTTAATCGAATTAATATAACATTTACTTTTGACAGAGAAAAACAAAATCACGACAATCAATACATCAATTGTTCGTAAATAAAATTAGTTCCATTTTAATTATTTTCTCTTGCACATTTTGATGAGAAATTTTTTTATTCTATTTGTTTTATTTCTTTTACCGAAAAAATATCTATTTTTTAAATATAAATTTTTATAGAGTTTTGCCTTCTTAAAAAATATGATTTTTCTCGATGTTTTCTAATCAAGAAAACAAAAAAAACAGTTTTTTTTTTTTTTTTCACATTATTTTATTTTTTCTTATAAAAAGTGATATATGTAAAAACAAATGCAAATTGGTAAGTGTTTCCATTGCAATAAATTCTTTTTAAAACAATATTTAATTCTTTTAATTTTTATTTTCTTTTGTTTTTTTTTATTTTTAAAACATCAAATCACCGAGAAAAACATTTCTTCTTTTTTAGTTTCATTTAATTCATTATCCACATTTACCGACTCAGAAGATACAGATATTTTTAGTAACGAACAATTAGTTGGTGATGTTTGAGAATATCGATATTTACTCGGAACTTATAACGGCGAAAAAAAATATATTCGAATCGGAATAAAAGAAGATCGCCAACGAAATGTTGACCAAATAATTATTTACACCGGACCATATGGTGCTACGAGTCCGCGAATTATTCATGCCCGGGCTTGATCTCGCGGAATGCAAGTCGCATTGTCGACAGATATTCTTGATCTATGAGCAAGTCGAGAAATGGGAGAATCGGAAAAACTTTGATTTTGAATTGATGATATTCGTTCTAATTGAAATATTTTTGATTTGCGAATTCGAATTTTAAAATTCATGCATCATTGATCAAACGAAGGTTTTAATTCTTTTTGACATTCCCTCGCGATTCGTGATCACTCGCAAATTCTTCGTTCAATCGTATCTGATTATTGAAATACCAATTCAAATTTTGCGAAGGCTCGTCGAGAAATCGCTTTAATGAAAAAAATTGAATTTGATCAACTGAGTTCGCTCTTATCCTTCGATTCATATTCAAGTAGTATTGGAGTAAACACTATCGATTCAATTAGTCTTGATGATTTCGACGAGTTGGGAAATTTAGATCCTATTCAAATGAGTTGACTAAGCAATCCTCGCTGGGCTACTTCACGACATAGTGAATGATTGAACTTTTTCGAGACTGCGGTAACCAATGCGAGATTATTATTTGATGAGACCTTTTATGATCGTTTTATGAACGAAAGTTGTTATCCTGTTCGCGGTTGTAATGATAGATATCTAATTGATGATCAAATTGTTAGTTTGGGACTTGCGAACCCACACATTAAATCTTATTGAGCTAAGAATCCGAATCGTCTTCTCGTTATGAAAAGATATAAGAGTAACCTGGTAAACTCGTATATTCCTCCTGACTGAAATGGATATTATCCGCAAAATTTTGCTTTTCTTTCGGAAATGAGTGTTGATGATTTTAACGAAAAAGGAGAAATGGAATTAAGTGGTTTGAATTGAATGAATACAATTTCGGAATTAAAAGCCGTTGTTTCTTGAATTAGTTCATTTGATACCGAAACGCATTTACAAATTTATTATCAAAATTTCAAAATTGTGCTCGCTGAACATTGATTAAGCCAGGAAAAATATGTAAATTTAATTAAAGAAAAAAAACGCCGTCGAATTCCTGCTGTTAATCTTCATTTTCCGGAGAATTTGGAACTAGACGATTTCGACGAAAATGGTCTAATTGCGCCCGCAGCATTGGCTGATGTTGATGGAGAAAAATTATTTGAGTGATTTGGTTTTATGCAAGATTTAATTATTTTTTGGGAAAATAAAAATCATCCATATTTTCAACGAATTCAAAATTTAATTGAACGATGAAACAACGACGAGAATAAGGTTGATTTAAGAGAAAATTTAGGCGAATTTATAACATTTATGAAAACAGAGAATCGCATTCCTGATCTTTTACCCGATCTGGGATTAATACTAACTTGAGACTATTTTGATGAGAAAGGCGAATTATCGGTTTTTCGTTTTCCACCATTTTTCGCTGAATCGTTCGGTGATCTAAATATAATGCTAAATATAATGGGTTCGGATTTAAACTTGGAATCAATATACGATGTAATGTTAGAAAACGATTTAAATAATTTGGGTACTATTTCCTCCTTAATTTACAATTATCGAAGAGACATTATTCGATCTTGAAACCGTAATTCCGCTCTCAAAAATTTGATCGCTCTTTTTAGGGAAAATGACGAAAACCTACTCTTATCCGATTTACCTCAACGTCTTGGATTTCCCGAAGTGATAATGAATAGTTTATTGTCTGTTTTAGATGAGAACAATGATTTATTTGAGCCCCTCGAGCAAACGATCACTTTCTGAGACACCTATGACACATTAGTATTACTTNGCTACATTTCAACTTGGAGTTGAATTAATTGAAGAAAATTCTGATTTCTTTAGATGAGGATATCGAAATATTTATTGGCAAAATATTTTAGAAACATTAAATATTCATCCGAATCGGGATATTATCGCTTCCTGAAATGAATTAATCAATTCAAAAGGAGATTTGCCATTTTCGGTCTTTGGTTTTTCTCCATCAATTACGGCGACTTCTTTTCACGATGACGGAACCATCTTGCCCAACACCTTACAGAATTTAGAATTAGAAGAATTACAAACTTTTAAAGCTCATTTTCTTGACTTAGGAAATCATAATTATTTAACGAGAATTTTAAATATTCAAAAATCAAATTTATTAACTTATTGAAATAGTGATGATAAACGCTTACAAATAAGAGATTATTTATTGCTTCATATTGATTCATCCGAAATTCTTTTACCTTCTTGGCCTTTGACTTTTTTAGATTGAGACAATTTTGACGTTTCCGATGAAGAAGGAACTTTGCGTGAAAGTGATTTAAATGCTTTAACTTTTGCTGAAGTCACAACTCTTTTTCAAGAATTACAAAATTTGGATTGAGAAAGAGATGTTTTAGTCACATATCGCACTCAACTTATTGATTGATGAAATGCACCCGAACAAACTGATCTTCAATTTTTAATGCGCAATTATCAAGCCTTGGGACAACGCAAACCTTCCGATTATCCGAATAATTTCAATTTTATTCCTCGAACTTTCGATCCCGATAGCGATTCGGCCAAACAAACCTGATTAGCTGATGCCTTTGAATCGACAGGACTTTTAAGAACTACATCTTTAAATAGTTTCCCTACTTTAGAAAAAATAGTCAAAATCTCGCAATGAATGACTAATTTAAAAAATAATCCTATTTCTCATCAAGATGCATTTTTGACACAACATAAATTAAATTTACTGGAGAATTGAAATAATGATGCCAATTCTTCAGCAGTAGACCTTCGTAATAACATCGGCACATTTATCAGTTCTCAGGCCGAAAACTTGCCATTACTAGTTCCACAATTAAATTTAATTACCTTAACTTTTCGAAATTTTGATTCCAATGGTGAATTAGAAATGAGTGATTTAGAAGGTCTAAATTTTGCCGAAATCTCCCAATTAAATTCAGAATTAGAAACTTTCAAAAGCACTTCTGTTTCGAATTTACTTAATGACTATCGAACGGCCATTATTGAATATTGAAATAATTCAAATTATCGGAAAAACATGTTATTGACTTATTTAGTCGTTAAAGATCATATTGGTTCCGCTCATTCGGCCTATCCGAATCATTGAAATTTACCAACTTTTATTTCTGATTGAACGAATTGATTTGATAATTTTGCTTGAGCTAATACGGGAGCATTAAAAGATACCGCTTTTTCTTCTTCAATTAATCTAGTATCTTTGGGTCGTTGGCAAGCTTGATCGGAATCCCTTTCACCCGAATCTATTACTTTCCATATTGAAAATATTTTGAATATTTATCGCGATTTTTTGGTAGACCTTTGAAATATAAATTTATCTAACAAAGAAGAAAATCAACTGATAATTACTCGTTATCGTTCGCTCAACAACCCGCCAAATGATTTTCCCGCTTTGTTTAATTTTGTTTCACCAGACTCGAATGAATTAAGTTTTCGTTTGAACATCGATTTTTTTACCGATTCCGGATTAATAATGAAACCCCCGCTATACCCCGCTTCTTTAGCGGACCTAATTTATATTCAAACTTGAATGAATAGTTTTTACGAGCTATCGCATACCACACATAATTTTAATCAACTTTTTCTTACTGCTCTACGCGAAGATGTGGCAAATGTTTGAAATTCTTTTTCTGAACAAAAAGTCTTAGTTTCTTCTTTTCTCTCACTTCGCGATTCGGAACGCCCCAATTTAATTCCTTCTTTAGAATTGACTTATTTAACTTTTGGGGATTTTGTTGTGTCCACAGGGAATCTGCCATTGACCGCATTAGCAAATTTGAATTGAGACGAATTAAAAGTTTTGAATGAAGAATTAAAACTTTTAGAAGATAAAACCGGAGCAGAAATCGTAAGTGAATATCGGGCTTTGATTTTAAGCAATTGAAATAAAGATTTTGTTTTACGTTTAATTTTTCGTGATTATCAACTTTTAGATTCCAATGAACAAAACTTTAATTTTAATTTTCCATCTGGATTTAGTTTGCAAAACATTCGTTCCGACGGCGGTTTAATAAGCGATGGTCTGAATTCCGCTTTGGTTGGAACCAACTTTGATGATTTACAAAAACTTGCTACTTTTCAACACTATGTTGAAACTTTTACTTGAGATCAAGTTATTCGTCATATTGATTCAACGAATGACTTAACTCCTTCGATGATGGTCGGCAACTGAAATTCCGACACAAACAAAAAAGAATTTATTCGAGATGTTAAATTATATCCTCGCTTAATTCGCGGTTATACGGGATGAAATTTTCCGCAGAATGAAGACCGTCAATCTTATATTACCTTGGACGATTTTAATGCCCGTGGTGAGTTAATGACGAATAATTTACTCAATGCCGATCAAGAAAAGTTAATCGCGATTGATTCCTGAATTAGAAGTTTTAATGTTTTTAGTCAGCGTTCAATTTTAATTGATCGTTACAAACAAATAATTTTCAGAGAATGAAATGGTAATCCTAATCGTAAATTACTAATCGCTCAATATTTAAAATTAATCGAGCAACAAATTACTTTGCCTGACTATCCGAATCGAATATTTACAATTTCTTCCGAATTTTCCGATTCTCTGCCCGGCTTAAATAGTTATTTAAAAATGCAATTATTTTTCGCTTCGGACGGATCGATACCCTCTTTGTTAAGTTTTGGCAGTTATTTTGAAAGTCTGAGCGAATTGAATGAGTTTTTTCGATGAAGTGAAAGCTTAACTTCGTCAAATATGGACACTTTAACAAATGAATTTATTTCCGCATATATTGCGGAAATAATTCGTCTTTGAAATTCCGACACAAACAAAAAAGATCTCATAAAATTCGGAAAAATTTTTAATGCTAAAAGTCCCACGAATGATTATAATTTTAATTTTCCTGAGGAAAACAATCGCGACTTGCTGACACTGAATTTTTTCACCGTCGATGGAACATTATTAGAAACTCCTTTTTCGCAATTAAATTTTGACACTTTAACGATTATTTTTAATTGAATCAAAAATTACAATTCTCTTTCTCATTTAGCAACTCTGGTGAATGAGTACAAAACTTATCTTCGAAACACTTGAAATACTACCTTGTCACATAGAAGTCTTTGAACTGAATTGGGAGGGTTTCGTCAATTGACGAATTTTCCGTTAATGTTGCCATCCTTAGGCTTTGATAATTTGTCCATTATGAATTTTGATATCAACGGAAAATTAGTGAACAACGAGTCATTAAATAATTTTTCCACTTTTTCTCGTTTGCAAGCATTGGAAACATTTTTAGTTACTTGAAATGCAACCACCTTATTAGAAAGCTATTCAAATCAAATTATTACAGCCTGAAACAACAGTTTGCAACTTACGGGATTGATGCAGTTATATCAAATCATTCTCTCAATACCGGAGTCAATTTTATTGAATTATCCCCAAAATTGAAATTTATCAATCATGATTCCGCCGCTGATTTTAACTGCCTGAGTGCAAAACGAAGCTTTTGCGGCAAACGGAAATTTTAAAACTAATGCTTTAAGTAGATTTGATAATCTAAAAAAACTCGGTTATTTGCAACGATGAATTGAATCATTGAACGATAGCACAATCGCCCTTCATGAGACTAATTTTCACGAAAACCTGCTTTCTTTTCTCGTTAATTATTGAAACACCAATCATAATTTATTAGAAATTATGATTCGGTATCAAGCAATGAATCCAAAACCCTCCGCGATTAATTCCATTGATTTTCATTTTCCCAACGGAATAAGTTTCGTAAATTATAATTCTCAAGGTTTGTTTCTATCACAATCAATAGAAGATTTTGAAATTGCTTTTTTAGCATCTTTATATCTATGAATCAAAACCGACCTCAACGAAACTTGACAAGCCTCAACAATCGCAAAATTAAGAAACGCCTTTGCCCTTAATATTATGAATTTTTGAAATAATAGTCAAGATCCTAACATTGTCGCAATCAAAATTCTGATTACTGATTATCATCAAATGCTTCAAAAACCTAATTTATCTCCCCTCATTGGCAACTTTGAATTATCCATTAATGATTTTGATAATACTCAGGCAAATCTTTCCCTCAATGTTTTATCGCAATACAATTGAGATGAACTAGAATCTCTCGAAGAAAGTTTAACGACCTTAACAATCGCTCAAATGCTATTACAATATCACGCGGCAATTATTAATTATTGAACTGAATCGGCTCAAGATTTAAAACGCAAAGCAATTTCAAAATATTTAAAGCTTGAAGTCAAACCATCAGGATTTCCTGCGCTTTTTGAATTGCCGCCGACCATTAACACCGATATAAAAATTCGCGAAATATTTTCCACCGACGGGCAAATTGTTCTCTCAGTTTTCAGTATTACGGAGGAAAATTTTAATAGCTATCTAAAATTAGGAAACTTTTTATTTTGAATGGAAAATTTTTCTCCCACCGGTCCTGATTATCTATGAGTCGGCGATGAAGAAATACCGCTTACATGAAAAATTCACGGATTGATTGACGATTGAAATAGTTCCGCATACACATCCCATCGATTAATGATTGTTCGTTATAAATATTTATCGGTTCGTCTTTCGGAAGGTGAAACATTAACGACAAATTTTAATTGAAATGATATTTCGCCGTTGACTGTCGATTCCTTTGCCGTCGACGGAACATTGGGATATAACAATTTAAGTGCTTTTACAGAAGTTCAATTAATTACTTTTAGAAATTGAATATCAGAATTATCGGTGACTTTGCTGTTTGATAGTTTAGTCAATGAATTTAAGGATTTATTAATTTTATGATGAGCCGATAGTTTCAATGATCAAAAACGGGAATTAATTCTCAATTTTATCAATAATCCGAATGATTATCCCGGTTATCCACAAGGTTTTGGTTTTCCTGAAGGTCTTTCGTTAACGGATTTTGATGATGCAACCGGAAGACTGAAAGATAAAAGTATTTCGTTTTCTGAAATATTAAATTGAAATCAATTAGTTCAAATCGAAAGTTGAATTAAAGTTCCTTTTCATCAGGCTCCCTATGTTGATGCGACAAATCCGCAGTCTCCGGGCTTAAATGATATTGAAATTGTTTGAGAAAATCAACGAGTAGCTTTAATTTCGTATTGAAATAATCCGGAAAATGAGAAAAAACAAAGCATTCTACGATATTATTTTAGACTTACCGCCAAACCTACGAATTATCCGCAAAACTTTAATTTTCCCACCGGTTTGAGTTTACTGAATTTTGAAGCTAACGGAAAATTACCGCTTTCTTTTTTAACGGAAAAACCAATTTATGGAGAAGTTAATCCGTCCAATTTTGTATTTTTCAATTCGCAAACCGATTTAGATTGTTTCCGAATGTTCAAATTTTCAGATGCAATATCTAATAGCACAAATTTACCAAAAGATTTAGTTTCCTTAACTATGCCTGAACTTTTAGCTCTTTCGGCAGCTATTTTAACCTGAATGTATAATTTTGATCCACATCAACATTCGGAAATTATTACTAATCAACATCGGCTAAATGTAGTTAACAACTGAAATAATGATAGTTTATCGTCAATTAGTCGACGAAAGTATTTAACTCAAAAAGACACCAATCTTTTCACTGCCAAAAGTTTTCCGCCTGGACTTAACGCCAATGACTTTGGTTCTCATGGACAACTACAAGTAAATAATAAATTAATGTCTCTTAGTTTTGATGATTTGAGCGTTCTAGATTCATGATTTCCTCCTCGGTATTTTGCCCTTGATCATCTTTCTAAAGAATTGTTAATCGTTTTAGTTTGCTCTCTCGGAGCAGTTTTTTTGCTTATGTTGGTGATTTTCATCTTGTGTTTCTATTTTCGTCATCGAACAAAAATTGAGAAGAAAAGTTAAAATTAAGATTAACATTAAAATCTTCGAAACGAAGCAATCAGCGACATGCAAGGCCGGAGAGTCTAATCACAATTGCGAGATGAGGATTCAAGTCTCTTTTTCTGCACCAAATTTACCCTTATAATAAAATATAGAAAAATATATTTTTGCATAATGCTTACTTTTAGTTTTCGTTCCAAATATGTCTTTACTCTTTATCCTNCAATCACGATTGACAGTGAAAAACAAAAAATTTATTATTGTTTAGGAAAACGAAAAGAGTATAAATTAGATCATTTAGCTTTATTTTGATCACCAATTGTCGCCATATCGCAAATGTCTTTTAATTTAGCCATCGACGAGTTTGCGCTCAAACCGAAATTTAAAAAGCAAGTCATTCGTACTTTTATGCATGCTTTTTATAGCAGTCGAATGATGCCGTGAACGAAAAAAAAAGCAGCGGTAAAAGTAAATAAGAAAAAGATTCATTTAATTACACAAGAAAAAATTCAATGATTAAAATCCGAAGATCAACAAATTCAAATTACCGAATCCGCAAAAAGCCTTGCTAAAAAATGACAAGATATGGCTCCCAACTTATTAACTAGTGTCACTATGGCGGAAGAAATAAAGACTATTTTCGCTAAAATTCCTGCAATTAAGTGTCGCGTTTTGACAAAAAAAGAAATTGAAGCCGAAAATATGAATTTGTTATTGGCGGTAAATGCAGGAAGTAATGTGGAACCACGAGTTGTAGTGATGGAATATGTAACAAATACAAAATTACCGCGATATGCCCTGATTGGCAAAGGAATTACCTTTGATACCGGTGGGTATTCTCTCAAACCTTCAAATTACCAACTCGGCATGAAATATGATATGAGCGGAGCGGCAATTGTATGTGCCACAATGAAAGCCATCGCGGAACAAAAGATTTCCGCTAATCTTGTCGCCGTTGCTTGCTTAACCGATAATCGTATCGGGCAAACGGCCACGCTGGTTGAATCGGTTGTTCGTTCTAAAAATGGAAAAACCGTCGAAATCACAAATACCGATGCGGAAGGACGTTTAGTTTTAGCGGATGGGATTACATATGCGATTCGCAATTTAAAAGCGACTCATTTAATTGACTTATCAACTCTTACCGGCTCCATTCTAGTTGCTTTAGGAGAAGAAATCACGGGAGCCTTTACCAATAAGAGCAGTTTTTATAAAAAGTTCGCTCTTTCGGCTTTTGCCGAAAACGAACTTATTTGAGAATTACCTGTCATTCAAGAAAACTTTAAACGAATGCGTTCTTCAAAAGTCGCCGATTTATTAAATGCTACCGCAAATTATTATGGTGGAAGCAGTAATGCAGCAGCTTTTCTCATGGAATTTGCGGAAAACAAACCATTTTTACATTTAGATATTGCCGGAACGGCCACTAAAAATAAACGAGGAACCGCGATTATGCTGCAAACTTTAATTCATTTTTTTCGTCATCTCGCAAAAAAATCGGAAAAGCCGAAAATAGTGTAAAATCAAATAGATATAAAAGAGAAGGAAATAAATAAATATGAGTAAACAAAAATTTGATCGTTCCAAACCTCATGTAAATATTGGAACAATTGGTCATGTTGACCATGGAAAAACCACCCTAACTGCGGCTATTACGGCGTATTTAGGAAAAAAGAAACTCGCGGTCGTTAAATCATTTAGTGAAATCGATGCCGCTCCCGAAGAAAAAGAGCGAGGAATTACGATTAATACCGCCCATATCGAATATGAAACCGAAAAAAGACATTATGCCCATGTTGATTGTCCGGGACATGCTGATTATATTAAAAATATGATTACCGGCGCCGCCCAAATGGATGGAGCTATTTTAGTGATTAGTGCTACCGACGGGCCCATGCCGCAAACTCGTGAACATATTTTGCTCGCTCGCCAAGTCGGAGTTCAGAATATTGTTGTTTTTTTAAACAAATGTGATCAAGTAAATGACGAAGAAATGCTTGAATTAGTGGAAATGGAAACTCGAAGTATTTTGAAAGAATATAAATACGACGGGGATAATATTGTGATTATTCGTGGATCGGCTTTATTGGCTCTGCAAGGAGACGCGAAATGAGAAGCTAAAATCGCGGATTTAATGAATGCCGTTGATGAAAAAATTCCCACACCGGAGCGCGACACACAAAAACCGGTTTTGATCTCGATTGAAGATGTAATGACCATTACGGGTCGGGGAACGGTTGTTACCGGGCGAACGGAACGAGGAACATTAAATCTCAATGAAGAGGTTGAAATTGTCGGATTGCGGCCCACTCGTAAAGCCGTCGTTACGGGAATTGAATCCTTTCATAAACTACTTGACACTACCGTGGCCGGTGATAATGTCGGCATTTTATTGCGCGGAATTGAAAAAAGTCAGGTAGAGCGAGGACAAGTTCTAGCGAAACCGGGATCAATTACTCCGCATAAAAAATTTACGGCGCAGGTTTATGTTTTGAAAAAAGAAGAAGGTGGTCGACACAAACCATTCTTTACTAAATATCGTCCTCAATTCTATTTTCGAACAACGGACGTAACGGGAGAAATTACTCTTTCCGAAAGTGTTAAAATGGCCATGCCCGGAGATAATGTTGAATTAACGGTTAGTTTAATTGTTCCCGTGGCGATTGAAGAAAAAACAAAATTTTCCATTCGCGAAGGAGGAAGAACAATCGGTGCCGGCAGTGTCGTAAAAGTAATTGAATAATTATCAATTCAATTTTTTTATTTTTAATTTGTTATGAAAACGAAAGTTTTTTCTCTGCGTGCTCGAAAGTTACAATTCGGACATCATCGTTCCAAGGCCTTAAATGCCACTCAACGAACCTTTAGTCCAAATTTACAAGTTTTTCGTTTTCACGATGAAAAAGGCAAATTAATTAAAATTCGTTTGCCCGTCCGCGAATTACGAACTTGAAAAACATCTCTTCAAAAAATAAAATCCCTGTCAACAAAAACTCATTCCTCATCGACTTTAACGAAATAATTTTTTTTGTAATTATTTTGACGAAATCAGGTATAATTTTTGGCAAAACATATGAAATTAGTTATTCTAGAATCACCTACAAAAACCAAAGCTTTGCGAAAGTTTTTAGGAAAAGAATATACAGTTTTATCCTCTCAAGGTCATATTACCAAACTTGCAAGTCGCGGACCATACGGTCTGGGTGTTGATTTAGTTCGTATGCAGCCTCAATTCGTTGTGCCGCGGGCGAAAAACTCTTTGGTAAAAGAATTCAAAAATTCTCTCAAAAAAGCCAGTGCTCTCTATTTGGCTACCGATCCCGATCGCGAGGGTGAAGCAATCGCTTTTCATTTGCAGAAACGTTTAAATTCTCAAGTTCCGGTTCATCGAGTTATTTTTCATGAAATTACCAAAAAAGCCGTGTTAACAGCCTTCGAAAATCCTCGTAAATTAAATTTACCAATGGTCCAAAGTCAATTTGCACGGCGAATTATTGACCGTATGATCGGATATCGTTTATCCAATTTATTACAAAAAAAAATTTCCGCTCGTTCCGCCGGGCGAGTTCAATCAATGGCCTTACGATTGATTGTGGAACATGAACAGAAAATTCAGAATTTTGTCGCGGAGAAAAGTTGAGATTTTTATGCAAAAACAAAATTTTATGATCTCGATTTAAGACGTTTTCAAAAACGTAAACTCGTCGTCAAAAAAGAAAAAGACAAAACCAAAATTATTCAAACGCTTACCGGTCCCTTATTTTTAAAAGAAATTCAAAAAAAAAGTTTTCTTCTTTCTTCGCCGTCGCCTCTTCGTACAGCCACGCTATTACAACTGGCAGCGAACAAACTTCGCTATTCCGCAAAAAAAACGATGTTTTTGGCTCAAAAATTATATGAAGGAATTTCGATTAATCAGCAAATGATTGGATTAATTTCCTATCCACGAAGCGACTCACAGCGTTTTAATCAGGATTTTATTCAACATGCACGGCAATTTATTCAAAAAACTTACGGCCCGAATTTTTTAAAAACCAAAATTACAACTCAAAATAAAAAACCACAAATATCGCTCGTAAATGCACAAGATGCGCACGAAGCCATTCGCATTACTGATTGTGAACGAACTCCGGCAAAGTGCCAAAAATTTCTTTCTTCCGAGCTTTATCGTCTTTATGAATTGATCTATAATCATACATTAGCGGTCTTTATGACGCCTTTAAAAGGAACTCATTTAATTTATCAATTATTTACTTCGTGTGAAAAATATGAATTTGTTTGAGAAACAAAATATGTCAATCAATTAGGATTTGCCCAAGTTTTAGGAACCGAACTTCCTTTAACCAAAAAAGATGCCGCCTTACCGAAATGAAAAATTTCTCAGTCAATTCAAGTCGAAAAATTTTATGCCAAAGAAAAAATTACTAAACCCCCAACTCATTTTTCGGAAGCTCGTTTAATTAAAAAATTAGAAGAATTAGGCATCGGTCGTCCTTCGACATATAGCGGAATTGTGAGTAAACTAGAAAGTTGAAATTATTTATCTTTGGTAAAGCGAAAGTTAATTCCCACATCCAAAGGTGTGGAAGTAACTCAACTTTTAATCAAACATTTCGCGGCATTTATTAATGAAATTTATACGGCTAAGTTGGAACAAAATTTGGATGAGATCGCCAATAATCAAAAAAACGAAGTGATTTTTTTGAAAAATTTTTGAAAAAATTTTAATATCCAAATCGAAATCGCAAATGATAAAATTAAAGATAAAATTTCTCCTATGTTAAATCTGAAGTGCCCCGATTGCGATCATGCCTTAAAAGAACGAGACGGAAAATACGGCAAATTCATTGGTTGTTCAAATTATCCCGACTGTAAATATATTAAAAGAAAAAAAATCGGCAAAAAATGTCCGCAATCAAATCATGATTTGGTTGAAAAACAAGGTCCGCGAGGAAAATTTATTGCTTGTGCCGGGTTTCCGGAATGCCGATATGTTGAAAAAAATTCAAAAACATCCACCAGTTCAAAATTATTAACCAAAATGTGTCCAAAATGTAAGTTACCTTTAGCGGAACGAGATGGTCGATGAGGAAAGTTTGTCGCTTGTACCGGTTTTCCTAAATGTCGTTATATTGAAAAAAATTCAAAAAAAATAAAAAAGAAATAATTTGAAACTTAAACAATTAAGATATAAAATACGATAATATGGAATTAGATTTTTCAATTTTTGAATTGTCCCAGGCTGGGGCCACACGAGGTGGCTTTTTTCGTGAAAGACATCCGAAAACTATGGCTTATACAAGCAAATATCGATCTCGTTATGCGAATATTGATTTACAGGCAACAAAAGAAAAATTAATTGAAACCATGAAGGTTTTTCAAACAATCGGAACAACGAACAAAAAAATTCTCTTTGTCGGCACAATGCCCTTAATTCGTTCCGTTGTTAAAAAACATATTGAACCGACATCTCACTATTATATTAACTATCGTTGATTAGGAGGATTACTTACCAATTTTGAAGTTTTATCCAAACGAATTGAAAGATTACAAAAAATTCGTGCTCAGGAAGAAAACGGTATTTGAAAAACTTGAAGTAAGCGCGAACAGATGATGTTTATGAAAAAAAAATCTCGTTTAGAGCGAAGTTTATGTGGCATTATTGACATGAAAAAACTTCCTGATTATTTAGTTTTAATTGGTCCGCGTGGAGATAAAACCGCTTTATCGGAAGCGACCAAATTAGGTATTCCTGTATTCGGAATTACTCGGCCGAATATAAATCCGGATTTATTTGAAAAATACATTCCGATTAACGATCAATCGGAAATTTCTGTTTCCATTGTCTTAAAAAATCTTTGTCATGCTTTAATCGGCGATTCAAAGAAACCTACTTCTTTTGTTCGCGAGAACAAGACGGAATCGGCAAAAGACATTTTTTCTTTTAAAACACCGACAGAGACAAATTTAACAAAATCCAATTTAAAAAAAGAAACAAAACAAAAATAATGAGTGTAGAAAGATTGAATTTAATCAAAAAATTACGGCACATGACGCATGCCGGGTTTGCCGATTGCGGTAAAGCATTGAAAGCCACGAATAATGATATAGAAAAAGCTCTTGATTGACTAAAACAACACGGCATTGCCAAAGCGCAAACGAAAACAAATCGTCAAACACATGAGGGTCTTACGAATGTATTGTTAAAAGGTAATCGGGCGATTCTTTATTCGCTTCAATGTGAAACGGATTTTGTGAGTCGAAATCATGATTTTGTGAATTTTTTTCAAAAGTTAGGTGACATAATTTTAAATAGTTCAGTCACTACTCGAGCGGAAATTGAAAATTTATCTTTAAATAATCAACCCTTAAATCAAGCATTATTAAGTTTAAGTGGCAAGATTGGAGAAAACATTATTTTAGGTTCCTGCAAAATTTTTACAAAAACATCAACTCAAATTTTTGGTTCATATATTCATGGAATGGGTAAAAGCAGTGCCTTGGTTATTCTTGAGGGAACTCAAAATAAAGATTTGGCGGATTCTTTAGCCATGCATTTAGTGGCCATGCAACCGCTTTTTTTAAGTGTTGATGATGTGCCTGAAAAATATCAGCAGCGAGAAATAAATAATATTCAAGAGTCATTAAAAAATTCTCCATCATTTGCTAATAAAGATTCGCAAATGCTGGAGAATATTGTTCGCGGAAAATATCAAAAACAATTAAAAGATGTCGTTTTATTAATGCAAAACAACATTCACAAAGAAAACGAAACGATTGCACAAACATTAGCGGCACATTCTGCTAAAATGATTAAAATGGGGTGAATCACAAAAGGTAGTTAAATTTAATTATGGCAACTAAAATAGGCGTTCTTTTACTTTGATTTATGTTCGCGATTTGAGGTTACATTAGCATTATTTATGCCTTGGGTATTATTTGATTTGCTCGTGCAAAAGCAAAAAACTCATATTATCAAAAAAGTTTAATCGCAATCAATCTGTTTATATTTTGTCTAAATACAATCGGGCAGGTCTTTACAATTGTTCTTTTTGTATTACCGGGTGGCGGGCAAGAAATTTTATCGGCTCTGAAAAATAAATCAGACACGGCTTTCACTCCAACGCAAACAATAAATACTTATTACTTAATTTTATTTATCATTAACTTCATTGTTGGTATTTTACAATTAACGGTTTTTCTATTTTGTTCCAATAATCTCGTGATTAAATTTAGTCAAGAACGTTTGTTGATTATGGGCACCGCGGTGATTTATTCCGCGATTGTAAAACTTTCTCGTTCAAAAAGAGGACATTTAGTTTTAGAATATGTTTACAAGCAGGAAAATAAAGAAATTTTCACAGAAAAATTAAGATTTTTCAAATGATTTTCAAGTACTCGATTTTTACAAAAAGAAAGTCGCAATTATTTTGATCCGCAGAGAAATATGGCTTTTTTTAAATTAGATCAAGTTACCAAAAAACCAACTTCCGAAAAAAAAATGAGTTCGCAAAAAATCGCGAACGAAAAAAAAATTAGTTCGACCGAGAAAAAAACAGTTTCCTCGAAAATAAAGAAAAAACCCGCTTCGCCGCCGCCGAGCAAAAAGTAAAATTCATGAAAGCGAAACGTTGCTTAGTTAAATTTAGTGGCGCTGCCTTTGGTAATTTCTCGGGTTATTTTGATTTTCCTTTTTTGAAAAAAATTGTATCGCAAGTTCAATTTTTACGAAAAAATCATTTTTCCGAAATGATAATCGTTGTTGGCGGAGGAAATATTTGCCGCGGCGAAACCGTGAAAAAAAAAGCTCAAGTTCGCGATCAAAATAATCGTTTACATTATGCCGGAATGCTCGCGAGTTTAATGAACGGATTGATTTTACAAAGCCTTTTTGAAAATGAAGGAATATCGGTTCATTTGCTTAGTGTTTTACAAATGAAAACCGATTTTGCGGATTCTTATAGTTTTTCCCTCGCAGAAAAGTATCTTGCTCGGGATGGAATCATTATTATCGGCGGGGGGTCGGGAATTCCTAATCAGTCAACCGATGTATTGACTTTGGAAAAAGCCAAAGAATTAAAGGTCAATCTTTTATTTCTCGGAAAATATAATGTTGATGGAGTTTATACCGCTGATCCTCAAACCGAAAAAGGCGCACAATGATTAAAGGAAACTAGTTTTACGGAAATTATTCAGCAAAATTTACAAGTTATTGATTTACCCGCCGCGCGGATTGGACAAACCGGAAATTTTGATACCTATGTCTTTGATATTTTAGTTCCGAATAATCTCATTCAAATAGTTAACAAAAAAGGAAAATTTACTTATGTCCAAAATTCTTAATTTAAATGATTTAATTGAAAAAAGCAAAGAAATTCGAGATGGATTTGTTCAAAAAGCTCAAAGATATAATTTTTCTCATATTAATTTAAATATTTTAGAAGGCATCAAAATTCCATATTTTGGAGAAAAAACCGCCGTTGCCTATGCCGTGAAATCACAAAAACATCCCGATGGGTCGGTGACTTTAATTCCTTTTACACCGAATACGCTAGAACTTATCTATCATGCGATTGTCGCTTATAAAACCAATTGATCCGTTGCGATTCAAAAAGATCAAATTCGCATTTCGGCACCACAAATTACCACGGAAGCCAAAAAAAAATTGGAAAAAGAATTAAAAATTGAATGAGAAAATTCCAAAATTGGATTACGACAGTTGCGGCATGATTTATTAAAACTATGAAAAAATCAAAAAGATTTAAGTGAAACGAAACTTCAACAACAAGAAAAAAAATTACAAAATATCTTTGACGAAGAGAGTAAAAAATTATCAATCGTATTTCAAGAACAAATCAAACGAATAAACAATTTTTAAGATTAAATCTAATTCATTCCCAAATAAATTATGGTTTAATTTTAATAATAAGGAAGAATTTCAAAGTGAATTTTGTTCAATTATTTGAAAGATTGAATTTGCCTCATCAGATTAATAAATACGATCAATTACAAGTTGAAAACTGTTCGCTCGGGGGAACTAAAAAAGAAATATTAAATTTAACTTTATTAAATAGGCGCTTATTGCCGTATAAATTAATTAGTGATTTAATTGCCGATCTTCAGCATCAGGGCATAAAAAAAATTAATTTTTTTTATGAAAATTGAAAGTTGCATGTTGCCGATTTTGTCGTATTAAAAGAATATTTAAATCATTTTTTTCGAAAGAATGATTTAAATTATCAATCTTATGATTTATTGTTCGCGAACGAGAAACAACTGATCTTGATTAGCGAGCAAAAACAACAAATTGAATCACATTTAGAACCTTTACTTATTTATTTAGAAACTCAATTCGGGCTTTGTTTACCGAAAATATGCATCAAAACCAGTCATCAAATCAAAAAAAACTCCGTAAAACATCAATCTTTACAAAAACCCGCCTATCATCGCCTCGCTCAAGATTTTAAAAGCGATAGTCAATCATCAATTCCTTCAATGAACTCAACAGTTGAAAAACTTCATTTGTCGAAGCCACAAATCAATTTAAATAAAATGAAAAAAATTCAAATTCCATTGTCAAAAAATAATTCCCTATCCGCGATTTGACAAGAGACAAAAAACCGAAAAAAAATTCAAGGAAAAATTCTCTCCGTTGATAGTTGAACGATTAATAATCAATTGAAAATGGAAATTTTAGTTGATGCTGAAACCACGGCTTATATTTTGACTTTAGAAACTGCTTTTAATCAAATTCGTAATTTAACTGAACTCAAACCGCAAAAAGAATTTATTTTTGAATGTGTGGAAAGAACAATTCAGAGAAAAAATCATTTATTTATTGTCACTTTTCAAGAAAAAAATCGCGAATTTCAGCGACAGGATCACAGTCCACGAAAACGTATTGAATTACAAGTTCATACTAAAATGTCAGCCTTGGATGGAATAACAAATGCTGAAGATTATTTAATTTGAGCAACTCATTGAGGACATTCCGCGATTGCTTTTACGGACTATGAAAACATTCATATTTTTCCTGAATTAAATCGCCTGTCATCTCTATATCCGCAAACAAAAATTATTTATGGGTGTGAATTGAATTTATTAAACGATGAATATTATGTTTTATCCCGAATGCCGAAAAAAAGTTTAAAACAACAAAAGTTTTTGTTTATTGATATTGAAACATCCGGACTTTCTCCCGTATATGATGAAATTATTGAATTTGCCGGAATTTTAGTACAAAATAATTTGGTTCAAGAAAAAATGAGTTTTTTAATTCAAAGCAATCACCAAATAACTCAAAATATCACCGACTTAACCGGTATTACTCAAAGTGAATATGAAAAGAATGCCATTCCCGTTTCGCACGCGGCACAAAAAATTCGAACTCTTTTGAAAGATACGGTCATCGTTGCCCATAATGCTCAATTTGATTTTGAGTTTTTAAATACTTTTTTTCAACGATTCGAAAAAAAAGCTTTAACTAATCCCATTATTGATACTTTATTTTTAGCCTATACACAACTTCCGGAATTGAAATTTTATCGTTTAGGACGTGTTGCTCGGCGATTAAAAGTTTTTTATGAGCGAGATCGAGCCCATCGTGCCATGTATGACGCTGACATTGTGCGACAAATTTTTCCTCAATTATTAAAAATAAAAGGCTTGAAAAAATTTTCGGAAATTTATGCTTTAAATCAAAATTCGATAATTAAATCGAAAATTCGTTCTCGGCGAGTTACTGCTTTAGTAAAAAACGAACAAGGATTGCGAAATTTGTATCAATTAATTTCAATTAGTCATACAAAAAAGTTATATTATGCCCCGTCCATAGAAAAAGAAGATTTGCAAAACTATCACGAAGGTCTTTATTTTGGTTCGGGAAATCAAGATAGCGAGATTTTTTATGCAGCTGTTTATGAGTCTCCTTCGGCATTACGAAAAAAAATTCAAAAATATGATTTCATTACCGTTTCTCCGCCGGATGTTTTTCTCAATTTAATCGAACGAAAAATTATTTCTCAGACTCATATAAAACTCATTATTGAAAACATTATTCGTATCGCTCGAGAAGAAAAAAAAATACTCGTGGCGAGTAATGATGTTTATTTTCTTCATGCAAACGATAAGTTTTATCGGGACATTTTTATATTTAACAAACAATTAAAAGGCAAGCCACATCGCTTTTATGATCGAAAACATCAAATTAGTGGCTCTCCGCCACAATATTTGCGTACAACCGAAGAAATGAAAAAGGCTTTTGCTTTTTTAAAAAATGATGCGCTCGTTGAAGAGATCGTTGTCGATAATCCTCATCAATTAGCAAAAAAAATAGAGACCTTTTCCATTTTATCAAATCAGGTTTGTATGCCTAAACTTTTGCATGCGCCGAAAAAATTAACTCAATTAGCCAAACAAAGTTTTCAGGCCAAATATTCAACTCACCCCAACGAAAAATTAAAAGAAAGATTTAATCATGAATTAAAACAAATCATTGATCAGGGATATGCTACGATTTATTTAATTGCATATCATTTAAATCGTTATTCCGCGGAAAATGATTATTTGGTTGGCTCGCGGGGTTCTGTTGGTTCGTCTTTTCTGGCTTATTGTTTAGGAATTACGGAAGTAAATCCGTTAAATCCTCATTATTCATGTTCTCAATGTGGCTTTTTTCAGTGAGAATCAAATTTAAAATATCGTTCCGGATTTGATTTGCCGGAACGTAATTGTTCACATTGCCATGTAAAACTCGCTCGCGACGGACATATCATTCCGTTCGAATCTTTTCTTGGATTAAATGCTCAAAACATTCCAGATATTGATTTAAATTTTTCGGGAGAATTTCAGGAAAAAGCTCAAATTTATGTCACTCAATGACTGGAAAAGGAATTCGGTAAAAATAAAATTTTTCGTGCCGGAACGGTATCCACTGTCGCCAAGCGAACCGCCTACGAATATTATAAAAATTACTGTGAATTATTTCCCGAACGAAAAGATAACTTTGCGGAAATTCAAAAAATTGTGCATAATCTGATCGGAGTAAAAAGAACCACGGGTCAACATCCCGGAGGATTAATGATTGTTCCCAAAGAAAAACAGATTTTTGAATTTACTCCCTACAATTATCCATCGAACAATCCCGAAGAAAAATATTTTACTACTCATTTTGATTATCATGCTCTCAATAATTCTCTGCTTAAAATTGATATTCTCGGACATGATGATCCAACCGGATTAAGAATGCTGGCTAAAATGACAAATTATGATCCAAAAAAAATTCCAATTGCGGAACCGGCGGTTATCAAACTGTTTACCGACGGAAAGATTCTCGGTTTTCAAAAAATGTCCGCTCGTTCAAAAATCAACGGTGCATTGGCTCTGCCCGAATTTGGAACCGGGTTTGTCCGTCGTCTTTTGCAAGATGCGAAACCACAAACTTTTGCCGATTTAATTTCGATTTCCGGATTATCGCATGGCCAAAATGTTTGAGAAAGTAATGCGCGGGATTTAGTACTTGAGAAAAAAAATAATATTCGCCTGCCTGATGTAATCGCCTGCCGAGATGATATTATGACCTTTTTACAAGCTCGAGGAATTCCTTTGGAAAAAGCCTATCATTGTATGCAGGTTATTAAAAAAGGTCGTGGACTTGACGAAAAAACGCATGCTTATTTACAAAAAAAACAAATTCCGAATTGATTTATTGATTCATGTCAAAAAATTCGTTATCTTTTTCCGAAAGCTCATGCAACGGCCTATGTTATTATGGCTTATCGTTTTGCCTGATACAAAATTCATTATCCGGCAGAATTTTATGCGACTTATTTTACGATTCGTTGTAGTTTTTTTGATTTATCAACTATTATCGGCGGTTCAGCGATTATTTCTGCCAAACAAAAATTTATCAATCAAAAACGCCAAAAAGAAGAAATATCGGCAAAAGAAAAAGGTCTTTTAAGTATTTTTGAAGTCGCTTTGGAAATGTGAAATCGAAATATTGAAATGAAACCCTTACATTTAAATTTTTCGACCGCAAATCAATTTATTGTTCGCAAAGAAAAGAATAAAAAAGTTATTTATCCACCGTTCAATGCCGTGGACGGATTAGGAACCGAAGCGGCCAAAAAAATTATTTTCGAACGCGAAAAAGCTTCTTTTCAAAGCCATGAAGATTTTCAAGAAAGAACCAAAGTGAATCGAACTGTTTTTGAAAACTTAGTAAATCTCGGAGTCTTAAAAAATTTACCCGTTTCTCAACAGAAAAAATTTACTTTTTAATGGTTTAAAGAAAGCTTTTCCTTTATAATGAGAAATAAGTAAAGTTTTACGATGATAAAAAATAAAACCAATAACATTATTTCTCTGACGAATTCTGTTCGCGAAATTGCACGAACACAGTCAATATGTGAAACACATCTTTATGATGAAGTAATTGATGCTTTAAAAAAAGCCTATCAAAAAGAAATTAATCCCGAAAATGAATTAATGATTCAAAAACAGGAACAGGATGGCGAATTCGCTCTTTTCGAAATGAAAACCGCCGTGCAAAAAGTGAACAATGCGAATTTAGAAATTGAGGTAAAAATTGCAAAAAAAATTAATTCCGAAATCAAACCGGGCGAAAAAATCATGATTCCTTTTAATCTTCATCGTTTTTCTCGGTTTGCAATTCAGCAAATTTCTCAATCAATGAAACATGCGATCAATGTTGCTGAAAGTGAAAAAATTTATCAAAAATTTATTCAAAAAAAAGGAACAATTTTAAGCGGCCCGATTGAAAATATTGAACATCGTTACTTTTCCATTGATATCGGGGGAATTCATGCTTTCGTGCCCAAAGAAGAGCAAATTCCCTATAAAAAAAATATTCTCGGCGAAAGAGTCAAAATTTTAGTAAAAGAAGTGTATCATAATCATAGTTTTGGGCAGGTAGAAGGAACTCGACGCGATAATGCTTTTCTGACGGCACTATTAAAACTCGAGGTTCCGGAAGTAAATAACGATTTAATTGAAATCGTTAAGGTCGAACGAGAACCAGGAGTAAGAGCAAAAGTGGCCGTGCTAACCAATGACTCCACGATTGATCCGATTGGCACCTGCATCGGTCGCGGCGGAAATCGAATTAATGCTATTACCAATGAACTTAAAGGAGAAAAAATTGATATTTTTCTCTGAGATGAAAATCCTCGTACTTTTATGATTAATGCCTGTACTCCTTCGAAAGTTATTAATTTAGAGTTAAATGAAAAAACAAAAAAAGCGAAAATTCTCGTTTTAGATGATCAATATTCAATTGCCATCGGCCGTTATGGTTCTGCGATTCGTTTACTTTCTAAAATTACCGGATATGAAATTGAATTATCATCGTTAGAGCGAGTTGCGGACAAACTGGACAAAGTTGAACTTAACGGTAATCTATCAATGTTTGATTTAAAAAAATTGGAAATTTCTCCAAACATTTTAAATAAATGCTATTCTCCTAAAACAGAGGACGACGATTAAAATAACTTTTTTCGTCTCGTCAAATAAAAAGACGAAAAAAAAACAAACACAAAATGATTAAACAAAAAAAATTTCTCTCTCCTAAAAAATTTTTTTCTTTATGTGAATTTTTACAAGCTTATGGTTTTATCGAGCGGCAAAAAGTTTACTATACCGGCCCAATGACTCGTACTCAAGTCGCCGGAATTTTTCGTTTAACTTCAACGGAAATAGACGAAATTTGAGCAAAAAAACTTTCGCGAAAAAAAAATCTTACTGCAAACACGATTATTTCCGAAGATGATTTACAAGAACTTTTTTTGGAACAGGGGTATGAATTTGAAAAATTAATCAATTGAACTTTTTTAGATTCTTTACAACATTATTTTTTTACTTCGCAAACTCCTATTTTTCATAATCGGGCCTTAGTAGTAACCATTATGGGTCACATCGATCATGGCAAAACAACTTTAATTGATGCTCTATGCCGAACTCACATTACCAATCAAGAATTTGGACAAATAACTCAAAAAATAAGTGGTTATCAATTACAATTTAAAAATTCCAAAATCACTTTAATTGACACTCCGGGACATGAATTTTTTAGTTCTATGCGTATGCACGGAGCTAAAATTACCGATTTATTAATTATTGTCATTGACGGCACCGTCGGCCTTCAAAAACAAACTTTAGAGGCTTTGCAATTAAGAGATGCCGAAAATATTCCTGCAATTATATTCGTAAATAAAATGGATTTACCTAATTTTAATTTTTCCAAAGTCAAAAGCGATCTTTTATCCCATCATTTAATTAAACCCGAAATTAGCAAAAATATTTCTTTTGTGGCCGGAAGTGCTCGGCAAAAAAAAGGAATTACCGAATTACAAGTTTTACTCAAAAAAGCCGCTCAATCGCCTTCCTTAAAAGTAATTTTAAATCAACCGGCTCGTGGTATCGTCCTGGATTGTTTTCTCGGAGCCTCGGGCTGAATGACCGCTATTCTAGTGGAAAAAGGAACAATTCAAATGCGAGATGCTGTCATTGTTAATGAAATTCCCGGCAAAGTTAAAGGTATTTTTGATAATCAGCATCATTCTCTTTCGCACGCCCAACCCGGTGATTGTATTTTAATTAGTGGCATGAAACATAAAACGATTGCGGGTTCGCGTGCTTATTTCTTTGCGCAAGAAAAAGTCGTTTCTCTGTTGTGTGATTGATTTGCAAACCAAAAACAAATAATTGCTTCTTCTACAAAACTGCAAAAAGATCTATTTTTGGAAAAATTAATTTCACCCGAGACGGCCGAAATTAATATTATTTTAAAATTTAATAGTCAAAGCAGTGAAGAATCATTTCGACAACAAATGAAATTTTTGCCCAAAGGCGAGCGAATTTTAAAATTTATTCAAATTAGTACGGGAGCATTAACCATGAGTGATCTGAATTTGGCCCACACCACCAAAGCCTATCTTTTAACTTTTCAAATTCCACTCAGTAGTCAAATCAAACAGAAAATTAAAGAAATGAATTTAACCTGAAAAAATTTTGATTTAATTTATGACCTATGAGAAAAATTAATTTCTTTCACGAAAGAAACAAAAGTTCTTCCAAAACAGACCGAAACTTTAGGATCCGGTTCTGTGATTCAAGTCTTTCCGCACAGTAAATATGGAAATGTCGCCGGTGTAAAAATTCAATTCGGTAAGTTTGTCAAAAAAGATGCCTATATTCGAGTATCGCGCATGAATAAAGTTATTTGTGAAAAAGCAAAAATAGTTTCTTTACGAGTCGTAAAGGAAGATAAAGCGGTTGTGGAAAAAAACTTTGAATGCGGAGTAATTGTCGAAAATTATTCGAATTTTAAAATTGGAGACAAAATTGAACTTTATCGGTTCATCGAAGAGTCATAGTCATGCGAAGTTCAATTGTAAATCAACGTCTCAGTTCGGATTTTCATCGTTTATTATCAAGAGAAATTCATCTTTCTCAAGCTCAATTACCGGTGAATATTAGTCTCACGCGTGTCGAATTAAGTCCTGATTTACATCAAGCCCATGTTTTTTATTTTTCCGCCACAAACATAAATTTAACTGAATTAAAAATTCATTTAAAAAATCTTACTCCACATTGAAAAAAGAATTTAGCTCGGCGCTGAAAAGCTCGCCGATTACCTCAAATTTTTTTTCATTACGATAATCAAGTTGAAAAGACAGGAAAATTGGCTCGAATTTTTGAAAAAATAAAATCTCAATAATGAGCTGAAAAGTTTTTTCTCCTTCTCAATCCAAATCTCTTTTATTTCATATTCGTTCTCAAAATCAAAAACCCTATCTTATTTTTTTTGCTCAATTTAACACGTTTTCCCGCGAAGAGCGAAAAGTTATTTATTTTCAACAACAACAAGCAAAAAAAATTAATCGTAATTTAATTATCATCAATTATTCAACAAAGTTTTTTCATTCTTCGACTCTGAAAGAACAAATTCACACTCGTTTTTTTGCTCATATAACATGATATGAATGTTCGGAAATCATTAAACAAAAAGAGTTTATCAAGATATTTAATCATTTTCATGGTCAAAAAAAAGCAAACGAAAAAATTCAAAAAGATTCACATCAATGAAAAAACTCGACTTCCGAACTCCTCAATTTTTGTCGTGAACCAAATTTATTCGTTTTACGACAAAAATTAGGTTATTATAATGCGCTTTCCGGCAATGTCGTCGCCGGCAGAAGATTAGGGCGAAGAATAGGGTTTCCCACTCTAAATCTTGCTTTAGAAAGCGAATATACAATGTTAGCGCATGGATGTTATTTAACATTAACACAATTTGCGAATCAACAATTGTATTTTGGATTGAGTTGTATTTTTTTAAAAACTCGAAAAAACCTGTATCTAGAAACTTATTTAGAAAATTTTTCGCAAACGATTGTTCATCAAAAAATTACCGTTTACTTGCTTCGCTATTATCGACCTTTACAAAGTTTTAGAACGGCCGATGAGTTAAAAAATATGATTACTCAAGATTTAAAAGAACTCAAAAAAAAACCACAAATTAATTTAAATTTATTGTTTTAATTGTTTGACGATGAATATTTTTTTTGCTAAAATCAATCTAAATAATTTTCCATTATGGCTCTTTTAAAACAAGAAAAAAAAAGCATCATTAATCAAAATCAACGGCATGCCAAAGATACCGGCTCATCCGAAGTACAAATTGCCATTTTAACTTCTAAAATCAATTATTTAAGTCGTCACTTAAAGAAAAATTTAAAAGATATTGTCGCGCGAAGAAAGTTATTAAAAAAAGTTGCTCAACGAAAACGTTTAACTCGTTATTTAGAGACAAAAAATAAATAATCGTTGTTTGAATATAATTTTTTTTGAAACAATGTATCAATCCAAGCCGCCTTCGACATATGATCCGAAAAGCGAACGAGCCTATCCGATTAGTCGTTCGAAAATTGATTTATTTCTCAATTGTGCTCGTTGTTTTTATTTGGAACTTCGTTTCGGTATAAAACGGCCTCCATCTTTTCCGTTTAATCTAAATAATGCCGTTGATTTACTACTAAAAAAAGAATTTGATACATATCGTTTCAAAGGAAAAAATCATCCTTTATTAATTAAAAAATCAATTGATGCCTTTCCCACTACTCATCCGCAATTAATGGATTGACGTAATTCATTCGTGGGAGTTCGCTTTCATCATCGCCAAACCAATCTCATTATTTACGGAGGAATTGATGATTTATGACGTCAATCGACCGGAAAATATGTCGTTGTTGACTATAAAGCGACCGCGACTCGATATTCCATTACGGAATTAAATAAACCCTGACATATACATTACAAACGACAAATCGAAATTTATCAATGATTACTCCGCCAAAACGGATTTCCGGTTTCATCCACAGGATATTTTCTATATTGTAATGGAGATTTAGAACAACCTCAGTTTGATCAAAAATTACATTTCAAAGTGAATTTAATTCCCTATCATGGCGATGATTCCTGAGTCGAAGAAACAATTTTTCGATTGTATGAATGTTTACAAAGTGATCAAATACCCTCTCAAAACTCCACTTGTGAATATTGTCTCTATACAAAAAAGAGACAAAATCTTTGATTTACTCCCGATTCCGAATAAAAAGACTCCTTAAAATACTCTTAATTTTCATTTAAAAACCCTTTTTATCGATTTTGAGCGATTTATGGAAAATTAACAGTTTCTTAATCGTTTGACTTTCTTTTCGTGCATGAAACACGATTTTAGTCATAAAAAGATATAAAACGAAAGGAAAAGGGTAGAGCAGTAAAGCTTCAAATAAGTCGCTTATCTTTTTAATTTTTGCTTAATTCCAGTATCAAGTTAACTAAATAATAAAAATAAAGTGTTTAAATTTTATATATTAATTTATTAACGATTTTTGTTGAATAAAAGAACCTTTTTATATTGTTTACAACATTGTTGACGAATATGTTTACAACATTGTTGACAAAAGAAAAAAAAATTGTTATACTTTTTTTGACTTTAAAAGAGAAAAAAAATCATAAAGGACAAAAATGAGAAAAATTGAATTAATTATTGATCCCGCCGTTTCCAAAAAAATTTATGTCAATTCGGAAAAAATTGAAAAACAAGTAAGTCGTTTTTTAAAATTATTAAATCGCCAAACTCGAGAGCCAGATCGTTTTTGAGCTCAATCCCGAATTAATGGAAATATTCGAGTTGTAACAATTTTATTACGAGACTTAAATTACAATGTTAACGATTATGAGGTTAGGCATATTATTCACAATAAAAATCCGAATAATGAAATGGAAAATTTAGCGATTAATATTTACGATGCCCTCAAGCTTTTTCTCGGCCAAAAAAAATTTTTTCAATCAAATAATGTTCATTTATTAAGACAAATGTTATTCAATAACACATCATTCGATCATGCCGGCGGACTATTTCGCCAAACAAATGATTCCGCGGTTTGCGCTTCCGTAGTCAAGGAAATTATTGATTTTCATCGTTTACCACCTATTTTTGAAGAATTAATTACATTTGTTAACACTTCGAATATTGATTTTGAACCTTCGTTAATAAGTCAAATTCTCTATTTATATAATTTAGTTGTTTCTCCATTCGCGAATCAAAACGAATTAATGAGTAAATTTTTGGCCGTATGACATTTAGAATTGGAACAAAAAAAACAAAATTTTGATTTACCCATTGAGCTTTATTTGGAAACAATGCAGTTGAACGAACATCAATTACACACTAAGATTCAAAAATGTATTACCGAAAACGATTACACGGAAGTATTAGCTTTTTTCCTCACTAAATTATCAAAAACCTTAGAAATGCGACATAAAGTAGAAATTATTGCTAAACTACTTCATCAACGAAAACGAGTTTTTCTCGCTCCTCAGGAAGGAAAATTTTTGTTTTGAATTATGTATTTTGAATTAAGAAATTTTGATTGAAAACTCTTTAAAAAAATTGTTCGACATTCATTCACCAAACAATATATTATGAGAAATTTAGGAAAACTTGATGAATATGATTTATTAACAAGTTCGATTATTAAAAATCGTAAGTTTTTCACTTTCTCTCGTTTTCTGGTGACAATTTTAAATAACTGAAAAAAAGAAAAATCAAAAAACAACTCCTTATAACGAATGATGAACGATAAAATAATGACTCTTTTACGGCAATACGGACGAATTCTCAACGACGAGGTTGTTTCGGATCGTTTGGATCCAATTATTGGACGAGAGACCGAAATTCGGCAAATTATAGAAATTCTTTCGCGAAAGAAAAAAAATAATCCGGTCTTAATTGGTGATGCCGGAGTGGGAAAAACGGCAATTGCGGAAGGTTTGACACAACGAATTGTCAAGCGGGATGTTCCTCAAAATCTCTACGACAAAATTGTGTTTGAATTAAGTATTAGTGCTTTATTATCGGGAGCAAAATTTCAAGGAGAATTTGAAGAACGTTTAAAAAAAATTACCGATGCAATGAAAGAAAATCCAAATATTCTAATCTTTATTGACGAACTGCATTTAATTGTCGGGGCTGGACGAACTCAGGGAGCGATTGATGTCGCGAATATCTTAAAACCCATGTTGGCCAACGGAGAATTGAGAGCAATTGGAGCAACGACCACCGACGAATATCGTCAATATATTGAAAAAGATACCGCACTCGAACGACGTTTTCAACCGGTTTTCGTTGATGAACCGAATATCGAAGAAACAATTACAATCTTACGTGGATTAAAACAAAGATATGAAACCTTTCATGAAGTTTCAATTCGTGATAATGCGATTGTCGCCGCGGCGAAATTATCGGAACAATATATTACTCAACGACAATTACCCGATAAAGCAATCGATTTGATTGATCAAGCATGTGCCAAAGTGAAAACGGAAATCTGATCCGTGCCCAGTTCTTTGGATGAAATTCGCCGGCAAGAAACACAATTAAAAATTGAAGTGAATGCATTGGTTAAAGAAGAAGAACGCGATGCTGAAACAGAAGATCAACTTCAAAAAGCTCAAATTGAACTCAAACAAATAAAAATGAAAAAACAAGAATTGGAAAAACAATGAAATAAGGAAAAAACAAATTTACAATCTTTGGCCAATATAAATAAACAATTGTCGCAAAGCAAAAAAATCTATGAAGAAGCTTTGGAAAATGGAGATTTAGAGAAAGCCGCCGAATATAAATACAAAATTTTACCTAATTTACACAACGAATTAAAAAAACTTAAAGAGGATAAAAGTCAGGATAAAAACTCTTTGATTCGCAATGTTGTGGATGAAAAATTAATCGCTTCGATCATTGCTCAATGAACTAAAATTCCTTTGGAAAAATTAATACTAAGCGAAAAACAAAAATTATTAAATTTAAAAATAAGTTTGCGAGAACAGGTTAAAGGACAATTTGCGGCTACGGCTTCGGTCGCGGATGCAATTTTGCGTTCGCGAACGGGAGTTAAAGATCCACGTCGGCCGATTGGATTTTTATTTCTCGGTTCAACCGGAGTGGGAAAAACTCATTTAGCAAAAGTTTTAGCCAATTTAATGTTTTCCTCGGAAAAGAATTTAGTTCGTTTGGATATGTCTGAATATAGTTCCCGTTTTACTGTAAGTCGTCTAATTGGCTCTCCTCCGGGTTATGTTGGATATGAAAAAGGAGGACAATTAACCGAAAAAATCAAATACAAACCATATTCCGTGGTTCTATTTGACGAAATTGAAAAAGCTCATGCCGATGTTCAAAAAATTCTCTTACAAATTTTAGAAGAAGGAGAATTAACCGATGGATTAGGAAAAAAAATCAGTTTTCGGAATACCATTGTGATTGTTACTTCGAATCTCGGCGCGGAAGCGATTGCTAAAAAAGAAGCCGATGCGAACAGTCTTATGAGTCATGTGCGCAAGGTACTTTCAGCCGAGCTTTATAATCGATTTACCGAAATAATCATCTTCAATTCTTTATCGCCGATTGTGTTACGAGAAATAATTTCTCTGGAATTACAAAAATATTTTGATTATGTTGCCGAAAATCAAAAAATTTATTTTCAATGAGATAATAATGTTTTACAAATGATCGAAGAACAATTGAAAACACATTCTTTAGGCGCTCGTCCAATCAAGTATTTAATTGAAAAAAGCATTCTAACGCAAATTTCTCGCTGAATATTAGATGAAAAAATTACCGAAAAAACTTCCTATCGATTGAATTATAATAAAAAGAATAATAATTTGTTTTTAGAGAAACCAGTGATTAATTAAAGAAAATAAACTTGAAAGGATAAAAAAATGAAAAAAGAGCCAAAAACAACTTCTTCAATGAAAAATAAAGCCGAAAAGAAACTTAAAAATACGAATAAAGCTTTAATTTGAAAGCAGGAAAAAAAACGTTTATTGGCAAAAATGGATAATTTATCAAAAAAACATTTGCAGAATCTCCAAATGGTCACTCAATATGCCAATCAAACATTTTTAAAAGACTTACTCATACCATTAAATGATTTTGAGCGAGCATTAAAAATGAAAGTCAAACAAAAAGAAACACAAAATTTTCTCATCGGAATGCGTTTGACTTATGAAAAATTACTAAAAACTCTTCGCGAAAAAGGACTTATTCTCATTCCCTGCGCGATCGGAGAAACATATGATGAAAGGCTGCACGAAGCAATTGAAACTCAGTGAGATGCAAAATTTAAAGTCAATACGATTTTACAAATTTATCAATCCGGTTTTCAATTACACGAACGAGTAATTCAACCCGTGAAAGTAATTGTCAATCAAAAAATTCAAAATAAAAAAGAAAATAAAAAGAAAGGAAATAAATAATTTTATGGGAAAAATTATTGGTATTGATCTCGGTACAACTAATTCTTGTGTCGCGGTCGTGGAGGGAACAACTCCAAAAATTATAGAAAATCCAGATGGAGCCCGAACTACTCCATCGGTACTTACATTGGATAAGGAAGGGCACTTTTTAGTCGGAACTCGAGCAAAAAGACAAAGTCTCACCAATCCAAACACGATTAGTTCGATTAAACGTTTGATGGGTACAAAGAAAAAAGTCAAAATCGGCGATAAAGAATACACTCCCGAACAAGTATCGGGCGAAATTTTACGTTATCTCAAGGAATATGCTGAACGAAAAATCGGCAGCAAAATTTCCGATGCGGTAATTACGGTTCCGGCTTATTTCAATAACTCTCAACGAGAAGCTACTAAAAATGCAGGCAAAATTGCCGGTTTAAAAGTAAAAAGAATTATTAACGAACCGACTGCAGCGGCGTTAGCTTATGGAATTAATAAAACCAAAAAAGAAGAAAAGATTTTGGTTTACGATCTCGGCGGCGGAACCTTTGATGTTTCTTTGCTTGATATCGGCGACGGCACTTTTGAAGTAATTGCCACAAACGGAGATAATCATTTAGGCGGTGACGACTTTGATCAGGTTATTGTCAATCACTTACTTCGTGAATTCAAAAAGGAAAACGGAATTGATTTATCTAACGATAAATTAACGCTTCAACGTTTAAAAGATGCATCGGAAAAAGCAAAAATTGAACTTTCCGGTGTTCAACAAACAAAAGTTTCAATTCCTTTTATCACACAAAGTGAACATGGCCCGATTCATCTCGAAGTTGATTTAACTCGAACTAAATTTGAAGCTTTAAGTGAGGATTTATTAGAAAGAACTAAAAAACCTCTTCATAAAGTCTTGGAAATTAGTAAAGTAAATCCACAAAATATTCATCAAGTCTTGATGGTTGGCGGTTCCACTAAAATGCCAATGGTCGTTAAATTAGTGGAAAAAGAACTCAATCGAAAGGTATCATTCTCTGTCAATCCCGACGAAGCCGTGGCTTTAGGAGCGGCCATTCAAGCTGGTATTTTGCAAGGAGATATGAAAGATATCTTATTGTTAGATGTTATTTCTTTATCTCTGGGAATTGAAACTCTCGGCGGAATTAATACAATTTTAATTGAACGAAATACTACAGTACCAACAAGTAAATCACAAGTATTTTCTACTGCTGTAGATAATCAACCGAGTGTCGACATTCATGTCTTGCAAGGCGAACGAAAACTCGCCGCTGACAACAAAACTCTCGGTCGTTTTCAGTTAACGGAAATTGAAAAAGCTCCACGCGGAATTCCGCAAATTGAAGTAACTTTTGATATTGATGAAAATCAAATTGTTTCCGTAAAAGCAAAAGATCGAAAGACGAATCGAGAACAATCAATTGTCATCAAAGACTCCAGTAGTCTCACGAAAGAAGAGGTTGATAAAATGGTCGCGGAAGCGGAAGCCAACAAAGAGAAAGATGAAAAAAGATTTCGTGAAATTAATCTCAAAAATAGAGCGGAAAGCGCAATCTTTCAAATTGAAAAAACCTTAAAAACAGATGAAAGCAAATTATCCGATGCCGAAAAGAAACAATTTGCCAAAAGCAAAGAAGAATTAAACAAAAAGAAAGAGGAAATTTCTAATTTACTTAAAGATAAAAAATGAGATGAATTAGAAAAAACTCTTACGGATTGAGAAAGCAAAATGCAACAGGCTTATTCTTTTATGAAAGATCAAGCAGCAAAAAAGCCCGACAAGGATAATAATAAAAATTCGGATTCAAAAGACGACGACAAAGATGATGCCGTCGACATTGAACCAAAAAACAAAAAGTAAAATAAGTTCAAAAAAACATTAGGATGACAAAAAAAAGAGATTACTACGAAATTTTAGGAATTAATCGTAATGCGAGTGTTGACGAAATTAAAAAAGCCTATCGGCATCTCGCGAAAAAATATCATCCAGATGTTTCTTCGGATCCAAATGCATCAACTAAGTTTAAGGAAATAAATGAAGCTTATCAAGTTTTATCCAATCCACAGAAACGTCAAAAATATGATCAATTTGGTCATGCAGGTAGTCAAATGGGAAATGGATTCGGCGGATTTGATTTCGATTTTTCTGATTTTTTTGGCGGATTTGCAGATGCATTTAGTGGGCAAAATCAGTCACATCGTCATCAGGAAACGGTTAATTTTCGTTGACGATGTGATTTAACTTTTGATCAAGCAATGCATGGTTCGATTCAAAAAATAGACTTACCACATGAAACATTTTGTAAAACTTGCGGCGGCAAAGGAGCGGAAAAAAATTATGATATTGCCAAATGCAAAGTCTGTAACGGGCGCGGAGTAATTCATAAAAGCGGAAATTCAATTTTTGATGCTCTGTTTCAAAAACGAATTATTTGCTCCGCTTGTACCGGAGAAGGAGAACGAATTTTAAAACCATGTTCCGGTTGCCGCGGAAAAAAAATTCAATCACGCAACAAAGTTTTTGAATTTAAAACTCCAAAAGGAATTGCCACTGGAATGTCAATGAAAATTCGAGGAAAGGGAAAAATTAATTTACATACCAAAAAACAAGGTGACTTAGTGGTCGAATTTAACGTGGCGAATAGCCCAATTTATAAACGCGATGGTTTGGATTTGTTTTCCAAATTACCGGTGTCATATTTAGATATTTTATTAAATCAAGAAGTAGTTGTTCCGACTATCGACGGCATTAAAGTGATTAATTTAATCGACATTCACAGCGAAAAAATTATTCGATTAAAAAAATTAGGAGCCTACAATCCAAATAATGAAAAAGAAAGAGGAGATTTGTATGTTCGCCTTAAAATACAATTCCCTCAAACATTAACAACGGCTGAGAAAGACAAATTAAGACAAATCATGAATGAAAGTCAATACAAACCAAATGCTAAATTTATTGAAGATCTCAAAAAGAAAGGTATCATTAAATAAATGCTGGAAAATTTAGCTAAAAGTCCTATTTTTTGAGTTTTAATGGTCCTCGCGATTGTTTTTATCGCCTACAAAGGAATTAAAAAAAGTCGCCAGGAAAAAAAACAAAAAAATCAACGTGAAAAAGAAGTAAAAAATTTAATTAAAAAACATGTTGCGAAAAAAGATCAATTTTTTAATGTAAGTATTGAATATGAAGAAGTCATTGCACGAAGCGGACCTTTATATCGTTCCCGTGACGTATTTGATGTGTTTATTCGAGTTTTAAATCCGAAAGATAATAAAATTATTGCAAAAAAAGCATATGAAATTGAAGGGGTGGCTCGTAAAAATCCAAACTCGCCCAATAAAGATGATATTTTAGTAGACTGAAGCATTAATGAGGAATACAATTATGACCGACATTTTCGTTTAATTAAATACACTCCTCCTTCGAAATGAAAAATTTGATTAAGAAGTATAACTAAAAAAAATCGACAAAAATATCGAATCACCGAAACAACAAAATTAAAAGAGTGAAAAAAACAACAAAAAGAACATGGTAAACAATGAAAAAGAAAACAAAAGGAAGCGATTCATGAAAAAGCTTTTAAACCTACCATGAAAAAAAAATCTTAAAGTTTATAAAGACGATTACAAAAGAGGGCTTAAGTGTCCTAAAATAATGTGATTAGTGCGATATCGTTACGATCCCGAAGTTCGGCTTTGAGTTCATAAAAATTTGACCTTTCTCGATAAAAAAGATCATGATGAATTTGATTCCCTTTTTGAATACGATAAACACGAAAAAAAAAGAATTCAGAATGATGTTGATTGAATGAAAATGAGCGGAATTTTATATGAAAAATTAATCGCCACTCACTGAGCAAAGCACTATCAATTTTTTTCATTTCCACAAGTTGGTAAAAGATTAAGCGCAAAAGAAACGAAAAAAATTTTAAATAATTCGCAATGAGAAGTTTTTTGACATCCTTCTTTTACCTATCGAGACTATACTACGGAAGTTGATTTTTTAAAAAGAAACGGAAAAGAATTTGATTTATATGAAGTTAAATCAGTGAGCAATCTCAGTTCCCGCCGAGTAAAAGCAAAAATGAAAGCTGATTTAATTTATCAATCTTGATTGATGCAAAAGCTAAATTATAAAATCAAAAATGCTTATCTAATTTATTTAAATAAGGATTATGTTTATAAAAATAAATTAGAAATCAATAAATTAATGAAAATTACCGATGAATTCAATGATGCCATTTTTGACAACATAAACTTAGAATCTCAATTAATAAATTGTGCAAAATGATTAAAAACTCCCTGAAAAAAAATTCAAAATTGATTATTAACATCGGATTGCGGTGGATGTAAGGAAAATTCCGGAGTCTGTGCTCGCGTAATTCCAAAAACTAACTTCAAATATAATATTAGCCAACTTTATCGTATGCGAAAAGAAAAAAAAGCGAATTTTTTTTGAAATAATCCGGAATTAACAAATTTACAAAATACCGATTTAAAAAAACTCACTCCTCCCTCAATTACTTTGAATCAAAAACGTCAAATTTCCGTAATTCAAAAATTGGAACCTATTTTAATGAATAGTCAAATTGTGAAAAATTTATTAAATCAATATCAGTATCCGCTTTATTTTTTTGATTTTGAAACTTGTCCTTTAGCAATTCCCCGATTTCGTAACTCATCTCCTTATCAACAGATTGTTTTTCAATATTCCATTCATGTAGTAACAAACCCAAATTTCAATATCCAAACGAAAAAAAATATTTATCATTATCAATTTGTTTCCCGAAATCAAAAAGATCCTCGCAATTCTCTCTTAAAAAATTTTTTACGAGACATGAAAACTCATGGAAATGGAACTTATATCGCTTATTATACGAATTTTGAACGAACGATAATTAAACATTTAATTCCTTTAATTTCGTCAAAAAAAGAAAAAGATCATCAATTTTTAACCAAAATTATGAACCACAGTTTGGATTTAATGGATTTTTTTCGCAACTTTAATATTTATCATCCACATTTTTTCGGTTCTCTTTCAATTAAAAAAACTCTTCCGGCCTTGACAAACAAAAATTATTATCATGATTTAAATGTACAATTAGGGACTGATGCGAGCAATATTTATTACAACTACTTGCACAATGTTTATACGGAAAATGAATGACAAGAAAAAATAATTGATTTGCAAAAATATTGCACAGTAGATACACTTGGCATGGTGGTTTTATATCAAAAAATTCAAGCAATGTTGAAATTATCAAATTAAGTTTTAAAAGAATTTTGAGACTTATGTTTTCAATTCGCAAATCATTTTTGTTCTTGTGAAGTTAATGAATGAATTTTGATCAAATCAGGTCGACGCGATAAAGTTTTATAAAAAGCTTTCTTTTTTCGTCAATCTTGAATTTTTTGATGATGCCCGGATAAAAGAATGTCGGGTACTTTCTTTCCTTGAAAATTCAGAGGTTTAGTATAAACGGGATAATCCAAGCGATTTTGCATAAAAGATTCTGATTTTATTGATTCCGTTTGAATTATTCCCGTACATAAACGAATTAAAGTATTAGCAATCACAACAGCGGCAATTTCTCCGCCGGTCAAAACAAAATCCCCGATCGAAATCTCTAAATCAACAAAGTCTCGAATTCGTTCATCATATCCTTCATAATTACCACAAATGAAAAGAAAATTTTTATGCTTTTGAATTAAGTCTTGTGCGATTGTTTGAGTTCATCTTTGTCCTTGCGGAGTTAATAAAATAATGAGCGGTTTTTCGCGCAATTTTTTTTTCGCATATTGAATGGCCATCATTAACGGCTCAATCATCAAAACCATTCCCTTACCGGGACCGTATTGAGTATCATCAACTTGCTTATTTTTACCCAATCCAAAATCGCGAAGTTGAATATAATTTAATTCAATTTGTTTTTTTTCAATCGCTTTTTGAACGATGGAATGATGTAAAACTTTTTGAATTTCTTTTGGAAATAAACTAATAAAAGTAAATTTAATCACGGAATTTTGCATTATTTTGACAAAAAAAGAACTTTCTTTAATTCTATGACATTTGCTTTCACTTTAATCATTTTTTTTGTTTGATCGATGTTTTCGATATATTCATCGATTAAAGGCAAAAGAAAATATCCCGAAGGTTTTTGACATTTTATTTCGCCAATTAAATGAGCCGGTGTGCAATAAAAATCAATCAAACGACCTAAATTATAATTATCGTGTTCAATTGAATAATGCATAAAATGAGGTCAATATCATGTGTGTGTCATTTTTACATACTGTCGTTCGGAAACAAAAAATTTTTGATTCACTAAATGTTTTACTTCGTTTTGGGAATTAAATTGATTAAATTTTAAAATTCAGCGTTCTTTTACTAAAGTCGCCCTCTCCAAAATTAATTCTGTCACTTTCTGATTGAAAAACAAATATAATTTATCGCCTTTTCGAAACTGTAAATTTTGAATTCAGCCAAGAGAATTAAAATAGATAAATCCTTTTAATCCACGAGTTTTTCCGCAATAACCAATTCAAAAATTATTTTTCAACTTGAACAAAAACCTGAGTACGATTGAGATAAGCTTTAATTTTTACTATATTTTCAATAAGATTGATGGTTTCTCCTCCTTTTCCGATAACTTTTGCAAAGTATTTTTGCCCGGGCACGATTAATATATGATATACATCTCCTCGATCTCCAGAGGCGGCTTTTCAATATTCTACAACAGCGACGGAGTGGTCAGGACCTAACAAGGCATCAATCATTTTTTTTACTAATTCGTCGTACATTATTTTTTTATCGATTTCTTGAAAGTGTGTTTTTTGTTTATGTTTTTTTGAATTTCGACTTTTTCTTGATTTATTACTTTAGATTTTTGATTTCTGTTTCGTGAAATTTGTTTTTCTCGAATAAATTGAGCTCAAAGTTTTTCTTTTCGCAAAATATTCAAAACAGTTTCGCTCGGTTGCGCGCCTCAATTCAATCATTTTAAAACTTTTTCTTTATCAATATCTCATTTTTCATGCAAGGGAAAATAATGCCCTACTTTTTCTAAAAAACCAGCATCTCGTGCTTTACGACTGTCAATCGCCACTATTTGATAACTGGGAGTGTGTTTTTTGCCGGTTCTTCGTAATCTTAATTTGACCATTATTTTAATCCCGATAAAAACAATAATAATTTAAAAATACTCATGGTTAGGGAATGTTCAAAATCATATCAAATGCCTAACTTAATTAACGATAAATTTTTACTACTCAAAAAACTAATCTGTTTTTCGTCAATGACTCCATACTCCGCGACGGAAACTACATCTTGTGCGACAATTCCGCTCTCGGTATAACCAATTAAATCATCGGTACTCTCGCGAAAAGTTTTAATAATGTCTTTAATATTAACTATTTTGTTATTTTGAAAAATCATGGTTAACATAGCCCCCGTTGTTACCGGAACATGAATCTTTGATCCGGTTACATCTAATTTTTTGTCGGTTTCGCGTAAGAGCCTTTCTAAACCATAAGTAACGAGGGGACTGTAATTTGGCACCATATTGTTGATCATCGAACGTGCATAGGCAGTAGTTTCATTTGGGCGTAAAGTATCTAAAAGATGCATATTTTTTGCCGGACCGGCAATAACTTGATAACACAATCGTAAATTGGATACATATTTAGATAATCGCTGATTTATCAAATAGCAGAGAAGAGATTCAATTGGCGGCATCAAAAATACTTGAGTTTTATCACTGAAATTAATTTTTTTTTCGTTGACGCCATAAGCCACTATTTGAAAATCTTTTTGATTAATTGTTTGTCGATTTGGTAAAACAAAAATACCTTTTGTTTTAAATTTTTGCAACTTCTGAATATTTTCTTTTTGAAAATTTGGAGATAAATCAATAATAAAATCAATTTCATTTTTTTCGACGGTTTTTTTTGTTACTTCTCCGGTCTTTCAAATTTGTATATTATTAACGGTTTTTCCATGTTGAATCGTGATTTTTTTATCATTTTTAATATTTTTAAAAGATATTTCATTGGTAAATAACTTTCCATGATTGCTATCGTATTCAATAAATTTCATAATGTCTTTTGGAGTGCTATTGCTAACAATGGCAATAATCTCAAAAAGTTCACTTTCAATTAATCGAGCGAGTAGCAATTTTTCTAAACGATCAAAGTTATTAAATAAAATTTTAATTTTCTTTTTCATTTTTTTAATTTAGAAATAAATTAGTCTAAATTTTAACATTTTTTAGAGATATTGGAATATCTAATTGAAAAAATTTCAACTTTTGTTCGAGCATCTTCACAAAAGAATGAACTCGAACCAGTTCGGTTTTTTTATTTGAAAAAGTATAAATGGACTCTAATTCGTTTATTTCAAAGGAAGAAATTAAAAAAGTAGGTTGATTTTTATTTAAACGCTGAGTTAGCATTGCAAACAAATCATCTCGATAACTTTGATTGATATTTTCCACACCCAAACCATCAATGACTAAAATTTCGACTCTAAGCATCAATTTTCAAAACTCTTTAACTTGATTTTTAGTTTCTCAAGTTTGATGATTTTTTAAAAAAAAAGCAATTTGTTCGGCAGAAGTAAAATAAACTTTTTTTCTTAACTTGCGAATTATTTGATTCATAAATAAAACGGTTAAAAAAGTTTTACCGCTTTGAGTAGGTCCACATAAAAAAAAACTGGGCAATGAATGTGATTGTAAATTAAAATTAATATATTCATTAAAATATAAAATTAATTTTTGGCGATTTGAATCGTTGTTATCCAAAACATCGGAAAAAGTTTTTTGTAAAAACTCCTGCGGAAAATCTTTTTTTAAATAAAAATTCATTTTTAATTCATGTTGATTTTCGGAACACTGACATTTTTGAATTTTTCAATAGAGATTTTTATGATGAAGAAATAAAGTTTTTCGCAAGCCAGGAATTTCTTGCATACATCGTTGATTATTTTTTTGACAAAGCGCAAAAAAATAAAAATAAGTTAGAAGAGCAGTTTTATGTTGATTTAATCAAGCTTTTAAGTCAATCCCGGCCGCTTCAACTTTATTCAATAGAGTTTGAAACTCCAAATTACGAGCGAAATTTTTCTTTACTTCGTTTCGATAATCTTTATCTTTTAACTGATCAAATTTTTCTTTCATAAAAAACAAACTAAAAAAGAAAAGGTAAATTTTTTCTTCAATTTACAATATTTTTTGTTGTACGGGAGATTTGTTTTTTTTGAACAGAAAGTCCTTTTTTGTTAAAACCAAATTTAACTTTATGAAAATGTTCTTTGACTTTGTGTTCATCATAAAGAATATCTTTAGCATGCAAATCTAAAATAATTGTAAAGAGATGATTTCGAGCCAAGCGACCGGCATTTTTTTTTAAAATATAGTGTATTAAGCATTGTCAAACTTTTGTTGAAATTTGATAATCATTTTGTAAATAAATAATCATTTCCTTGTCTCTCTCGGTTAAAACTCAATTTGGAAAATCCGCAAAAAATGAAATTTCGGAAAATTCAATTAACTTATTCTCTTTTCTTAATGAATTCTTCGAATTCTTGTTTTGAACGAAAAGAGAATTGGCAGCAAAGTGTTGCGTAAAATTAATTTTTCTCAATGTCGAATAGATTTCATTAATCTCGTTTGAAGAAAGTTTTTTTTTAATCGCTTCGCCAAAAAAATGATGTGATAAAAATTTTTCCACCGAAAGGGGATTAACGACTTCAAACAACGATAAATTATCTTGACACAAAATTTTTATTAATCCATGTTTTATTAAGAGTTGTAGTGAGTGACGAAGAGTTTGAAGGTCGTTTTGTCAAAAATTTAAAATTCGTTTCATTGAAAATTGTTTTGAAAATTGTTGTCCAACTAATTCGCCTTCCGTTTGCAAAAATTGATAAAGACAAACCGCTTGACTACCAATTAAGGGTTGATAAAGATAAAGAAGAACTTTGCGTGCTTTTGCCGTTAAAGTATCTTGAATTTGAACAAGATATTTATCTGTTAAAAGATTATCTAAATTATTCATAAAAAATTTTTTTTGGTGTTAAAAAAATTCTAATGAAAAAACATTCAAGAAAAAAATAATTTTTTTTGCTTGACATGTTTTTAACATTTGAAAGAAATAAAAATAGGTAAAAAATCAATTCAAAAATTTATTTTCACGGAGATTATTTTTTTTGGCAACGAGAACAAAAAAAGGTTCCTCTTTGATTAATTTTTTGATATGAAATTAAATGCTCACAAATCGAACATTTTTGTCCCTTTTTACCATATACTTTTAAAATTTTAGTAAATTCTCCTTGCTGATCATTTACGGCAAAGGTATGAATTGTTGTGCCATTATAAATGATTGCTTGTTTTAAAATTTTTTGTGTGGCCTGAATAATTTTTTTTAATTGAGGATTGGACAATGAATTTGCGGGACGGAAGGGAGAAATTTGAGTCGCGAATAAAATTTCACAAGCATAAATATTGCCAATGCCCGCAATCACTGTTTGCTCTAATAAGACACTTTTAATATTTTGTTTTCTTTTTGCTCAAGATTTGCGTAAATACGAGACCGTCAATTTATTTGAAAATGGTTCTAAGCCAAGTTTCTTTCAACCTTTATTATTCTCATATGTTTTCATTGTTTCTAAATGAAATGTACCAAAACGGCGAGAATCTTCATAAATTAAATATTGGCCGGAACTAAGCAAAAAGTACATTAAACAATGAGGATTGCGATCCTTAGTTGGTGAATAAAAACTAATAGAAAAACGACCTTCCATGCGTAAATGAACCAACAAAATATTCTGTTCAAAAAAAAATGCCAAAAATTTACCTCGCCGAGTAATTTTGTGAATTTTTTGTCCTTTTAATGTTTTTTGGAAATTATGAATATTCGTATTCTTGATTAGCGAAGCATAATTTACTTGAATCTCTCTGACAATCTGAGACTGAATATATTTATCGAGAAATCGACGAAAAGTTTCAACTTCCGGTAATTCAGGCATTTCTATAATTTAAATTTTCCTTGTTTTCCTTTTTGAAAATTCGATAATCTTGTGGATTGTTTTTTTTTCAAAAGCGAAAACATTTTTACTTTTTCATATCATTTATTAACTTCAATTCCATCAAAACAAGGAAAGGATTGAGAAAAATCAATTTTCAAATCAATATTTTTATTTAAAGTGGTTAATTTTCGATAAAAAAATACTTCTTTCTCATTTTCTTGCAATAATTTTCTTAATTTTGGAGAAAAAATATTTAAATGTTGATATATTGTTTCTAAATTACCATAAAGAGAAAGAGATTTAAGGGCCGTTCGCGGACCAATGCCTTTTACACCCGGAATGTTATCGCTTTTATCCCCGGTGAGTGCCTTTCAATCCGAAACTTGATGCGGATAAAAAGAAAATAAAGAATAAAAATTTTGAATGTTCACTTCTTGAATTATACTCATTCCTTTTTTCGGTAAAATTTGAGAAACATCGGTGTCAATCAGTTGTAATAAATCCCGATCTGTGGAAACGATATCAACGGCATAATTGCGAGCATGAGCATTTCGAATAGCACTGGCAATTAAATCATCCGCTTCGTAGTATACATCTTCAAAATATTGAATTCCAGCTTTTTTCAAAAAAACTTTAAAAAGTGGAATTTGTTTAATTAAGTCCACCGGAGTTTTTTGCCGATTTATTTTATATTTGATAAATTGTTGATGTCGTCAGGTATTTTTTCCTTTATCAAAAAAAAATAAAACAGCTTTATATGAACGGGTTTGTAAAAATTTTTTTAGCATTCGAATGCTTGTATAGACTGCATTCATGGATTTTCCACCACGCGATAGTAAAGCTAACGAACCATAATAAGCACGATAAAAAAACGCATTACCATCAACAAATAGAACTTTTTCTTTTTGCATTTATTATTATTTTAAGCAATTCAAATTAAATATGAGAAAAACTAATTTCCCGGATTAGAACTTGAACTGGAGGCGTCTTGGCTTATAAAAATTTGTGAAAGAAAATCATTTAAATGTTTTTCTCAATGATTATTCGCGAAATAAATAATGTCCATTATTTGTTCATTTTCTTCGTTAATTTGAATCGCCGCCGTATACAGCTTATTTGATTGATTTGCGGAACTCACTCAGTGAAAAACAATGACATCATTGGCTTCGGCAAGAGCATGAATTTCATAAGGAAGCAGAATTCCATCAAAAGCGACATTGGAATTTCATGTATGCTCGCGCGGAGTTTGCTCGGTGGATTGTATGAATGTCTGATAAGAAATTCACTGATCCAATAAAATATCAGCAATTTCTTGTCTTTGAGTTTCCTGAATTTCTCATTGCGATAATAATTGTTGATTTAAATTATCTCATCGAGAAATAACTTTTCCCATAGTCTCAATTAAAATTGGATTATTCAAATTATCAAGATTTAAAGTCTTTATGATGTTTCAAATTTCCGAAAAAGTTAAAGTCGGTAATATAGTTGTATCTTGTTGAATACGAGCCATAAAAATTTTGTTTAAGAACGAAAAACCTGAAATAAAAATATTTAATCAACGAATGAAATTAGGAGATTGTCAATCATTAATACGCTTTCGCACTTCGTTTGCGGCTGTAATTGCTTTGGCCGGACCGGCCAAACATGCGAGTATCGGACCACATGTATCGGTATCGGTTCAATTAATAGCAAAAATACGATTAATTAATTGTCAAAAAGTACGATTATTAGTTTCGCGAACATTTCCTTTATTTACGACAATTTCGAAGTTAATTGCATCGGTGTCCGTTTCATTAAAGAAAAGATTTTTGATTTGAATTCACAAACGATTTTGCAAATCTTCAAAAGTTTGATATTGATCCAAAAGTCTTTGAATTTTTTGTTGATTAATAATCATAGGTTGCTCCAAACGATCTCAGGCTAGTTTGCTTTTTTCTTCCAAATTCAAATTTTGATACATCGCTTTAATTAAGTTTTGAAACAAATTAACAAGCAATTCATAATTAATCGTTCTTGATTTGACCGTAAATTGAGTTGTCATCGGATAAATAGAAACAGGAGAAATATTGACTCATTCATTCGCTGTGGCACTAATATCAACATTTACCTCTAATTTTGCATATTCGAAACCAATAAACATTTCTAAAACATCGCGTAAATAATTTCGCTCATCCGCTGTATCAAAGCTAATTTCTTGACTTTGAATTTGCAAATTTTCATTTTGTTGAAATTCCGCATAAAAACCAGAAAAAATCTTAATCAACTGAGAAAGCGATGGACTGGATTGGGAATTCGTTGAACTTAATGTTGGTAATTGTATGTTGAACGTAACACCATCATTAAAAAAAGAATATTCTGTTTGAAAATCGAAAAAATTAAAAATTTTAGAAATTTCCAAATCATAATTTTGTGATGAGCTACTTTCAGTTCTATTTAAACGTTGAGTTAAGGTATGTAAAAGTTCATAGTATGAATTATTGTCTAAATAATTTCTTTGCTGACGAATATAGGAAATTAATCCCGGCAAATTTTCGGGCGGGATGTCAAACGGAAGTGGCTGATTGGTGGAATCAACATTCATATTTGAATTCTCGCCATTGCCATTGGTTAAAAAGGGCGAATTTGAAGAAACGGGAGTCAAAAAACTGAATCAAAATGCATTAATTAGTAAAAAACTTAGGCAAAATAACAAAAATTGCCGAATTTTATTTATTCATCGAAATTTAGATTTTTGAAGCATAATTATGTGTTTTCCAAATTTCATCTTTTTCAAGATGTTAAATTAACTTGACTTTTATCAAGGTTAATTTCTCAAATAAAAGAATAGGTAAAAATATTATAACCATTGGCATATAATTTAGTCTTAAATGAAACTAATAACTTTCGCTCCGTTGAATGATTCAAAGTCGGCTGCAGTATTTCGGAATCAATAAATAAATTTTCATATCTTCAATGAGACGGATCCAGATAATGAAAAAAATTTTCTTCTAATTTGTTATTTGTTTGTTGGGTAAGTAAATTCACAAATCCCCCTTCTTTTTTAAATAAATATTTAAGAAAGGTATCCATGGCCATAACCTGATCATTTTCCGGAGCAAAGTTTTCCTGATTAAAGTTAACCAATCGCCTATAAATCTTATGAAACAAACTGGTCGCCGCGGGTACGGGCGGCTCTTGTGGTATTTCTTCCATATTAATCTGATCTAAATTTTCCAAATCAGCAAATAATAATTGCATAAAAATTACCGCAATTTGTTCAATTGTTAAAAAGCGAGAAGGAGTTCAAAATCGTAAAAAAGTCAAAAAAATGTTTTTAAAATCTTGAACTAAATCACTCACATAAACAGCTAGATTACCAAATTGCGAGTAATTCATTTTTTTTATTAAAAAGTAAACAATATCAAAACTATCGGTAAGACTATATGTTAATGTGGGATTAGCTAAAAAAGTCAAACTTTTAATTGTTTGAAAAAATTGTACAAGCGGTAGATTTACATCTTCTAACATTGGAACAATAATTTCGTTTGGCAATCAACCTAAAATGATAATTAATTTATCTAAAAAATTATCCACTAAGTTAATATATGCTTGATAATCCGTGCCGTCATTATTGATATTCCATATGTTCTTTGTTTCATCTTGTAAAAAGATTTTCATTTGTTCAAATTCATTTTGAAGTTGTGTTCAGTGTTCAATTAAAGCCTCTCAACCGTCGTCATTAAAGAGAAAATTTTTAAATTCCGTGAGATCATTTCGAAAAATCGCACTCATGGACGATAAATTATTCAGATAACGACTATTTTGTTCTCGAAACTGATTAAGTTGATGATTGAAAATTTGTACGAGATAAGTAGCTGTATCGGAATCCAAATTATCGAAAATAAATTGTTCTATTGGCGTCGCCTGAAGATTATTCAAAGTGTCATTCTTTAGAAAAAAAACTAATCCTTCGACAAAATATCCCATTTCTCGACTACTAAAATCAAAATTTTCGGCAAAATAAATCAATTTTTGCAAATATGTTTGTAAATTATTTACTTCAATATTTTCATTCTCCGAAAAACGACTTTCTTCTTGTGCAAAAATTAAGAGTTTGCATAAATTTAAAACAGCCTTTAAATTCTCCGTATTTTCTTGAATTCAATTAATTCAATTGGTTGGCAAAGCAAAAACAGGTTGTTCTTGACTATTTTCTTGAACAACTAATTCGCGAACAATCGGTAAAAATTGTTTACCTAAATTTCAAAACAAAGACTTAATAAGATGTTGAAGATTGGTTTCGGGCGTTTGTGGAATAATCGCATCTGCGAATGTGGCATCTTGATGAGAACGAATAAGATAATCTTTGAAATTTTGAAAACTCACATCTGAACTTCAACCAGTTTCCCGCGCATATAAATAGGTTTGTGAAAGATCGTAATTTAAATATCGTTCCGCAAAAATTAATCAACGATAAATTTTTGATTGACGAAATAATTCCGCATTTATATTTTCAACATCAACACTTTCATCAAAAAAATAAATACTGAGCAAATCCCGCACGGATTGAATTTCGGCAAGCGGTAATTTGCTAATTTGTTCCATTAGGGGAAATCAATTGGTTTTAATATTATTCGGAAAAAACATCGATCGTCAATTAGATAACAAATTCGCCAAAATGGAGTTTTCATGTCCTTCCGAAGTAAGTAATAAATAAATATCATCAATTAATTTGTTATTAAGTGCCGGTAAAGCATTATCAGTGAGAGTAATGACAGTGTTTAAGGTGTTTCTTAATTGAACTAATTTTCGTATTTTATTAGCATATTCATTGGAGCGTAATAAATGAATCGGATTGTTAATATCAATGGATTCTGTTTGTCAATCAATTAATGGAATTTCACTATCTTGTACTCAATCAAATTGATGATTTCGACTAACATATCAATTTGTACTTGCTCAATTCGAATAAATAAATTTTTTTCCTAATTGACTTTCATAATTTAAAATATGAGAAGCGGAAAAGCCGATTAATTCTTTCATTAATCGATCTTTTCGTTGTTCATATTGTTCATTTTGAACAATGGACAAATTATTAAATTCGTTGAAACGATTCATTAAATTTGATATAAAAATACCAAATATCGCACCAATAAAAATAAACAATAAAAATATATATTTAGCGATTAAATTGATTTTACGCATATTGAATAATTATAATTTGAATAAATAATTGTGTTTTTGATTATAATGGAAAAAAATCACGAAAAAAAAATTAAGAAATTGATTTTTATAAAATTTTTTAACTAATTAAAATATAATTACTCTCACATAACAATTAAAAATTAAAGCAAAAAAAACGATGACTTTTTCCGAATTTAAAAACAATCTTTCAAAGCGCCGGCGGATTATTTACTTGATTATCAAAAATGGTTGACAAACTATTTTAAAGTTTAAAATTTCTCTCACTTTATTTCTTCTGTTAACTTTTTTAATGTCGTTGGTTTTGTCGACTTTTTTAGATATTAATTTACAGTTTAATCGCGAAATAGAGCAAAGTCAAATTAACAAAGAAGGAAATAATTATCAATATATATACAATTTGGACGATGATTATATACCGCAAAACATATTTAATATTTTTTGTGCCGATTATATAGAAATTTCAAGTGAAGATCCTACAATTTCCGACGCTCAATTAATTAAACGGGTTCCAAAAATTAGTTTTGGTGAGAATGGTTGTTTACAAAAAATTGATCGCGAAGATATTCAAATTACCTATGCAAGCGATCCAATTACCGGACAAATTCTCAAAATTCGCAAACCTTTAGACTTGATTAATGAGAAAAATACTTTTTCCGATATTTATCGCGCCCCTTTAAGAGCCTGATGACGAAGCGAACAAACTCCAAGACCGCGAGGTTGAGAACGAGGAGTTTATATTCGACGCGGAGCTCTAAAATTTAATCAAAATAGCAAGTATTTTCAAAAGTCAGTCTATGGGCGACTGTTAACTCGTTATGCCGAAACCGGAAATTCTAATTTTAAAATTATGGCTACAAACTTATACAACGAATTTATGAGTGAATTTCAATGGTTTGTAGAAGATGCAATTGGGAATCATATGAATCAGATTCTTCTTGATCGTCCGGTTTATGAAAAAAATTTAGAAGAAATAATTCCTTTAAATCAATTTTTAATTGAAGACTTTCAAAGTAATGGAAACATTCCGCTCAATCTCGCCGAGCACAGCGGATTAATAGAATTTATGCAAGCTTCAGAAACTAATTTATTAATCAATAATTTAGAAAAAAGCAAACAATTTTGAGAAACAACAATTGTCAAAATTGAAAATTGAAAAGCGCTACAATTCTTATCAAATTATAATTTTGAGACAAACGAAGAAGAAAAAACTCAATTAGCTAACCAAATTACACAAACAATTATTCGTGACAATAATCATTATCTTACCGTGGATAGATTGGTAAAGTCGGAGTTGAGAAATATTATTGATGATTATCTTAATGAAAATCAATTGGGAATTCTTTTTTCTTATCTGAAAGATAAACTTATTAATCCGGAAAATTTGTTCGCTACGGAAAATATTCATAATTTAGATCAAAGTACTCGATATCTACTTTATGATGCTGAAATATTAACAAAAACAATTACAAACTTTCTCAAAAATAAAATCATTAATTTATACGAAACTATTCAAAATTGAAAAATGAAAATGAATGAATTATTATCTGTGAGTCAAAATGTTTTAGGCACGAAAGCGCTAAACGCAATAAATCCACTTTCTCAGTTAGTTTTTAGTGAAAACAAAATTTATACGGTAAATGACATAGAAACAAAAATCACCAATCAAGACCTTCAAACTCCACTTGATTCAGTCTTAATTCAACAAAAAATTCTTGATCTAATTGACGGAATTGAGCAATATACAAATGTGATTACTTTTGCCCAAGATGGGTTTAAAAGCAATTTAGCTCAATTTGTGAATAAATTAAAAATCTTTTTTCCGCAACAAAATTTCATTAATTGAAGTGACTTTTCAGATTTTACAGACGAAAAAATTATTGCTTATAGCTTAGAACAAATTGAAAATTGAAATAATCGAATTAATAATCATATTTTAAAAACTAATTGATTAAAAAATTTACTGATTGAGCAATTAGAAAGTTTTTATGACTGACGAATGCGATATCAAGAATTTTATCCCTTTGCATTTGATCAATGATCCGTAGACCTAACCTATCGAACGGATTCAAATTCCAAAAGTTTATATTCAATTTCTTTCAATTTTCCCGGGTCAACACTCACTTCTCCGGTCGAAATCACGCCCGACGGAGAAGCACTAAAAACAATTAACTATTCTTTTCGTAAATGATTAGGACAATGAATGCATAATAAAATTTCTCTTCAAAACACTCAAAATGAGCTGGTGCACAACAAGCAGAATTTATGAATTACATTATTGTGAGGAAATCAACTAATGAAGAAATTCTGAGACTTACCCAACACTCAAAGTCTTTTTCTTTATAATGAGAACGGATTAGAAAAATATCCACAACCTTTTGAAGAGAATAATTTCAATGTCTACGTGAGTCGTGTCAATCAAAATTTAAATCAAGATTCAGCCTGAACTTTAATTCAGTCAAATCATCCATTAATGCGAGGATTTAATTACTTACAAAGTTGATTGAATTATTATAATTCGAATGCAAAAAAAAATAATTCTCTCTGACAACTTTATTGAAACACATTCAAAATTATTCAAATTGCGAACCTATTAAATTTTGATGATGATTTAGTCTATAGTGATGAAAGCGAAAGAGCTAATTTAGAAAGCACAACCTTAGAGGAATTAAAAACTAATTTCAATCGTAATTTTCAAACTCTTTTACCGTTACTTACGCGAATGATTCAACAACCTCAGTCCCTGACAAGTTTACAAATTGCACAAGATACAGCAAACTTAAAGGCACTTGAACAAAATGCCATTAATCATGGTTATGAAAAATGACAAAATGAAATTTATAAGCGAATTGCACTTTTAAGGCCTTCTTATTTAGAAAGCGGAATTGCCGAAAACTATCAAAAACTGGTTGCCCGAAAAAACTATGATTTGCTTCTTGATGAGGGATTAGCGAAAACTTATTTATCACATGAAGTCGAATATTCTTATAATACAATTTTAATTCAAGAACAATTATTAGCCCGCAAAAAGCAATTCGAAAGAGAAAACGGAAATGTTAATCAGAATTTAATTAACGATTTTAAAAATAGATTCAACACTTTAATCGACAATGGATTCAATCCCAATCTATATAAAATCAAAACACAACAAGTCCATTTACCCGATCTTATTTTAGATTCAGTTTTACCGTGAGTAACAACCGATAATCCAGTAAATCAGAATATTCGGTTAACTCCTGAGTTTTTGACTCAAATTTACAATTCTTTTAATTTGCAAAATTATTGAGAACATTCAACTTTTTCTGAAACCGAAATTGTTCCCTATAACCAACTCGGAGCTGTATGAAGCAAATATATGCCAGGGAATTATTTTGTTTCTCCGGAAAATCGAAATTTTTTAGAAAATTTCGATTTTAATGAAGTTTTTAAAAATATCAAAATCAAACTCTTTGCTTATCTTTTTTCTCAAATTCCAAGCGAACAATTTGAAAGTTTTGCCATTGAAGAAAATAATAATCGCAAACAAAAAGTCAAAGCCAACAATCTCTTTCAAACCAACTTTTTTAATATTGAAATTTTTACAAACGAAGACCAAACTCCCTTTGTTTGAGAACATTATAATAATGCCGCCAATCCAGAAAATGAATTGAGAGTTAATCTAATTGCTGAATTACGAAGAGTGGAAAAAGACACATTTGTAGAAATGCTGACTCGGCCAAAGTGATGAAAAATTCAAAAAAATATTTTTTTTACGGATCATAAAAATCGTCGTAAATTAGGAGACATCGCGAAAACAAAAACTTTTCATAAAAGTGTGGCCGTTTTAAATAATTTTGATTTACGCAATATTCGTCGTACTTATTATCGACAACGAAAAAGTAAAGATGAAATATTTTTTGTTCAATACAACAATAATTTTAATTTTTTACTCGCTCCGGGCAGCTCTGTTCCAAAACAAAAAAAAGAAATTATTATTTCGCGAAATTTTGCTCGAAAGAAAAATTTAAAAATTGGCGATCAAATTACCTTTTTTAAAAATAAAGAATTAAATATTGTTGGCATTGGAGATCAAGCGGAATTTATTTTTCCCGCGATTAATCCCTTAAATCCAATTCCTAGCGGAAGAGAGCAAATTATTTACATGAGTGCGAATTTGTATAATCAGTTGGTAACAGATACTATTACCGCGGACACGACTCCCAGTTTTTCCTTTTCGGGAAATGACAATTTTTTATATCATCGCGGAGATTCACGAAAAATTAAACAAGATGTAAATCAATTTTCCGTTGAAATTGGGGAAAATCCAGAAAGTTCATATAGCGAATTATCAAGTCAAACTTTTCCTACTTTGCTAGCCAACGATCAAAAAATTATTTATGACGATGAAATAAATCATCAATTGAAAATTAAGTTGACCGAAGATTTTATTTTTCCTAATTATGCTTTAAATCGTACTTTTGTTAATGGAATTTTTTATTTCTTTTTCTATTCAAGTTTGCTTTTAGCAACTTTAATTATTATTATTTGAATTGTTTCTCTTCTCAATATCGTTCAACAAAAAATTGAACAAAGCAAAAAACAAATTGGTATTTTACAAGCTCAAGGAACAAAAAATTCCGAAATTATCTTTGGATATTTAGCATTAGGGGGACCGATTGTTTTTGCTTGTACCTTTGGATGAATATGCAGCACTTTTGTGGAAACGGTCATTTTTAACATTCTCGAATCAAAAGTGTCGTTGCACTTTACCAAAAATTATTTTAATTTAGTGAATTTGTTAATCATCGGGGGAGTTGTTTATTTTCTCTTTTTTGGAGTTGTCTGAATATACAACACTATTAAAATTAAACATCGAAAAATTTTAGATTTGATTTATCCGACCGAAATCGTCATTACCAATTACTATCTAAAAAAAATCAAAGTTTACTTCATCGACAAAATTTTAGGCAATCGCTGACCACTCTTAAAATTAAACTTTTTATTCTTTTTTTCCATCTTTAAAAAAATTATCAGTCTATTTTTAATTGCCGGATTTTTAACGATGAATTTATTAAGTGTTTATTTTCTTTATAATTTTGCTGATACTACAATCAAAAAACAGTACGAAAAAGTTAACTATAAATGAGCTCTTCACTTTCAATCTCCGGTCGGAAATAATCCTTTCAGTAAAAATACTCTTTATCCGCATCCGGGATTTTCTTCGATAATCCAAAAAGAAAACAATTTTCTCTATGACTTTCGTTCTCAAAATGTTTTTTTAGCCAGGGAAAACGAAGGAACAATTACTTATGAAGAATATGAAATTGATACAACGACAAAATTAAATGCTTTTATTATTCCCCTTCATAATCGAACTTTGAATGTTGGTTATTTACGTGATGTTTTTGTTAATTTCGTAGATAATCCGAATCAACAAATTTGTCGATTGGTTCAAAATCTCTTTAAATGAGGCGATGAAGACGATGAATGTCTTAAATTAATTAGTCAGTTCTTCTTGATTTATGATGAATTTTCGTCAAGCGATGAGGTTTTGAGAAAAGTTACCGAGAGATTTCCGGTTTCTACTGTTTCGGTTCAATACAATAAAAATAAAGACGAACTTTTTAGTCAATTAATCGCTTCTCGAAATCTCGATGGCGAAGAAATTAGTTTAATGGGGCTGCGAGAAAATAGTCGCGCTTTTCAACTTGAAGAGGAAACAAAGGAACAAATTTGAGGGGATTCAATCACCGATACCACGGTAAATGTGATCGCGAATCGTATTTTTATGAATAAGAATGGATTTAATGTAGGAGACACCTTTGAACTTTACGGCAGTTATCGCGAAATGTATTTAAAACCATACACAACTCCGATTGAATATAGTGATTGAGTTTATCGTAAACCCGGAACTAATGAGGAAGTCCAATTAAATACTTTGGGCCGAGAATGACGTTTTTATCGGGGAAGTATGCTACAGAGTTTAACCGGTAATTTAAAAACCGATGAAACCGGACTTGTACATTTAATCAATGCCGATGAAAGTGAAACTCCGGTCACAATTTCCTTTAAAAATTATGCCGGAGCAACCCAACTTTATACTCCCTGACTCGATATTGAAAGAATTTTTCTCTACCTGCCGAACGGAGAAAAAGTGGCTCCTTTCAAACCAAATCCTATTTATGGTTTTAACACACTAAATGTGCCGCGCACATGATGAACGAATCAACTCAGTTGAAAAAATTTTAAATATCAAACTAAAAATGAAAAAATTACTCGGCGAGATGCCGAAACCGGACTTGAGATTCCTGTAAAGTTTAAAATTATTGATGTTATTAATACTTATCGAAAAGAAGAAATTTTGTTAGATCAACGGCAAGTAAATGAAATGTTATTCTATCCACCCACAATTTTTTCTCCGGAAATGTTAGGACGGGAAGCGAATGACATTGAAAGACAAGAAAATTATTTCACGGGACGATTTAATTTTAATGAAAAAATTGAAGAGGCGGCCTTTAGCGTTTCGCTTCAGGAAGAATTTGGATTCACTTCCATTGAAAGCCTTACCGGAAATTTAAAAATGTGAACGGTTAAAAAACTCGATTCCCTGGTTTTAGAAAAAAAGACGATTAAAACTTTAATGATCTTTCTTTTAAATTTATTAAATATCACTTTTGCTATAAGTTTAACAAGCGCCATAATTCTTTTCATTCTTGCTCTACGCAACATTATAAAAAGCATTTATAAACAGACAATTCAGTTAAAAGTTCTCGGTTATCATGTGGTGGAAATTTTTCGCCAAACTTTCTTTTTAATGATCATTCCGGTAATTTTAGCGAGCGGAATAGCGATTGGACTTATTCAAATTTTCACTAATCTCCTACAACAATTTTTTATTGCTAGTTATAATTTTTATTTTTTTCTGCCGAATGAAGTTTGAATTTATTTGCTTCCTTTTATTATCTTTTTTCTCATTTTAATTGTTATGAATTGAATTCAAAGCTGACAAGATAAACGAACCAACTTACCCGCCGCCATGCATACTTAATGAAATTGAATTATTTGAGAAACAATGTATTCGTTGCGCCCGCGAAAATGTTGTTTTCGGACTCGAAGTTCCATTAAATCCCCGATCAATATTTTTTTTTGTTTTCGTTGATTGGCAAAAACTTTAATCGTCATTCTTTGACTTTCATCGCTGATGGTTAAAATAGCTAATTCTTCTTCTTTTTTTGTTTTATAAAGATTAATTTTTTCCACAAAAGCTAAAATATGTCCGCTTTCCGCGCGTTGTAAAAGCAAATCGCGAATAAAAATGATTTGCTTTGAATTTTGTTTGCGAAGACGAATGAGTTGTGAGTAATCTCAAATAAAGCCAAAACTCAAAAACTCATTTTTTCAATTTTCTCTTAAGTTGTCTTTTTTTTCAGTTAATTTGGGCTTATTTTTTAATAAACTTCAATCCAATTTGATTTGCTTCTCTTTTTTGATCATGACATATTTCGCGACCAATAAAAAAGCATTTCAGTTATTTAATAAAGTGCTTCGTGTATGTTCGAATTCATCAAGTGCTCCCGCTCGCGCAAGCTGAAAGAAAACTTCTTTATTAAATCTTCGAGTTTGCATACGAGCAACAAATTCAAAAACATTTTGAAAAATTCCGTTGGTTTGATATTCTTGTTGAATTTTAGAAGTTCAAATTCCGCCTATCTTTTTAATCGCCAACAAAGGCATTCTTAATCCTTTTGTCTCTGCTCGATATTGAAAAAAAGGTCCATTAATGGATGGAGGTAAAATTTTTGTTTTTTGTGTAATGAGTTCCATTAAAATCTCTCAAGTTTTTTCTTCATCTCCTAAAACAGAATTCAGCAACAAACGCATAAAAATGGCAAAATGATGACATTTAAAATAAGTCATAATATAAGAAAAACAAGCATATGATAATGCATGTGAACGATTAAATCCATAGGAAGCAAATTTAGCAATTTGATTTCAAACTTCTTGAATTAGTTGCGGTGAATGATGTTTTTTTTTCGCTTCGATTTTAAATAATTCAGAAAATTCATTCACCATTCGTTGATTTTTTTTACTAATCGCTTTGCGAAAAGTATTGGAACGAGAATAGCTAATGCCGGTAAAAGCATGAATCATTTCCATAATTTGTTCTTGAAAAATAGGCAATCCCCTTGTTTCTTTCAAAATTGGTTCAAATTCCGGTACTAAATAAGTAATCGGAGTTTTTTTGGATGAGCGAGATAGATAAAGGTGAATGTTTTGCATTGGCCCCGGACGAAAAAGAGAAATTGTATGGGCTAATTCTTCCAGTTTAGAAGGTTGAATTTTTTGAATTAAGTTTGTCATACCGGGAGAACTTAACTGAAAAAGACCTTTGGTTTGTCCGTTTCGGAGAAATTGATAGGTTTTTGAATCATTTAAATCAATTTGCATCATATATTCATTTTTTTGTTGAGTAATTCCGATTTCACTGAGTAATTCCGAAATCATTGTTAGATTACGTAATCCTAAAATATCCATTTTAATTAATCCTAATTGCGGTAATTTTTTCATATCCATCTGAGTAATTACATGGCCTTCACTATCTTTTCAAGTACCAACAAAACTACGTAAATCAAAATTAGGAATAATCACTCCTCCGGCATGAATACTTTGTTGACGAGGAAATCCAATTAAATGACGAGCAATTTGAAATAGTTTGGGATACTGAATTTGATATTTGGTTAATCATAGAGATTTTTCAATGGCTTCATCTCATTTTTCATTGAGTTGCGCCGGAACCGATTGACAAATCGCATTCATGGTCGCCATGGGCATTTGTAAAACTCGCCCGACATCCCGTAAAGCTAAGCGAATTCCCATTCTTTGAAAAGTACAAATAATTGCCGTATGATAAGGTGCATATTTAGCAAATATATATTTTAAAATTCGCGGGCGATCGCGATCTTCAAAATCCAAATCAATATCCGGCATATCCTGACGTTCTAAATTTAAAAAACGTTCAAAAAGTAGTTTAAATCTTATCGGATCAACTTTAGTAATTCCGAGTAAATAACAAACTAAACTACCCGCTGCGCTACCACGTCCCGATCCAAAAAGTATATTTTCTCGCCGAGCGAAGGAAATATAATCATGAACAATCAAAAAGTATTCTACAAAATTTTTTTTTTCAATCATTTTCATTTCAAATTCATAACGATCTCAATAAACTTTTTGCTTGGAAAAACGAAGTTTTAATTGTGTTTCACACATTTGACGAATTTTTTGAGTTTGTTTATTTTTCTCAATCAAAGTTTTCTTTTTTATTTTGTCGGCGGAGTAATTTGTAAAATCTAATTTAATTTGAGATACAAAATGTTCTCAATGAGAAAGCAAGGAATAATGGTTTGATTTTTTTTTGATTGTTTCTTCGCTTCAATAATGTTGAGTGTCGTTCGATTCAAAATTTACATCGGCGTCTTTGATTTTGCAAACTGTTTCATAAATTTCTCTCTCGGAAACAAAAAGATAACGAATAGAATAAAAAATTAATTTTCGAGTTGAGGGAATAAGATTTTTTCAAGCCTCAATCGAAATTTCGGGAGAAGTAATTCCATAATAAATATGAGAAACAAACGAATCCGTAATTTTTTGAAACTGCTGAATTTGATGTTCCGTAATTGAAGAATTCAAACTAAAAACAATCAATAAATTTTTCATTCACTTTTGAATTTCGGTTCATTGAATGATGGTTTGATTCTTTTCCATTAATTGAGAGGAAATGCGGAGTAAATTTTGTCAACCATTTAAATTTTTCGCAAAAATAGTAATTTCATAACTTTGATCGGCAAATTGACAGCGAGTAATCGTTAATCCTAAAACAGGTTTGAGATTTTTTTTTTGTGCATCAAGAGCAAAATTCAGTAATCCAAAAACTGAGTGAGTGCTCACTAAAGAAGCATAAGCAATTTTTTGATCTTGTAAAAATTTCAGATAAGATTGAGGAGAAATTGTCGAATTCAAAAAATCAAAATACGAATAAACTCTTAAATGTCCAACATTTTTCAAGCCGGCGACTCCTTTCTCAACAAATCAAGTAATTTATCAATTACACTTTTATATTCATATTTAACAAAAAGAGTTTCAATATTGAGCATTTTATTTTTAAAAAAATCGTTGAGAAAACGATATTGATTTGCTTTTACTAATAAAGCTTCGGAAATTTTTCGTAAAAGAACTTTATTTTCAATATTCTGTTTTAAATTGTTAACCATTGTATTTAAACGACTAAATTTTAAATTCAAGGTTAGAGTGTCTTCTTTTGTTGCTGGTGATTGGGCTCTTTTAAACTCAATAAATAAAGTTTGAATTTGTGCCAAATCTTTCGCAAAAAAATAATTTAAATATTGATATTCTTTCTTATTCAATAAAGTTTCTAAATTAATTAGAGAAAAATATAAATTTTCATTACGATTTTTTTCGGCAATGAAGAAGTCAACCATTTTAATGTAAATTTGATATATTTCTTGTAAATTAGCAAAAACTCGCTGAGTTTTTTTTAAAGTTTCAAAGAAAAATAAATGTTGATCAATTTTTTGCTCAATAATGGTTAACTGAGTGATTAAGTCATGAGTTTTATTTAGTTTGTTTCTAAAATTTCGAAATTCAATGTTTTTATGCGATTGAAAAAATACCGATTTATCAAAATGTTCAATTGATAAATTAAATTGATTAAAACGACTTTTAATAAATTGAAAATTTTTTTGCGCGATTTGAAGTGTTTCCAGAAAAGTTTTTTTCAAAGTATCTTTTTCTTGCAATTGTTGTAATTTACTTTGTATTTCAATCATCAAATAAAGAAAACTATTGTCTTTTTCTTCATAGTCAAAGTTTTGAATATAATCGTATAATTTGAAAATTTCTTTATTAAATTTATAATTTAAATCTTTGATAAAATTAATCTTGCGGCCGTGAGCAACCGAAGAATTTTCAATGGATTTAAGTAATTTTTGTTGTACGGTAGGCAAAACTAAACGTAAAAAAGAAATCATTTTTAATCAAATTAAAACTTTTTTTACAAATTGAATAATCTCTTGCAATAGTTCAAACAAATTCGTTAAATGTTCATTTTTATGCGATTTAATTTTAATTTCAAAAGCGTTGAGTTTCTTTTGATAAAGTTTGAGTTTATTTTCTTTTTCCGTGTAATCAAAATCAACGATTAATTTCATTTTGGTAATTTCTTCTTTGATTTTTTCCAAAATGAATTTGAGAAAATGAATTTTTTGAAAAGTAAATTTTTCTCAGGCAAAAACATTATTCATGTCCTCTTCTAATTTTTTGACATTTTGCTTAAAGAACTCAAAGCTTTCTAAAACTTTTTGTTGTTCATTTGTTTCGGTTAATCCGGAGGGATTTTTTTGTAAATAAAAATTATGTACAAATTTGGTTAAAATAGCACGAAAATCCTGATGAAATAAGTGATAATATTGTTCATAAAAATAAACAAAAACATCCCGATACTTTTCATTATCAATCGCGACATGGCGAATATTATTTAATTTAGTGAGAAAAAAATCAGACTGAAACATTCGCATTTCTTCAATGATTTTTTCAATTTTTTTAAATCGATTAATTTCAAATCAAAGTTTAATTAATAAAAAGAAAAAACACATCAAAAAGAAAACCGCGACAACAATGAGAGATAACTTGATTAAACGATAACTTTCGGAAACTGAAGTCAATGAAGAAGATGCGGTATTTAAAAAAACCAAGGGAATATTCATAGAAATTATTTTTTATTGTTTAATTTAATTATAGAGCTTAAAGTCTGCTTTTTGCTGAAATTTTATACTTTTTTTTGCTTTTTTTTCGGTATAATTTAATGAATATTGTCATGTCTCGTTATTTAGGTCCGATTCATAAAAAATCCAAACGATGAAATTTTTCTATTTTAGAACATAGCAAAGATTTAAAAAGCAAAAAGAGCGGATACATTCGAAAACGAAGAAAAACCGATTTTGGTCTTCAGTTAGAAGAAAAACAAAAATTACGATTTCGTTATTTTTTACCGGAAAAACAATTGCGAAATACTTTCGTAAAAGTATTAAAAATGAAAGGTGTAAAAAACGATAATTTGTTAATTACAATTGAAAAAAGATTAGACAATATTGTTTATCGTTTAGGACTTGCCAAAACGAGAAAAGAAGCTCGTCAACTAGTCAATCATAATCATATTCTCGTCAATAATCAACGAGCGAACATTCCCTCTATTATTTTGAAAATAGGGGACATCATTATGCTCAAAACCGTTAAATTACAAAATGCAGCCGGCATGAAAGAAAAATTAGAAAATCGAAATAATTTTTCTTTTCTCGTTTTTGATGAAAAAAACTTTAGTGGAAAATTAATCAAAGAGCCTGTTTTAGAAGAAATTAATAGTGAAATTAATACCGGCTTAATTGTTGAATATTACAATCGATTTATTTAAGCGAAAGCAAAAAATATTTATTTTTGCCTTTTTTTAGTAAAACAAAATTTTTAATTGCATCTTTTGATTCTATTTTATAATCCAAATCGGAAATAGTTTGATTTCAAATTTGAATTCCTTTTTGTTCAATTAAACGACGCCCGCGAGAACGAGAATTCACGATTTTTAACTCAATTAAAACATTCACTAATTGATGAGATGATAAATCTTTCAACGAATGAACGGTAAAATGATTGGCTAAATATTTTAAATCCGAAAAAGCTATTTTTTCTCTTAAAAGTAATTGATATTTTGTTCACTTATGAAAAATTTGATTAATGTTTTTGACAATTTGCATAGTTATTTTGCCGTATATTCACTTTCCTAAAAAATTCATTAAAAATTTTTGGGCTGGTCGGGAATGAAAGTCATTAAGTAATTTTTGAAATTCTGTTTGTTTGGTTGTGGGAATAAAAATTTGCCCTCATTGTTTTACATCCGTATCGGACAAATTATAAATGAATTGACAAAAATCATAGGGAGAAATCATATTTTTATCCAATCATAAATTGCTATTTGTGTCTGTTTTGGAGAATTTGTTTCCCGATGTGCGAACCAGTAAATTGGTTGTTAATCCGACTAAAAGAGTAGGAATTGATGTATTTAATTTTTTAATCATATCCAATCCAAAAGCAATATTCGGAAATTGATCACTTCCGCCAATCTGCCCATGACATTTTTTCTCTTTTCATAAATGATAAAAATCATAGGCCTGTAAAAGAATGTAGGAAAATTCTTTAAAAGTTAATCCGTTTTGAGAGTATGTCTTGCGAATGCCTTTTCGTTCCAACATTTTGTTTACAGTAAATAAACCTCCCACTTGATCTAAAAAATTGACGAGAGAAAGATTTTCATATCAACTCGCATTGTTAACGATTTGAACTTGCGGTAATAAAGAGTGAATTTGTTTTTGAATATTAATTAAATTATTTTGTAATTCTTTTTGCGCGATTGTGGTTCGTGTTCGAGTACGAAAACTCGGGTCTCCAATTTGAGAAGTGGCCCCGCCTAAGACAACGATAATCGGACATCCTAATTCAGATAACTCGCGAAGAAGAGTTAACGGAACCAAGTGACCAATATGAAGAGAAAATGAGGTTGGATCAAATCCACAATAAATTGGTAATTTTTGCTCAATTAAAATTTCTAATTTTTTTGTATCCGTGATTTCTTTGATTAATCCTCGTTGTTTTCACGAATGAATAATATTTTGAATGAAAGTCATAGTCATGAAAAAAAAATGGCAGGGATAGCAGGAATCGAACCCACACATGCAGTTTTGAAGACTGCTGTTCTACCTTTAAACTATATCCCTAACTTTTTAGATAAGTTTTTTTTATTCTCTCATTGTTTATTATAAACTATCCTTATCGATTCGTTAAAAGCCAGAAACTATAATATTTTGAGTTGTTTTGAGTTAAAATAATATTCTCCTAATACAAACAATGTCAAAAATTCAAAATCTCATTATTGAATTAAAAGATCTAACTAAAAAATATGGGCAAAAGTTAATTTTTAGTAATATTAACATGAAAATTTATGAAGGAGATCGAATTGCTCTGGTCGGGCGGAATGGAAGCGGAAAAACAACACTGATTGAAATGATTTGTGGATTGCGCAGCATTAGTAGTGGAAAAATAATTTATGCCAATCAAAGGAAATTTTTTCAGGACTTAGGAGTGCAATTTCAGCAAGGTAAATATCCCCATAGTTTACGAGTAAAAGATTTAATTTGACTTTATTTAAATGTTTACAACAAAAAAATGAATTGAACAATTTGACGAGATTTTAAAATTGAAGAAATTCAACATCAATATTTAAACAGTTTATCGATGGGGCAACAAAAAAGATTAGAAATCTTTCTCATTATTGCCACCGGCGTTAAATTTTTAATTCTTGACGAAGTTTGCTCCGGAATGGACATTGAGATTCGATTTTGATTAATTAACTATTTAAAAAAATACTTGCAGAAAAATAAAATTACTTTAATTTATATCAGTCACGATATTGAAGAAGTTTATTCTTTATGCGAACGATTGGTAATGTTGAGTAAAAAAGGATTGTTGACCAATGATAAAATTACTTCGCGAGAACTCTTAATTCAAAAACTTGAAAAAAAAATTCAAGTGCAAATCAGTGAAAATGAAACAAAATAATTTTTTTCCGCAAACAAGTGCCTTTTCGAATTTTTTTTATGTTTTTAGTTTAATTACACGAAGTTATTTCACTGATTATATGTTATTAGCAAGTAATTTTGGAATTCCCATTATTCTTTATGTCGTTCTGATTACCGTACTGCCCAAAGAAATGAGTGCCTCCGGATTGGCCGTAGGAATTGGAATTAGTGGTATTATGTCAACTTCGATTCTCGCTTTTGCGACTTCTTATTTTGAATGATTTCGTTCCATTATCTACAAAAAATTACGTGTTTCTTCGGTCGGAAAAAGTCAGTTTATTTTCAGCTTTTTTATTTTTTATTTATTGACGAGTATTTTAACTTTTTGAGTCTTTGTCAGTTTAGCTTTGCTTTATGAACGAATTTTTACGGAAGAGCCATATATTTTTGTCAATCAAATTCGAAGCATTCGGGCGATAAATTGAATTTGAATTTTTATTGCCAAAATTGAATTAATTAGTATCGGAATTGCAATTGGATATTTAATTGCAAAATTTGTTCCGAGTTTTAGCGGAGTCATGGGTGTTGGATTAATGATTTACTTAATTTTTGCATTCGTGACCGGATGTTTTATTCCCTTGCCTTTAATCGCGGGTAAATCAGCAATTATTAACGGAACAAGTTGATTACCAATTACCGGTCCGGTTCATATGTGACAAAGTGCTTGATTAGAAAACTATGAAATATTAAAAATTGAAATAAATGAAGCTACAGATGAATTCGGTGCTAATTTAACTGAAGAAAAAATATGAAATTTTCGCGCCGGCGAGCAAGCCCAACCGTATACCTGAACACAAATTGGCGGATTTGGAGAAGCAAACGCGGGTTTGAGAATTGCCAGTTACCAAAATCTTTTTCGACAATACGGAGACGAACGATATAACATGATCGTTGATTTAGAAGCCTCAATTAAGGACGATGTTCGCTTATTTTCTACATGAAAAGTAGAACATGGAGAATGATGAGACTCGGTGGAAGAATCGTTTCAAACACGTGAACTTTATCAAATCTTTAGTCCTTTGGGTAATTATTGACAACATTCTTTATTTGGCGGAGCCTGAGCGATGAGTTTAGGAGTGGTTTGTATTTTGACGGATCGATTTTGAAAAACGGAATAAAATTATAAATTCAAAAAGTTTATTGATTGAAAAAAAAATGCCGAAATATAAAAAAAATTCTGGCATTTTGCTAGTTTCCCACTTACGCAGTATTTTCGCCGTAAAGCCGTTTAACTACTCTGTTCGAAAAGGAAAAAGAGGTGGAACCGACTTGCTATCAACACCAGAATTTTTTAGTTTTCAGAAAGGAACTGAAAATATGACAATTAAAAAAAACAAAAAAATTTAAATAATGTCAAATTAATTTTACTAAAAAATGAGAAAAAAAACAAATTTAAATAGTGATTTAAGACTCAAATAAATAAAAATTATTCAAACAATAATTTTAAATTAATAATTTTTCAAAATATAAAAATTACTAAAAATTTTCTTGAGAAATTAAGTTAATAATTCACAAATGAAAAATTTAAATTTAATTTGTTTTTTTTCTTTTAATTCAAAAATATAAACCTCCGCCGATAATTAAAAGTCCTAATATTCCTCCTCCTACACCGGCGGCAATCGGAACAATTAAACGAGAAAGAGGAATGTCAAAAAAACTAAAATTTAAAAAAGTTAGAAAACTCGCGAAAGGCAAATCGACCAAACTATCACTGATTAAATCACCATTTTCATTGAAATTGTTTAATGTAAATTCGTTTGGTAAAACGAATGCAACATTTCTTTTGTTTTGTTTTTTATTGCGAATTGCTTCTCGAACAGACTCATATCGCGGACTTGTATTTCACGTTTCGGTTGTGTTTAAGCGGTGTTTTTCCGTAATCACCGTATCATGATAAATGCGAGGAAATTGACGCATTCAAATTAAAAAATTATTCAAATAACCAATTTGACTCGCGAAATCATCAGCCGGAGTTGTAGATGTTAACAAATCAAGCGAAAGGGAACTTAAGGATCCATCATTCGCAAAAGAATCTAAAACCAAACGACCGGGAAAAGCAAATGCATCGGGATAGTTGTCAGGTTTGGTGGTTAAAAGTTTGTAGTTTGCGATAATTTGTTTGGGAGATAATAAAGAATCCAATGAATTTCATTCCGTTTGCATTTGTTCAAGTTTGCCCGAAATGATTGCTGAAGTATCGCTTAATAAGTTTTCTGGAGCATCTCGCAGCATTCATCCTTCAACTAATTGCAGTGCCAGCAAAGTAGTGGCATCATTTAATGATTCAGCAATTATTTTGAGATCGCCTTCGCTATTAAAATCGGTCATTGATAAAGTAGACGGAAAGAAAAAGGCCGCTGGATAGGCAGTATGATCGTTAGAATTGGCTAAATAAGTTTTCATTGCCAGTCTTTTTGAAATATAAGCCGCTGAATCTCCATTTCAAAGTGCAAACAGATAATTTTTATAACTTAAAATTCAAGAATTACGATGAACAGATGAATTCAATTTTTCTGCTCAACTTTGAAAACTAGCTAATTCGGAGATCGTATCAAATTCGGGTGAATTTAAGGCATATGTGAAAAGTTGGCCATTCGAACGAAAAGCCGAATCAATTTCCTCGAAAGTGCTAATTCCGATGGGTAATCCTAATCGAGATGGATAATCAGATAACTCAATCTTTAATTCTAAATAATCCCGCATTAAAGAAATTTTTTCTGAATTATTCGCCGAATTTCAAGAATTTCAAATTAAGGCTGCATAATCTTTTACGATTTGCTCAATGGAAAAATTGTTCGCTCATTCTAAAAAGGAATGTAATTGCTCAAATGTTTGTCAATGATCGCCGGTGGCGAAATAATTAAAATTACGTTCTCCAGTCACATTCATAATTGCTCCTTGTTCCGGTTGAGAACTGACACCAAATCATTCCATAGTAATTCGTCCATCAGAGTCAATTACCGGTAACAGAGTTGGTCGATTTCCTGAAGCATAAGTGGGAAAAGCGAGACTGCTTCGCTGAGTTGCGTAATTTGGACTTGTATTTCATTCATGTTTAATGGCATCTCGATATTTTTTTCATAAAATAATCTTGTCGGATTCATCATTTGCAGTTGGATATAATTGAAGGTTGAGCATTCATCTTATAAAAGCTCGTAGATTGAATTCCAAACTACTTTCGTGGGACAATCATTGATTGATGTCTAAATCTCCATTCTCATCAAAGTCGGTTCATGTGATCGGTACTGGTGCTGATTCCGTCCTCCTTATATGCGGAAAATCTAATGAAACATCTGAACTCGATGAGGGTCAATCAAGAGATTTTGCTTTTTGCACAACTAAGGGATAAATATGACGAGACTCGGTTTCTGATTCCGGTCGTTCATTTCAATAAGTATGAAGTCAAGTTTTAAGTTCTTTAAGTCGTTCTATTTTTGGATTAGGATAAAAAATATTACCAATCAAAGCGGATAATTTAGTACTAAAAGTTTGTGTCTTGGCGACGGTATTCAAAACCGAATTAAGATCTTGATCATATGATAAGGTTCCATCTGGACGAGCCAAGAAATAAGAATAAGATAGAGAATTATCTAAAAAAACGAAAAAATCAGGTACATCAGGCAATCGAAAAATATTTATATATGTTAATCATCAATTTTGGCCTTGCAGATTACTATTTCATAGCCTTATGCTTATGGAAATATTCATATTAATTGTCAGTTGATCTGTATTGAAATTTCTACCTCATTCTCGAAAAGCTTTGGCATCATTCAAATTGACATTGGAACTTCAAGAATTTCATTGGTTTGTATCAGAAGGATTTTGTAGTTGTCCAAGATTATTAAAAAATTCAATAGCTAAACCGGTGGGAAAGGAATAACTAAATTCCCAGTTTTCATAATTATTGACATATGTGCTCATGGCGGCTCGCTTATTTACGTAGTCCGGAGAATTGTTTCATTCATCCAATAAATGTAGATAATAAACATAGGGCAAATTAACTTGAATATTTTGTAAACCATTATGGTCATCTTGTATTTGTACTACTCTATTTAAAATACTATAACGAAATTCTCAAACACTTATATTCGAACTGACACTATGAGCTCAGCCTGTACCCGCACAAACCCCATTAGTAGGGCAAATTTCAAGATGAGTAATCGAAGAATCGCCTTGTACTTTATTGTTCGCAGGTATGCCGATAACAATATCTCAATCACCATCATTATCTGGACTAAGACGGTTAGACAAAGTATAGACTGAATACTCTTTTCCGCTTGAAGGCGAGCTATTTCTTGAAAGCCAATATCTGCTTGCTAGTTCATTATAACTAACGGAAAAATTTGAATTTGAAGGCGGGCGAGATGATGTGTTGGAAAAATAAAGAAATCCAAAAAACAACAAAAGAAAAAAACCAAAAACAAAAATCAACTGTATCAAAAAATTAGAATTTTTTTTGTTGGTTTTGTTTGCGGTACTAATGTAACTTGAATAATTTATCATTCGCCATTATTATAAACAAAAAATACTTTTTTTTAAAACTTATTTTTTAAAGACAAAAAAATTAATTGACTGATTTTAGTTTTTCCTCCATTTTCTATTTTTATCTAAGGAAAATTTGAATATAAAAGTCCAATTAATATAGCAATTAGCAATATAAAATTAGTAGAAGCGGTTCATATTTTATTGCAAATAAAAACAAACATAAAGAATTAATTTGATAACTGGTTAATTTTTGAGAACTTTTTGAAAAATCTCTTTTTGATGATATTTTAAAAATGTCGGATCGGTTTTTTCTTTAATTTTCAAATAATATTTAGTATTAATGATTGATTTTTTTATATTAAGAATTGTGCTTTTCGTTAATTAGGGAGAATAAATTATTTTTCCATCTTTTTCCGCAAAAGTTATATACCCAATGTCAAATAATTGATCAAATAAAGGGGAAAGTAAAATTCGTTTTTCGTTGAGCATTTTTTCTCCTTTATTTGCATGTTTTCAAGGTTTAATATGACTGGCAATTAAAATTTTTTCTAATCTTGTAAAAATTGTATTTAGCTATATCGCAAAATTATTTTCTTTCTATTTTATTAAATATTGAGGGATTTTAGTATTCGTACACACAAAAATGTTTTTGACAGTAAAAATTTAACAATAGAAATCAAGAACTAAAATTATTTTTTCATAAATATTTAATTTGGGCGAAACATTTACTAAATGATTCTTTTTTTAAAATTAGACCGTAAATTTATTAAAACGGCTTATATAGTAAAAAAAAATGTGTTAATTCTTAATTTCATAAAAACTAAGTATAAATTATTTAAATTTTTTGAAATTTTGTTTCTAAAAACTTAATTAGCAAAAAAATTTTTTCATTTTTTAATAAGATCATTTTACTAATATTGAATAAATTAAAAATAAATTTTTGTCTATTATAATTAAATTAATGTTTTAAATATTATTTTTTTAAAATAATCTACAATTAATGAGAAAAAAAATAAATGCTGTTTCTTTATTTTCAAGTTCTGGAATTGGAGAATTATTTTTAAATAAATCTAGAGTAAAAATATCGGTCGCCAACGAAGTAAAAATAAAGCGAGCAAATCTTTATAAGTGATTATTTAAAGAAGTAAGCATGGTTATAGGCGATATAACAGAATACAGTACATATGAGAAGATTTTACGAATAGCCAAACAAAAAAAATGCCGAATGGTTATTGCTACTCCTCCATGCCAAGGTATGAGCTTGGCTGGTAAAATGAACCCAAAAGATGAAAGAAATTACTTAATTAAATATGCAGTTAATATGATTAAAGATTTAAATGCTGATTTTGCTTTAATAGAAAATGTACCTCAAATGTATCGATTTAAAATTTTTTACAAAAATGAATTTATAAGCATCAGAGAATACATAAAAAAAAGACTAGCAGGATATAATTTATCTTTTAATATTTTGAATGCTAAAGATTATGGAACAGCACAATCAAGAAAAAGATCAATTACTAAAATTTGAAAAAAAGGAAATTGAAAATTACCTAAAAAACAAAAAGAAATAACAGTAAAAGAAAGTATAGGTCATTTGCCTTCTTTAAATCCTGAAGAGAAATCAAATATTCCATTTCATAATGCCAAACCCCATAGAAAAGAACATATTTTATGAATGCAACACACTCCAACAGGAAAAAGTGCCCATGAGAATAAAATTTATTATCCACAAAAAAATAATAGAAAAATAAAGGGTTATAGTACAACTTACAAGAGAATAGAATGAAACAAGCCTGCACCTACGATAACAATGTGTAATTCGGCTATCTCTTCTCAAAATAATGTTCATCCCGGGAGAAAATTAAAAAACGGTCTTTTCTCGGATCCCCGAGTTTTAACATTGAAAGAAGTTTTGTTATTAAGCGGAATTAAACATGACATAAAATGACCCGAAAATTATTCGGAAACTTTTATAAGAAGAATGATAGGAGAAGCGGTCCCGCCTAAATTTATGAAAAAAATTATTGATTCTTGCTCTTTTTAATTCTCTTTACCAAACAATCTCAACTCAATTCTATATCTTTATTTTTTTGTTTTAATTTAAAAATTTGGATTTCTAGAAGTTTTTTTTGTTTAATTTTGTCTTCAAGCTTTAATTTTTTTTTTACAGTTTTCTCATATGTTGTATTTGTAGATTCAACTTTTATTTTTATTTTTTTATATTCTTCGGAATTTTTATAACTTTCATCTAAAAGACGAGTAAATGATAAACTTTTAATTTTAGAAATAGAGTATGATGGTTTTGGAAAACTATAACATAATTGTCCCTCCATACTGGAATTGGGCAAGGGTTCTTTTGATACGAAATAATTAAAATCTGCTATTCCGTAAGTTTTATTTTTTAAATCTAACATAAAAATCAGTGTCGGAATTCCATATTTAATGGTAGATTCTAACAAAGTTGTAACATTACCTTTTTTAACAGTAAATTTATTTTTAACACCAGATTTAAGTTCAATAAAAAAAGTTTTTGTTTTCATTTTTACCTTAAAATCAGGAAAAGTTGTCTTCTTACCGGGTATTAAAATTTTTTCATTAATTAGGCAAAATTTATGAATATTGTCATCACCAGAAAGTTCAATATTGCTCACAATACTAAGAGACTTCAAAACAATATAAAAAATTTTTTCTAAATATCATCCATACAAAATATTTAATCCATACGATTTAGAATCTCGTCCAAAAGATCCGCCCTTCAGTTTATAACCTTTTTTTAATCAATTTAAAAATTTTTCATATAAAACTTGATAAAAAGATGTGATTTTTTTAAATTCCGAACAAGATATTAAAAAATTATTCACAAAAATATCTTTATATAAACTTTTAACTTCATTAAAATTCATATTTCTCAAACTTTTCATAATACTTTAATAAATTAAACTAAATTTAAAAAAAAATTTATTCTTAATAAGAATTAACTTAATTTTATTCTATTTGTTTTGAAAAAAAAATTTAACTAAAAAAATCATATATATAAGAAATAGAGTTTCTAAGTCTTATTTATTTCCGATATTGTATAATCTATTCAATGATTAACAAAAAAACTAAAAACTTAGAAATTGATTTAGAAAATTGTTATGGAATAAAAAAATTTAAACAAAATTTTAGTTTTGCAGATGAATCTAAAATAAACTTAATTTATGCTAGAAATGGTGTTATGAAAACATCATTGACTAAAACATTCGACAGGATAAACAAAGGAAAATGTCCCGAAGACTTATCAAGTAATAACCAAAATTCAAAATGAGTAATTAAATTTAACAAAAAAAACCTTGAACATTTCGTGAATAAAAAAAATGTAATTGTTTTTGTTAATAATTTTGAGAATATAACAGAAATTTGAGAGAGTAATAATTTAATTAAAAAAGAAGAAATTAATACGATGCTATTAAACCAATCCCTTAAAAAACAATATGAAAATTTAGATTTGGATTGAAATAAAAATAAATATTTATTTATTAAAGAAATTATTTATTTAAGCAAAATTAATGTAAAAGAACAAAAACTTGAAGAAATATTAGAAAACAATATTGGTTCGAAATGATGAATATCTGAAAAGAAAAAATTAAACAAAAAAAGTTATGATTATTTATTGGATAAAAACTGAAAACTTTTGTTTACCGAAAAAAAAGTCGAAGATTTTATTAACAATAATAAAAAATTGATAAAAGACTATATAGAAACATATAAAAACATATGTCGACAATCTAAATATTTAGAAGAAAATATTTTTGAAATAAATAATTTAGAAAACATATTGAAAGCTCTTGAAACGAATAATTTTTTTGAGTTAGGGCATAAAATTTCATTGTTTGATAAAAATAAGAAAGAATACGAAGAATTTATAAATACGAACAGTTTAAAAAGGGCAATAAAAAAGGAAAAAAATGAAATTATAAACAACAAAGAATTAGAAAAAAGTTTCGAATTAATTAATAAAAAAATTACAAATAAAGAGTTAAGAAACTTCAAAACTTTTATATCTCGTAACAAGGAAATAATTATTGAATTAGATGATTTAAATAAATTAAGAAAAAATATATGTGAATACTTATTAAACTTAAACTATGACAAACTAAAAGACTTGAAAAAAAATCAATGTTGTATTGAAAAAAAAATAAATCTTTTAAAACAAAAATCAAAAAAAGAAATTAAGATATGAAAAAAAGTAATTAATATTTTTAATGAGAGATTTATATTTCCTTACAAAATTACTATAAAAAATAAAGCATCAGTAATTTTGGGTATCGAATTACCTATAATTTCTTTTATTGAAAATGGAAAAGAATTAGAAACAGAACTAATTAAAAAAATGTTGTCTTCAGGGGAATGAAAAATATTAAACATAATAAATTTTATTTTCGAAATCGAAAATAAAAAAATACAAAAAAAAGAAAAACTTATAATTATCGATGATATTGTTGATTCCTTTGATTATAAAAACAAATATGCAATAACATTGTATTTGAATGAAATTAGTAAACAAAATAATTTTTATGCTTTAATACTAACCCATAATTTTGACTTTTTTCGCTTACTCTGTTTATCAAATGTAGTAGAACATAAAAAATGTTTTTTTGCATTTAAAAAAAATAAAGAAATTATTGTCGAAAATGCGAGTGGTTTTATAAAAATTTTAAAAAAAATTAAACAAAAAATTCAAAATGAAAAAAACCAAGAAGAAATTTTTAAACTTTTAGTTTGTTTAATGCCTTTTGCCCGCAATATAGTTGAATACAAGTATTTAAATGATAATCATGTAAATTGCAAAAATTACCAAAAATTAAGCTGCTTATTTCACAACATGGAAGAATGAAGAAAGATGACAATCGAAGATCTTTGTTCTCACCTAAATAAAATTTTTAATAATATAGGTTTAACAGAAATGAAAGAGTGTACAAAAAAAAGCACTTTATTCGAAATGCTCGAAAAAATAATGAAAAAATATGAACAAAAGGAATTTGAAAAAACTTTCAATATAGAAAATAAATTATTTTTATCCATTTTAATAAGATTAAAAGCCGAATCTTATATGCGAGAAAAAATGAAAATTTCAAATGAAAAATATTGTTCTTTCAATAAACTTTTTGACAAATACAAAAATGAATTTAATAATATAACAGAAGAAGTAAAAAAACTTTTAGAAAAAGTTTTTATTACGACATCCTCGAATATTCATTTAAATTCTTTTATGTATGAGCCTATTGTAGATACAAACATTGATGAGTTAATTAAATTACATAAAGAGATTCAAAAAACTTTTTGTTAATTAAATTATTTATTTTTTTTAGCTAATATGTTAAGAATTCAAAGCTTACTTCCAACTCCATTGTTTGGTATGTTTAATTTAGAATTAGTTATTCAGTAAAACATATCTAAAAAACATCTGTCAAAAGTGTATGTTTTGTTTACATTTTTAGGAAATATAATAACTTGTCCCATTTTAGAATCAGATGAATAAGGTTTTCAAACAACTTTTTTTATTCACGAACTCATACTAATCGTATCTATAGATATTTCATCGGCAAAATTTTTTTTCTTATCGATATTATTTGACGATTTAAAATAACGACAATAATTGTCCAAACAAGCAATAACATAATATCCATCTGTATTGTTTGCATATAAATATTGATCACAAAGTTCGCATTTTTTTTTGGTTACTACAAATCATAACTTATTTTATTAAACCTTTATATCATTAAAATAACATAAATCTAGTTTTAATTACTAGCTTTAATAAAGAAAAGAAAGAAAAATAATTATTTAGGCCATTATAGTTTTTTTTAATATTTATTTATCTGTCCAATTTTACTATATAAAATAAAAATAAATTTGATTTATTAAACATCAACTAATTTTTTTTTTGAAATCGCAACTTATAATTTAATTATTTTTTTGATTCAAATTTTAAATTTGAATAATCTCTCTAAATTCTTGAAAATAAAAACGACGATAGCGAATACCGGTTCCTGCAAAAATAATCTTCTTTTTGACTAAAGTGTTTATTATTCGATAAGTTTTACTTGTGCTTAATTGAAGATGAGATTCAAAATGTTCCGCCCGAAAAACAGGATACAAAAAAATAAACTTCAAAATCAAATTTTGTAAATTGGGCGAATAGATATCCTGAATTATTCCTTTTATTTTTTCAAATAATAAAATAACTTTTTGAATTTTTGCTTGATTAAATTGACTTTGTTCAATAATTCCTCGTAAAAAAAACTGAATTCATCCCGTTCAATCATTATTTTCCGAAATTAATTTTAATTTGTGATAGTATTCCAGCTTATATTTTTCAAAAAACTCACTAAGAAAGAAATTAGCTTTTGATGTGACTTTTTTCATAAACAAAAATAATGGAATTAAGAGACGCCCCAAACGTCCATTTCCATCAATAAAAGGATGAATGAGCTCAAATTGAGCATGCAAAATAGCCAACTGAACTAAATCGTCTTTTTCTTTTTTATTAAAATAAGCAACAAAGTTAGACAATAAAGAATAAACATTTTTACTGTGTGGCGGAACATAAATAGCCTGATCACGTTGTTGACTTGAACCAATAAAAACCTCCGTTGAACGATATTTTCCAGGATTACTTTTAAGAAGTTTTAAATCTTGATGCATATTTAAAATAAAGTTCACATTAAAATTACTTTTAACTTTAATTCTTTTTATTGCCATTAAATAAGTTTTTAGATAATTTGTTGTTTCTATAATATTTTTTAACGAATTTTTATTGTTATCCTCATTTAATTGATTTTCAATTATGGCATCCGTTGTAATTTGTGTTCCTTCAATGCGAGTGGAACAGACAGATTCTTTTCGACTAAAGGTAGTAATTAATAGATGATCTAAAAATTCCTTACTGTTAATTAAGGTATCATACTTCGCAATTTCTCGATTAGCTTGAATACTTAAAACGAGAATTTTGTCTCAATCGATTGATTGTAAGGGTAAAAACGGGAGATTAAAGGGTTTTTTTATTTTTGTCATGCATTTATTATACTTTAAGTGTCAAAAAAAGGTTATTTTTGAAACTTAAAAATATTTAATTTCGAAAAAGGAGTATTTTTGAAACTTAAAAATATTTAATTTTCAAAACACAAATACATTATGAAATAATAATAATTTAAATTAAAGAATCCAATTCAATTTTATTTATTAGTAATGAAATTGATAATTTTATATTTTTCAAAAATTATTTTTTGTTAATATTAATTTTTATTTTTAATCATCAAATTTTGCAGCAAATTAAAAAAATGAAACTTTGGATTTTAGACATTATTGATTAACTATAAGCGAAATGTTATTTTTTTAACGATTCAAACGAAAAATGCTAAAATGTAATCATAGTTAAATTAACTCATAAATAAACTATTATTATGACTTCTATAACAGCAGTTGAATTTGCAAAAATTTTAATAAAACTTTCTCCAAAAAGGTTTGATCAAACAAATTATGTTGATTATTATGAAAGTAATGAAAAACTAGAAAATGTCCCGCGCAAAGGAAATTTAATTCTAAATAAGTATTTACACATCGCACAAATGATTTTTTGGGGATGAAAGAAAAAACCCCTATTTCAGGATCAAATCGTATGTTTTTTGAATGGAGGAGTCGTTCTTCAAGTTTATAAAGAATGAAAAGAAATTGTTAAAGATTCCGTCATTGAAAAAAAGAATGAGGAGTTGTATGCATTCGCTGAATTTTTAATTAATGAATTTGGTCGATTAAACACAAGAGAATTAATTGAATTATCCCATTTAGATCCAGCATGAATGGCCAAAGAAAGTCAAATTTGAGAACTCAAAGAAAAAAATGTCATTGAAATGAAACCCTACATTGAAAGTTATCAAAAATTGTTTGTTGAAGAAATCGAAAAATTAAATTCAATCGAAGAGTAAAAATGAAGGTAGGAAATTGTTTTTATTCCTACCACTATCCATATAATTACATCTCTAAGGAACAAAGATGAAAAACTCACGATCACGGTCATTGCGTATATATTATCAAAATTGTCGAAAATAAAGTCTTGTTGGTCCCCTTAAATACATACAAATATCGAGAAAAAAAACGAGATCAAGGAGTTTGAAAACAAGTTCGAAAAAAGGAAGAAAAATGCGGTCATTCATACGATACATCATTTATTATTGATAAATACGAATATTTTAACAAACAAATAAAAAAGCCGACAGTTATTAGAATTCAAAATTGTTACTGAATGAATAAAAAAATTATCAAACATGCCAATTTTATAGAAAAACAATTACATAAAAAAGATTTTTTTCCCCTTTTTCAACAATGATTTGATAAAAATGAAAAGGGTCAATTTTTTCGAACCTTGGAGGATAAAGATAGTGAAATAATTGCTAATTGCTGTATTCATTCAAAATTATGAAAAAAACGAATTAAGGAAAATGAAAATTAAATAGATCGTTAAATAAATAAAAAAAGAAAAAACTAAAATCTTTAACTTTAACAAAAAAAGTTAGATATAAATCAATAATCTGGTAAAATGTTAATATGTGATTATACTAAATTTTATTCAGTCATATAATTAAAATAACCCAAAAAAAAAAAAAAAAACAATATTGAATGCAAAAACAAAAAAAAATATGAATAAAGTATTTAAAATAAATGAAGGTTGCAAAAAGAATCAAAAATTTGAATTTAAAGAGGTTAAATTTTATATAAATAAGATAAATTTAATTTATGGAAAAAACGGAGTGGGCAAAAGTTCCCTTTGTTATAGTTTAGCCAAATATTTCAAAACGGAAATATCTAAAATTTATGATAAAAAAACATTTAAACTTTGCTGTTCAGGAAAAGATTTTTTTGATAAAGTGGAGTTTGCAACGGAAGAAGATTTAATTAAAGTTTCCCGATTTAAATATTCCAATCTTTCATCAAAAACAAAATACATAAGCAATTTTTCTTTGAAAAAATTGCTAAAACTTGAGCCGGGATGAGAAAAAATTTATTCATCATGCGATAAATTAGATTGATATATAGAAAAAAACTCAAGAAAAGAATTCATAAAAAACATAGCAAAAATAATTACTTTTAAAAAAATTAAAATTCCTGAATCATTTGTTACAACAGATACTTGAAAGTCTTCTCCCCAAAGAATTAAACTAAAAGATTATTTAATAAGAATAAAAAATAAATATTTAGATGTAATTCAAAATTATTTGGAAAAATTATCCGAAGAAGAAAAAGGAACAAATAATTGCAAACAAATTCAAAAAAAAATGGAAAAAATTTATTTTTCAATATGCGAACTAATTAAAAAAATAGATCTAATCGAGTTAATAGAAAACATAAAAAAAAAGCGAATAAGTACATGTGTAGATGACAAAAAAAAGTGAAAAAAGGAAATTATTTATAGACTTTCTTCAGGAGAACAAATGATAGAAGCATTGAACAATATTATTATTCAGTCCCTAATTCATTCAATACAAAAAGAAAAGAAAAATGGAGTGCTTATTATTCTTGATGATATTTCTATTTTTTTAGATTGAAAAAATAGACAAAAATTTATCAATAAACTGTGTTTTATTACCGATTATTTAAATCATTCCAATATGCAAATTACTTTCATAATATTAACTCATTCTGATATTTTTTTAAAGGAAATTTTTGGTAATTTTAAAAACGAAAAAATAAAAATACAAATAATGACTTCGACAAATGAAAAAAATACTGGAAAAATAATTTTTCGAAATTTAGAAAAGCAAATTGAAGACAATCATTATAAAAACAAAAATAATCAATTTATCAGACTTCGGGATCCGGAATTAAAAAAACAATATCCGTCTATTTATTTAATTGACTACATACAAAGTTTAATAAGTTTATTAGATTTGGAATTTCGAAAAGAACACAACAAACAAATTAAAAATTTTAAAAATATTTTAGAAACATTTTTTTCTCATGCTTTTATTTGTGAATGAAAAGAAGACGAAAATTTTTGATCATATATTGAAAGTAAAAATGATTTTTTGAATAAAAATTCTAAAATGAACGAAAAATTTGAAAGTTTAAAAAAATGAATGTTCGGGGAAATAGTAGAAAATGTTCGAAAATATAATTGTTTTTTACCCGAAATAAAATTGAAGTTTTTGGAAAACACTTTTAAAAATATAGGTCAAAATATTGAAAAAGAACAAAAAGAAATTCATAAAAAAAATAAAAATTTAAATTTATCATTTATGTTAAGTTTAGTCTCAAGCATGAGAATAAGTTTAGAAAGAATTTTTCTAAACATTTTGAAAAAAAAGAATATACCGATAAAATTTTTTGATAAACACGAAAATTATTATGAAAGAATAAGAATGGGAATAAAGCTTATGACATCGAATAACTTATTAAAAATAAACGAAATTTATGAGGACTTTCTTTTTTTTAATTATTTTTTAAACTCACATAAACACACATTTTTCAACAACTCTTTTGATATGGAAAAAGACTTAAATAAAATTTACGATGAAGTAATGAATAAATTTATCAATGTGATTGAAAAATATAGTCATCTTAATTCTCAAAAAATTCCTATTACTTAGAAAAGTTTTAATTAATTAATTAATTAATTAATTTCTAAATTTACAACTTAGAATAAAAATACAAAAATAATAAACTAAATAAAATAAAAATTCCAAAACTTATAAAGTTAAACATATTTTTTCTTTTTTTTAAAATTTTTACCGAAATTGTGCAATTATATAAGTAAAAGTATAAAAAACTTAATTGTATTGTTCTTAACACTAAATTATATTTGTTTTATTTTGGTGAAATTAAAGAACAACTTATTAATTTGTTTATCTATTTTTTTTTATTTAAAATAAAATATTAAAATTATAATAAAAAAAAATAGATAAATAGAATTTATTAAACATGAAAAAAATTGTAATAATCGGTCCAAACGGCACATACAAATCAAAAGCATTGGAAAATATATATGAACGAAAACGACAAATGGAAGTAAATGTGCTTTTTATTAGAACAGAAAATAAAATTAATGAAGAGTTAGATAATAAAAAAGGTTACGCTTTTTACGAAATAGATAATTTTCTCAAAAATCTAACTAATATTGTGATTAATGTTGATGATATTAACGGATCATTAAAAAATAAAATTATTAATATTAGAAAAAAAACAAAAGATATATTAAACAAAAAAGACGAGCTTTTTCGAAACGATGATCAAGATGTGATACAGGAAATTATAGAAAGATTTAAATTTAATGATAAGGAACAAAAAATAAAAATAAATTTTTTTGATTTAATTAAATTTACTCCCGCGAAGTATAGGGAAATGAGCGGAGGCAGTGGACAAAAATTTTACACTTTGCTAAGAACTATCACTTTTTTAAGCGAAATATTAAATGTACCTAACAATAAAAATTGCTTAATAATAGATGAGCCTGAAAAATTTTGTCATCCCAATTTAATTTTAAAAATTGCCAATAAATTAAAAAAAATTTCCGAAAAAGTTGAAATTTATTTAACGACGCATTCGCCTTTTTTTCTTAATAATTTTTTTGAGAATAAAAAAAATGAAGAATTATATCTTTCAAAAAATTTTAATAAATCAGCAGAAAAAGAATTATTAAAGAGTTCTGATTATTTAAAAAATGAGAAATTTTTCCAAAAATTACCTGTTGATATTAAATTCAAAAATAAAAATTTAATGTCATATCCAATTTTTAGTTTTAATTTTTATCAAAGTTTATTTGCAAATAAAATTATTTTAGTTGAGGGTATTTCAGAAAAACTTCTAATGAGTATTATTATTAAAGACTTAAGTCAAAATGAAATTAATGAAAATATTTATGTTTTTATTACCTTTGGTAAAGATAATTTATTCGAAACCGCTAAATGATTTAATGATCAAAATTTTAGTAAAATTTTTGCTCTATGCGATAGTGACAAGGATGATATAAAAGATATAGAAAACAAAATAAATAAATATACTCCGGATTATTATGTGTTTAAGGAAAATTTTGAAAAGGCATTTAATATAACTAAAAATAATAAATCTACTCCGGAGTGATATTTAGATAACGAAAAAATAAAGCAAATAAAAGCGAAAAAAAATGGACCTTATGAAAAACTATTAAAAAAAATAAAAAATTTTGTTAATGGTTAAATCAATTATTTTGATCAATTTTTTTAACTAAAAAAAGTTTAATTTAATAAAAATGTTGAAAATCAATGTATTTTAATTCTTTAACTGTAAGTTAAATTAAACAAATATAAAGTTAAAAATATAAATTCTTTAAACATCGAATAAAAAGTATTAAGTTAAAAATTTATTCGAATAAATGAAAGGAGATATGTAAAAAATATAGATGTAAATTTATGATACAAAAAATTTATTTGATACAAAAAAAATACAATTATAAAAAAAACGATTAAAAAAATTGATGAAATAAATAAATAAATATGAAAAAAGTAATAATATGAATTAACCAAATCAACATATTCAGGACTGAAATTTATGCATAGTATAATAATTTTATGATAAAAAAATTTTCAAAACTTAATAAAACAATAAAGGTGACATCTAAACTTATTCATAAATATGAAAAAAAAATAAAATTAGGTAAATCGTTTGAAAAAAAATTCTTTTTAAATAAAACAATTATAGGCAACTCTTTGAAAATTTTAGATAAAATTCCAGACAACAAAATTGATTTAATAATTGCGGATCCGCCTTATAATCTAACTAAAAGTTATAATGGCAATGTCTTTAAAAAAAAGGGGGGAGAAAGTTATGAAATATGAATTGATAAATGAATACATGAATGCCACAGAATATTAAAAAAAAACGGAACAATTTACATTTGTTGTGATTGAAAATCATCAATTTATGTTCACAATGTTCTTTCAAAATATTTTTTCATTAAAAATAGAATAACATGAGCTAGAGAAAAGGGTCGTGGATCAAAGAATAACTGAAAAAATAATATTGAAGATATTTGATTTGCCACTAAATCAAAAAATAATTATGTGTTTAACATTAATAAAGTAAAAATCAAAAAAAATGTTATAGCTCCATATATAAACAAACATGGCTTGCCCAAAGATTGGCAAATTGACAAAAAGGGGAAAAAATTTAGATTAACATTTCCCTCAAATATTTGAACTGACCTTACAATACCATTTTGATCTATGTCAGAAAACACCGTGCATTCAACACAAAAACCAGAAAAACTCATTGCCAGAATTATTTTAGCCAGTTCTAATGAAAAAGATATTGTTTTAGATCCATTTGTGGGTAGTGGAACTACATCTGTCGTTGCTAAAAAATTAAATAGATATTATTTAGGAATAGAAAAAGACTTAGGTTATTCCTGCATAACCGAGAAAAGACTTAAGAATGCAGAAAAAAATAAAAAAATACAAGGATATGACGGCGTATTTTTTTTAGACAAAAAAAATACCAATTTTTAATTAAAAATGAAATACAAAACATGTAAAGAGAATATCATAGAAATTGAAATCCAAGAATTACAAAAACTTTTTAAAAGAGAAGTCATTGATAAAAAATTACCATTAGATTTTATACAAAAATCCGAGGAGGAAAGATTATTCGGATTGGTGCAAACATTTATTACAAATAAATTTTTAGAAATTTTTAGTAAATATAAAAAAAACTTTACAAACTTAAGGGGAATGCGAAAAAGCACAAAATCAAGCAAATCTCCATATGATTTTCTTTTATTGTTTGAATTTGAAAAAGTAAAAATGGAAGTTTATGTTGATTTTAAGCCTATAAATATAGCGAAAAAATCATCCGCTCCTTTTATGGGAAGCATTAATAAATACATTAAAAGATTGGCGAGTGGTAACTATTATGATTTATACTTTGTGATTTTTTACAAAAGTAAAAAAGGGATAAAGCCCGAGTTGATAGACTTAAAAAGTCATTTTGCCAAAGACATATCCAATTTTACTCTTTATACAAATTGACAATTACAAATTTCTATTAATAAAATTAAAATTATGAAAAATAGACATCCTAAATACTTTGCAGAAGATTTAACTAAATGCTTATTTAAATTAAAAGAAAAGGGAATCAATAACATAAGAAATAAATGCGATCTTTTTCAAAACAAATTAAATAATATCGTAAAACAAAGTTCAAAATAAAATATTTTTATGTTAAATTTTTTTCTCATTGTGTTAATTTTTTAATTCATTAAAAATACACGTTACGAACAATTAAACTTTTTTATTCTTATTCCAAATAAAAAAAAGAAAAATTTATGTGAATTTATATCTAAAATTTTAATTAAAACACTAAAATCTGAATCATTTTTTGAAAAAAGAAAATAAAATAGAAAAAATTGCTCAAAATTGACATTAAATTAAAAAATAAGGCGAAAGAAAAAAAAATTTGCTATGCTTGAGCGTGAATTAGTAAAAGGCTTTGTTGTAAATGGAATTTCATTATCAACTTCATAATTCTACTCTATCTATCAAAAATATTTAATTACATCAAAAAAGGTATTGGGTTTTAGTTGATTAAATTTATCTTGCTGTATATATAGGGCATTGAATTGATATTTTTTTTGAATTTTATTAACATCTTCGCATCATTGTTGTAAACGTTGAAATTTTTTTATATCATTTAAATCGACTCGACCTTTTGTTTCAATTACATAAATTTTATTATTTGTTAATTTAACAACAAAATCGGGATAATAATTAGCGATTTTACCTTCTATATTTAAATAATCTAGAAAAAAACCAATTTGAAAATAATTTTTAAAATAAGAAACGATGTCATTTGATTGTTCCAAAAATTTTGCGAAATTCAATTCAAATTTATTATCACAAACTATTAAATTAAAAATACTTTTATTCGGCCTTAAAAAATGTTTATTTTTATCCGAAACAAAAGTTTTCGTTGTTTTTACTTTTAAAAAACTTTGCCCAATAAATTGAATATCACTTTTTCGAATGGTTAATTTATTAATTTCTTGACAAAAAACATCAAAAATTTTTTGCATAACACTTTTATCAGCAAGATTGAATAAAATATTTTTATCTTCTAAATCAACAATTTCGGTAAAAAGATAATGAATCACAAAGTCTTTTATCTTTCCAAATAAAAAACCATAATAACCCGATAATTTAAATTTATTTTTAAGTAAATTTGTTAAATGAGAAAGCAAAAGATGATAACTAATATGTGAAATGTTAATAGCCTTCAATTCCGTTATGTGAGTGTGTTTCGCGGTGATTAAATCTTGAAAAATAATGTTTCTTTTTTTCGTTTTTTTGATTTTTCTCAAAGAAAGTTTTTTAAATTTAAAATTTTGAGGATTTAGTTCTTCTAAATAATTGAACTTACGAATAAAATAAGGATTTAAAAGAGGAATTTCGATGTCCAGAAAATCAATGTTTTTATTTGAATTTTTAATATCGATTTGAATAATTAAAGGAGATTGAGGGGGAGTGTTTTCACCCATTGGTTGCCAATCCACTTCTACTCCTTGTTCTTTGATTGAACGAATAAAATTCATAAATGCCTTCGTTCCAATAACACTAATTTGCTCGGAAAAAGAAAAATCAGAATACATACGACGTAGTCCACGCCCGAGAGTTTGTTCGGGAAGAATATTGGATTTAGCAGAATAAGGTCGTAAGCCAACAATGGTCGTAACATTTTTTACATCCCAACCTTCTTTCAACATTAAAACAGAAACAATCACTTTATATGGACTATTTAAATCATCAATTCTTTTTGATGCCTCACGAAGTATTTTTAATTCTTTTTCTTTTTTTTGAGTTTGAGTCTCATATAAATTTCCATTTTTTTTCGTATGAATCGTCAGAATTGAATTTTTTAAATCAGTATAATTTTGTTGTAAATATTGACTTACTTGATCACAATTTTTGGTATCATCGGTCATGATAAATAAAATGGCTTTTTTTCCCATTTGCAAATGTTTGTCATAAACTTTTTTTCATTCAATATACCCCAAATGCAAATAATCTTTGTATCGATGTACGAATTTTAATTCGTTGTATTCATGTAATTTATTTTGACTTTCTTGATTCGGGAGAGTGGGTTTTTTAACAATGTTTTGTGCAATCGCTTCGACCAAAGGATAGTCGCATATTGTTTGGGCAAATATGTTTCCTTTACTGTCTTTCGGAGTGGCAGTTAAATCAAGTTGCAGAGATAAAAATTTGTTTTTCATTTTCATTTTATTGTGAATATCCTGAATCGCTTTAAATCAAGCTAATTTATCATCATGAATGTGATGAGCTTCATCATTGATAATGAATAATTCATCAACTTGATTGATGATTTGAAGAAGATTATTTTTATTGTTGTTAAAACCGCTTGAAGGAGTTTGTCCGATAAAGTATTCGCTTTTATTTTCATCTGTGAATGTTGGAAATTTGTCTTTACGTGTATAAACTCGATGAATATTTGTTAAAAAGAGATTCCCAACTTTGTTGACAATGTGAGCATTATCTTGCAAAGAAACATTTATTTGAAAATCACTTTTTCAATGATGACCAGCATAACCATTATGCGGAATAACCGGATCCGTTTCAAATATTTTTAATCCGTCAAAAGCGACTTTAATTCGTTCCAAAACAATAATATTGGGAGTAATTAATAAAAAATTTCGTGATAATGGAGAATTTTTTTCGTATTTTTTGTGAAAAAAACTTCAAGCAATTAGCAAACTAATAACTTTTGTTTTTCCCGATCCGGTAGCCATTTTAATGACAAATCGAAGTCATTCTTCCGGAAACATTTTTGGAGTAATTTCTCCGGAACTATCAAATTGAAACAATTCAAATTTGTTTTTGATCGCATGAACTTCAAACAGATAAATTATCGTTTCTACTGCTTCGCGTTGGGCATAATAATATTGAAAATCTTCATTTGGACGACAAATAAATCATCATCTTAAAAGATGACGACTCGTTGAACTTGCTCCCCGATACTGCTCATCTCTTCATATTTTTACGGCTTTTCGCAGATGAAGAACTAACGGAGGTAATCAATTTTTTTTAGTTTGTTTGTCCGTGGGCATTCAACGAACATTCGGATCAAGGATTTCATATGGGGATTGAGGAAAATTTTTATTAAGGGGCATAAATCTACACGGTAACTTTTAAAATTTTGGTCGTATCGTTCGCGAGAATATCAACTACTTTAATCGCGATTTTATAGGTACCTGGTTTTTTATATTTATGAAAAACGCTGGTTAAAGATATTGATGGATGTGCATTGGTTTTAAATGATTGTCATTCATTTTCAAAAATATAATGTCCGGTTTGATTTTGTTCATATGTGCCGTCGGCTTTTTTTAAATTAACAATTTCAGGTTTGTTTTCAAAATTAAAATCTACGGCTCAATAATCAATTCAATCAATTCACTTTTTAGTTAAAATTTTTTCGTGAATTTTGCCATTTAAATCTCGCTCAGTTTTAATTATATGGCCATCTTTTAATAAAATTTTATTATTTCCTTTTTGAATATTTTTAATAATATTTTTATTAAAATCTTCATTATAAAAAACAGAAAAATCAGTAATTTTAATCGCGATTGTCATTTTCTGAGTTGAGTGTTTGACGACTTCCGCATTAAGATAATTAACATCATAAAAAATCACTTGATTATCGGCAACAGCTTTACTGTCAAACACTTCTGTCGGAATATATTTTAAAGATAAATCAATTCCTCATTGTTTGGCTTTTTCTTGTGTTTTTGGAAACAAACCCATTTCATATTCAAAAGCTAAAATATCTAATTTAGTTATTTGATTCGAAACACATTCTTGAATTACTTTTTCCGCAAAATCTTTTCCGACGGGATAAGATACGGAACCAATTGCAATTACACGATTTAATTTTTTGCCTACTAAAGTTTTAAAATTATTTAAGGGTTTTGCTTGATAAGCATCAAGAACAAGTTTTATAAACTTTTTCTCTTTTTGTAAAAGTTGTTGTTGTTTAATTTCCTGACTTAAAAAAGGATTCAATCCTAGAAAATGCTGTCGTTCATATTTTCCTAAATTAATGACTTCAAAAGCACGAAAATTTTTATAATTATTTTTTAACTCCCGTTGTACATCAATCATTCTTTTTCGACTTGTATGAATCGCGAATTTTCCTAAATCTGCGCCGATTCATTTTCGTTCTAATTTTTCTGCTACGGCTATTGTTGTCCCAGAACCACAAAAAAAATCAGCCACCAAATCACCCTTATTTGAAGAAGCTTTAATAATAACATCAATTAGAGATTCTGGTTTTTGTGTCGGATATCCGAGTCTTTCTTTCGCTTGTGAATTAACTATAGGTATTTCTCAAACATCTTCTCTAAGCTTACCAGAAACATGCATTTTCACTATTCTACCAAAAGAAATATTTTTTCTTTTGGCTTGTTGAATAGTTCCTTCTGAATAAGGAATTCTTACTTTATCAACATTAAAAATGTAATTTTCTTTATCTTTTACATATCAAAATATACTATCGTGTTTCTTTTTGAAGCTCGTTTTATTTGTTCCCGATGCATCTTTATAAAATCAAATAATTTCATTGCGAAAATTTTCTTTTCCAAATATCTCATCTAAAATAAGTCGCATGTACCCGCTCACTCGTCAATCACAATGAACATAAATGCTACCGTCATCTGTTAATAATTCTTTCATTATTTTTAATCGTTCATAAATCATTGAAACATAACTATTTGCCCCGTTTCCTCAAGTGTCGCTATAAGCTTTTTTTTCAATTACATTCGCTTTTTTTGTTAATGAATTGGAGCCGATTTTTATTTGCATTGAAAAATCGGCTCCCACATCAAATGGCGGATCAATATAAATTAACTTTATTCCGCCTTGTTTTTGTATTTTTTGAGAAATTTCGCCTGATTTTAGACTGGATAAAATTAGTTTATTATCACCTCAAATTAACTTATTTATTCAACCGGTTTTTTGACGACCGCGATCATCGAACGAGAAACCTCGTTGAAAATTTTCTGAATNGGGGGGGGGGTATTTTCGTGCGGTTCGTCAATTATTTCTAATGTTTGAAAAGGCAATGATACTTTTGTTGTTTCGGCAGTTTTTCCCTTCCAAACTAATTCAACTTCTTTTTTATCACCGAAAAGTAAAAAACGATATTTTTCCGAAAGGGGGCGATTATTCTTTAAACATTCAATAATGTTTATTTTTTCTTTATCACTTAAATTTATTTTATTCATATTTTAATTTAATAATTATTTTAACTTTGTTTTTCGAAATAATACAAAACAAAACCTTATTTTAACTTTTAATTTGCCTGTTTTTTTAGAATAACTTTTATCAAATTTTGTAAAACTTAATAAATAAAAGAAACTTTTGGATTGAATACTTTATAACCTTAGAATTCTCACATATCAAAATCATGTTATATGCGTTTTATGATATGGAAATCTCATTGAAGATTGACTTCGGGCTTGGTTGGGTTATAAGTTCTTTTTTTTTAACTAATTAATAATTAGTAATGATGCTTTTGTAACACATACAGATACATAAATTTAGCTTATATATAGTTGAAAAACAATTTATATTAATACAAAAGTCAAATAAATACTACAATTAAACTATAAAAATTTTATCTAAAAATTTTTTATATATTAATTAATGGAAAAAAATATTGTTTATTTAATATAAAGGCATATATTTCCATCTAATGCTGTTGACTCGCCTATTCATTCATTTTTATCTATTTCTCTTAGTTCTTTTACTGAAATAAAATTAACTCATATTCAATAAAGTGGATTTAATTTGGTGTTGTCTTGCCCTCGCATTAATAAGATATATGATTTTTTAGAAAAATTAAAAGAACAAGCTACATAAAAAAGTTTTTTATCAGCTAATTCTTGTTTTTTGAGATTTGTGAAATATTTTCTTAAAAAAGAATTTTCTCCAATTTTGCATATTCTATCCAAAAAAAACTTACCATTTTCAGGCATAAATGAACCTGTTTTTTTACTAATTGGCCAATTTTTGATTGATTCTGTATTTTTTACAACAAGTTCAAAAAATTGGCAAACTAAATTAATTGCTTCTTTTCCTCTATTTTTAATTTTTTTTATTTTGTCGTTTTTCTTATTTACTTTTTTTATAATTTCGTAATGTCCATCTCAAAAATCGATATTTGGCTTTTCTTTGATAACATTAAAAAATTCTTCAATAAATTTTGTAAGTTGACATTTTAATTTTGTAAACATTCAATTTTGAAATTGTTCTTTTAAATTTAAATCTGCTGGTGGTTTTATAAGATGATGCAAACCAATAAAGTGATAAAAACTTTTGACATCAAAAGTAAAATTATATGGAAATTTTTGCGTAGGTAAAAATATTCGATATTTATCAAGAAAATTATATAATTTTATTATTTGATGTGCTCTTAAAAATATAATATGAAAATTTTTAATCATAGAATCAAATTTTTTGTCCGTATTATTCGTTTTTTGGTTCATTTTTAGCAATGTTGCCGTATTAATAGTGGTTTTTGACATAAAAGAATTATCTTATATTATAATAAATAAAAAAAAATAAAAATTTTTCGCAAAAATATTTTTCAATTATTGAAAATATATTGTGTATTTAATAAATATAAAACTCAATGAAAATATAGAATAGTTAATATATTTTTATATAAAAATAGTAAAACATCTATTACAAAGATTTTAGTAATTAAATTTTAGACAAAAAAATTTATTAATACATAATTATTTATTAAAAAATTATTATTTTCGTAATACGAAAACTTAATAAAAAAAATGAAAAAAAATAAAATTGAAATAATTAAACAATTTTTATAAATATGCATACACAGTATTAAATTGAAATAAAATTGGAACGGAGAATTATCCAATAAATTTATTTTTCGAAAATAACAAAAATGAAAAATTGAATTTTAATTTCTTTTTTTGCTCTTAATTCAAAAATATAATCCTCCAAAAATAATGAAAAATCCTAATGCTCCGCCGGCGATTCCCATCGCCATAAAAACAGTTAATCCAGAATTCGAAATGGCAAAAAAGTCAAAATTTAAAAGAGATGTCAAAGTCGCGAAGGGCAAATCAACCAAGCTATCGGCAATTAATTGACCTTCAGTATTAAAATTATTCAAAGTCAATCCCGGAGGCAAAGTTATGTCAATTCTTTCGGGAACGTTGTTAATATTATTTCGTATCGCTTCTCGAAAATTAGTATATAACGGACTCTTATTTCATATGGTGACCGTATTCAGACGGTGTTTTTCCGTAATCACCGTATCAAAATAAATGCTGGGAAATTGACGCATTCAAATTAAAAAATTTATCAAATAACGAATGCGACTCGCTAAATCATCGGCCGGTGGAGAAGTCGTTAACAAATCGAGCGAAAGAGAAGTTAATGATCCGTCATAAGCAAATGAATTCGAATTTAAACGGCCCGGAAATTCAAATTCATCTGGATAATTAACGGGTTTAGCGATTAACAGTTTATAATTAGCGATAATTTGTTTGGGAGATAATGAAGAATCCGAAAAAGTGTTTCATTCGGTTTGCATTTGTTTAAGTTTGTGCGTAATAATTTCCGTTTCGAGCAATAATTTTTCCGGAGCATCTCAATGCATTCATCGTTCCACTAATTGCAGAGCAAGCAGAGAGGTGGCGTCATTTAATGATTCGGAAATTAAATTCAGATTTCCTTCACTATCAAAATCGTTGATCGATAAACTATGCGGAAAGAAAAAAGCCAAAGGATAAGCAATAAAATCATTGGGATTGGCAAAATAAGTTTTTATTGCTCGTCTTTTTTGAATATAAGCCGTTGACTCTCCATTTCAAAGTGCGAACAAATAATTTTTATAACTTAAAATTCAAGATTCCCGATGAAGAGCAGAATCCAATTGTTCGGCTCAACTTTGAAAACGAGCTAATTTGAAGATCGTATTAAATTTGGATTGTGTCAAAGCGTGAGCATAAAGTTTTCCGTTGAGACGAAAAGCCGAAGTAATTTTTTCAATCGTATTGAGTTCAGTTGGAAGTTCGAATTGAGTAGGATAATGAGACAGCTCAATGTTTAAGTCTAAATAATCCCGCATTAAAGCAATTTTTTCTGAATTATTCGCCGAATTTCAAGAACTTCGAATTAAGGCGGCATAATCATTTACAATTTCAAGAATAGAAAAATTATTTGCTCATTCTAAAAAAGAATGCAGTTGATCGAAAGTTTGTCAATAATTTCCCGCCGCAAAATAATCAAAATTATGAACTTCAGCATCATTCATAACTACTCCATGTTCCGCATGTGAACCGATTTCAAATCAATCCATTGTAATTCGTCCTTGAGAATCAATTTCCGGCACAAGAGCGGGGCGATGTCCTGAACTAACAGCGGGAAAAATAAGACTTATTCGTTGTGCTTCATAGTGAGGGTTTGTATTTCATTCATTTTTAATGGCATCTCGATAATTGTTTCATAAAACAATTTTTTCAACTTTATCATTTTGAGTTGGATATGATTGAAGATTTAACATTCATTCTATAAAAAATTGTAGATTGATTTCCAATGTATTTTCATTCGAAAATCATTGATTGACATCTAACTCTCCATTTTCGTCAAAGTCATTTCATGTGAGCGTTACTGCGCCCTGGCTCGTTCCTATACTGGGAAAATCTAATAAAACATTTGGATTCGGCGGTAATCAAGTAAGATGTTTCGCTCTTTGCACAACTAAGGGATAAATATGACGAGACTCGGTTTCACTGGGCGGATGAGCATTTCAATAATTATGAAGTCAATTTTTAAGTTCTTCAAGACGCTCTTTTTTCGCGTCTAAGGGAAAAATATGAGCAATCAAAATCGCTAATTTAGACTTAAAATTTTCCGTTTTCGCGACTGTGTTCAATGGTACATGAAGATTTTGTTGATGCGATAAAGTTCCATCCGAATTGGTTAAAAAATATGTATAGGGAAGCGCCATATCTAAATAACGAAAAAAGTCAGGAGCATCGGGCAACATAAAAATATTTAAATATGTTAATCATCAATTCTGACCTCGTAAATTGCTATTTCATAAGTCTATTGCCGAATAAATATTTAACGGCATTACAATTGCTCGATCAACATTTAAAAGTCTCGCTCATATTCGCAACCGTTTGGCATTACTTAAGCTGACATTGGAGCTTAAGTGATTCCATTCAATCGTGTCAATTGGATGTAATAGAAAGCCCTCATGATTAAAAAAACGTATATTTAATCCATTCGGTAATTGATAAGTAAAATCTGTGCTGATCGTTCGGTAATTATAATACATACCCATAGCATTTCGTTTATGCTGATAGGCCCTATTATTGTTTCATTCATCGATTAAATGTCGATAATATACATAGGGCAAATTAACCAAGCTATTTTGTAATTCGCCTTCTCTTTCTTGTATTCCTACAACTTTATCCAAAATACTATAACGAAAGTCTCAAACATTTATATTTGCCCCAACACGATGGGTTCATCCCTCATTTAAATTAGGGCACATTGATCCGCTGGGGCAAATTCGAAACTCAGTAATTTGAGAATTGGAATGCTGTTTGTTACGAATCGGTAAAGCGATAGTAATTGCTCAATCTTGATTGTTATCCGGATTGATTTTTTTCGACAGAACGTAAACTCGATAGGTATAATCTCCTTCATCTCGAGGAGATCCGGTAAATAAATTTTTGGTAACTAAATCATTATAACTAACAGAAAAAGTTGGTATTGATTGAGGGCGAGACGACGAGTTGGAAAAATAAAGAAATCCGAATAACAAAAAAAGAAAAAAACCAAAAATAAAAATTCATTGCAATACAAAATTAGATTTGTTTTTCTCGTTTTTTTCTGTATTGGAAATCAAAGTTGATTTCTTTGTCATTCGAACCCATTATAAACAAAAAATATTTTTTTTCTTCAATTTATTATTTGAAAGTGAAAAAAATAATTGACTGACTTAGTTTATATTCAATTTTTTATTTTTTTTTATTTAAAAAAAAAATTAAATAAAGAATTTAAAACATCGAAAATAAGAAATTAGAAAAAAGAAAATATTAGCAACGATATTGAATTTCAAGTTGAATTAATTAAACAAAAAGAATACGGTATAGATAAAGTTTCAAATCTTTTATCACAATTTCAAAAAGAGATTCAAAAAGAATATTTAACTGTTGAAGATATTGAATTATTAAAAGAAAAATACTGAGAAGATATAGAAATAGTGGTTAACTCAACATTGAGATTAAGAAGTAAAAAAGAATTAATTAAAAATTTTTTACATACTTATGATGCCAGTAAAGATTTAGAAGAAAAATGAACTTGTTATGTAAAAAAATCTAGATCAAAAGCAATTGAAAAAATTATTGAAGAGGAAAATTTAGACAGGGAAAAAACAAAAGATCTAATGAAAAAAGCTTTTCGAGACGGCAAAATTAGAAAATCAATGATTCGCGAAACTTTGCCCAGAATGAGTCTCTTTGACGAAAATGATATCTATGGAAGAAAATTTTATCAAGTTCTTGAGAAATTAAATAGTTTTCTCGAAAAATTTTACGATATTAGTAATGGCAAATGATAAATAAATTCAATTCCATAAATAAAATTGATTCTTAAAATTTAGATCCAAATTAAAGGTATTTCGCATCGGAAACAAAAATAAAGTTGTCGAACTTTAGTACGAGTTAGCTGAATACATTACTGCACTTACACTTCTCGCCTATCAAACTCATGGTCTATAAGTTGTCTGGTATGGAAATCTCATCTGATGGCTGGCTTCGTACTTAGATGCTTTCAGTACTTATCCAATTAGTTCATAGCTACCCAGCGATGCTTCTGGCGAAACAACTGGTACACCAGCGGAACTAGCCTTTCGCTCCTCTCGTACTAGAAAGACCTCCACGCAAATTTCCCACGCCCACAGCAGATAGGGACCGGACTGTCTCACGACGTCCTGAACCCAGCTAACGTCCCGTTTTAATGGGCGAACAGCCCAACCCTTGGAACCAACTTCAGCTCCAGGATACGGCAAGCCGACATCGAGGTATCAAACCTCCTCGTCGATGTGAACTCTTGGAGGAGATGAACCTGTTATCCCCGGGGTAACTTTTATCCGTTGAGCGACAAGCAAAACACAATGCATTGCCGGATCACTAAGTCCTACTTTCGTACCTGCTCAACCTGTTAGTCTCGCAATCAAGCTCTCTTCTACCTTTACGCTCCGTGCATGATTTCCGACCATGCTGAGAGAACCATTGAGCGCCTCCGTTACCTTTTAGGAGGCGACCGCCCCAGTCAAACTACCCATCTGACACTGTTCCCTTGCGAGTAGCTAAGGGTAAGGGTTTCAATATCGCAAGAGTAGTATTCCACTAATGACTCCGAGAGCGCTGGCGCGCTCTCCTCACAGTCTCCTACTTATGCTGTACAAACGACACTAAAACTCAATATCAAAATATAGTAAAGCTCCACGGGGTCTTTTCGTCTAGCTGCGGGTAACTAGCATCGTCACTAGTAATAAGATTTCACCGAGTCCACATTTGAGACAGCATTCAGATCGTTATACCTTTCGTGCGGGTCAGAACTTACCTGACAAGGAATTTCGCTACCTTAGGACCGTTATATTTACAGCCGCCGTTCATTAGGGCTTCGGTTGTCAGCTATCAAACACGAAGTTTGAACACCAGCTTCCTTAACCTTCTAACACTGGGCAGGTATCAGCCCCTATACTGCGCATTACTGCTTGGCAGGGACTTGTGTTTTTGTTAAACAGTCGCCTGAATCGATTCTCTGCGACCTCCACGAGGGAGGTACCCCTTCTTGCGAACTTACGGGGTAATTTTGCCGAGTTCCTTAAATGTGGTTATCTCGCTTGCCTGAAAATTCTCTTTCTGATCACGTGTGTTCGTTGTCGGTACAGGCGAATTACTTATTTAAATTGCTAGAAGCTTTTCTTGAAAGCATGGCGTCATGAACTTCGTTACTTACTCGAAAGTGTTCACTATCTTTTACTCTTCAAGGTATATGAGAACGGATTTACCTATTCTCTCTTTTACGAGCTTAGACCAGCACAACCAGTCACTGGCATTCATTAGCCTTCTCTGTCACTCCATCGCTAAATAATTCGGTATCGGAATTTCAACCGATTGGCCATCCACTACATCTTTCGATCTCGCGTTAGGACCTGACTCACCTTAGGAGGACGAACCTAGCCTAAGAAACCTTAATCATTCGGCAGGAGAGATTCTCACTCTCCATCGTTACTCACGCCGGCATTCTCACTTCGCATTTCTCCACCGCTTTTTTCAAAACGACTTCAGGGACATGCGAACGCTCTTCTACCGCTCTCTTCAAAAGAAGAGAGCTCATAGCTTCGGTACAATGCTTAGCCCCGTTATATTTTCAACGCAAAACTCCTTGACTGGTGAGCTGTTACGCACTCTTTCAATGAATGGCTGCTTCTAAGCCAACATTCCAGCTGTTTAGGGAGTTTCACAACTTTTTCCACTGAGCATTGATTTAGGGACCTTAGCTGATGATCTGGGTTGTTCCCCTTTTGTCAATGAACTTATCACCCACTGACTGACTGCCAAGTATGACCAATTGGAATTCAAAGTTTAATTGCATGAGGTATTCCTGGGAAGAAACCCCCAATGCATTCAGAGCTCTACCGCCAATTGGATAAGCTTGACGCTATTCCTAAAAATATTTCGAAGAGAACCAGCTATCTCCGTGTTCGATTGGCATTTCACCCCTTACCACAAGTCATCCAAACCCTTTAAAACGGATACTGGTTCGGTCCTCCAAATCGTGTTACCGATTCTTCAACCTGCTCATGGTAAGCTCACACGGTTTCGGGTCTACAACCTAAGACTAAAACGCTCTATTCAAACTCGCTTTCGCTACGACTCCGTTTATTCAACTTAATCTCGCCTTAAATCATAACTCGCCGGCTCATGCTGCAAAAGGCACGCTATCACACCATAATGGTGCTTTAACTTCTTGTATGCATGTAGTTTCAGGATACTATTTCACTCCCCTTGCGGGGTACTTTTCACCTTTCCCTCACGGTACTGGTCCACTATCGGTCATTAATTCGTATTTAGGCTTACGGGGTGTCCCCCGTGGATTCCGACAGAATTACACGTGTTCCGTCGTACTTAGGTGGTCTTTGGAAAGAGACTTCGTTTTCGAATACGAGACTATCACTCTCTCGGGTGTTATTTTCCAAAAACTTCTTCTAACGAGGTCTTTTGTAACTTTACAATCAAAAACTCCTTCAACCCTCCATCGTAAACGAGGAGTTTAGCCTGTTCCCGTTTCGCTCGCCGCTACTTAGGGAATCATTATTATTTTCTTTTCCTTCGGTTACTAAGATGTTTCAGTTCACCGAGTCTCGCTTTTTAAAAAATGAATTTTTAAAATATAGCTTGATTTGCATCAAATCTATGGGTTTCCCCATTCGGAAATTCCCGGATCAAAGTTTTGTTCCAACTCCCCGAGACTTTTCGCAGGTACTCACGTCCTTCATCGCCGATTAATGCCAAGGCATTCGCTACATGCACTTTGTAACTTTATTTTTATGTGAATTTTTCTTATTTGCTTGCGATTTACCGCTAATTACATTTGAATCTAAATTTCAAAAATCAATTGTCAATTTCTACTCTGAACAATTGCTCGTTCAAAACTAAACATAACGAAAAAAAAGCGAATATATCTTTCTTTTAAAAAAGAAAGGAATGATCCATCCCCACGTTCTCGTAGGGATACCTTGTTACGACTTAACCCCGATTATCCGTCTTGCCTTGGTTGATTCTCTCCGCAAAGCGGTTGAGGAATCAGCTTCCAGCACTACCAACTTTCGGGGTTTGACGGGCGGTGAGTACAAAACCCGAGAACGTATTCACCGTCACGTTGCTGATTGACGATTACTAGCGATTCCGCCTTCACGAAGTCGAGTTGCAGACTTCGATCCGAACTGAGATCACCTTTGCAGATTGGCTCTATCTCACGATATTGCATCTTTTTGTAGTGACCATTGTAACACGTGTGTAGCCCAAGGCGTAAGAGGCATACTGACTTGACGTTATCCTCACCTTCCTCTCGTTTAAACGAGCAGTCTCGTTAAAGTACTCAACTAAATGTTAGCAACTAACGACAAGGGTTGCGTTCGTTAGAGGACTTAACCTTACATCTCACGACACGAACTGACGACAGCCATGCACCATCTGTTTAGTGTTAACCTCAACTATATTTCTATAGCGTTGCACTAAATGTCAAGCCTTGGTAAGGTTCTTCGCGTTGCTTCGAATTAAACCACATGTTCCACCGCTTGTGCGGGTTCCCGTCTATTCCTTTGAGTTTTACACTTGCGTGCGTACTCCCCAGGCGGAGTGCTTAACGCGTTAGCTTCGATACTAATCAATAATTAACATCTAGCACTCATCGTTTACAGCTATGGACTACTCGGGTATCTAATCCGATTGGCTCCCCATGCTCTCATGCCTCAACGTCAGAAAAAGAATCGTTAGCTGCCTTCGCTCTTGGTGTTCCTTGATATCTCCACGCATTTCACCGCTCCACATCAAATTCCACTAACGTCTTCTTATCTCGAGAAAAGCAGTCTCAAAGGCGGAATGGAGTTGAGCTCCATGATTAAACCTTTGACTTGCAATTCCGTCTACGCATACTATACGCCCAATAAATCCGGATAACGCTCGCCACCTACGTATTACCGCGACTGCTGGCACGTAGTTAGTCATGACTTTCTAATAAGGTACCATCAAAACTAAAATCATTTCCTAAATTAGTCTGTTTTTTCCCTATCACAAATCTTTACAATTCGAAAACCTTCATCGATCACGCGGCATTGCTCCATCAGGCTTGCGCCCATTGTGAAAAATTCCTTACTGCTGCCTCCCGTAGGAGTCTGGGCCGTATCTCAATCCCAGTGTGGCCGGTCAACCTCTCAGTCCGGCTATCCATCATCGTCTTGGTAAGCCGTTACCTTACCAACTAACTAATGGACCGCATTCCCATCCTTTCGCGAAGCTTTAAGGGCTTCTTTTATACTTAAATCCGTGGAATTAAGCACATATTCGGTATTAGTCACCGTTTCCGGTAATTATTCCCAACAAAAGGGTAGGTTAAATACGTCTTACTCACCCGTTCGCCACTAAATTAGGTACAAGTACCTAATTCCGTTCGACTTGCATGTATTAGGCATGCCGCCAGCGTTAATCCTGAGCTAGGATCAAACTCTCAAATGAAATAAAACTTGTTTATCTCTGTGTTTTTTATTAACACCGCAATTTATTATTTATATAAAATTTCGCGTGTTATGCTTAGTTTTCAAAAATCAATTAATTCAATCTCGTAAATGTTTCTCAACATTACCCATAATATTATAACGAAAAAAAAGAGATAAAAATTATTTTTAAGAAAAAAAACGAGACAAATAAAATTTTATCGAACGGCTAAAATTTGAATTCAATAAGAATGTTTAAGCCCTTTAACGAGAACTTTATCTCCTTCACCGTGATTTAAAAGGGCTTGAGCTAAGGGAGAATTATTGGAAATAATTTTTTGTTCAATGTTCACATCATAAGTCGTTCCAATTTGGTATTCATGCATTGTTTGATCATCTAATTTTTTAAATCGCACTCATTTACCAATACGAGCCGCATCGCCAGTTCGACGATGAACTAATTTGTAATCATGAAGAATGTTGCTAATATCCGCAATACGCTTTTCAATCATGGCTTGTTTTTCTTTCGCCGCATCGTATTCCGCATTTTCCGATAAATCTCCTTGTTTTCGAGCCGCACTTAGTTCTTTCATAACTGACTTGCGATCAATATGAATGAGTTTGTTTAATTCTTTTTTTAAAGTCAAAACATTATCGGCGGTAAGAGTAATTTGAGAACTGACTTGATGTTTATTTTTCATAGTTTATAAGTGTTGTATATTTTACCAAGATTATTTCATTTTTTTATGAAAATTTACTTTTCTTGACGAACAAAATTGAGACATAGTAAAATAACAACAAATGTTTTTTTATTGAAATCGTTCCACGAAACAAAAAATGCAAATTTTGTTGCAAAAATTATCAAATGAATTAAGTGAAACAAGCAATATATGATTTTTTTGACGACGAACAATTAATTTAAACATCGGATGAATTTTTCGAGAAAGACAATATTTTTTTACTCTTCTACATTGTTTATTCTTACTTTTCAATGAGTTAAAAATAACCTCTTCAATTCAAATGAATTTAGGAAAAGCTTTTTTTTATAGTTTTTTTGAAAATTGTTCTCATCGAGAATTAAAAGTGAAAATTTTAAGTCGCCGAGTGCAGAGATTTTTTATTCAAAAAGAACAAAAACATATTCAAAATTTATTTATCAAACAACATTTGAAAATTCAAAAAAATAATCCGTGAATAAAAATTGGCAAGGAAAAAGATATTTGTTTTAAATATGCTGTCAATAGAAAATTATTTATATTAGGTAATTATTGTGCTTTAATTTTTAAGTCAGTCAAATATAAATTTAAACAAAAAGAATCAAAGAAATTAAAATTGGAAAGAGAAGCCTATCGTTTAGGATATGCATTATCCGGATATATATATGCACACTATCAAATTTGACAAAACAAACGCAAAAAAATTCTTCCTTGAAAAGAAAAATTTCAAAGACAAAAACGAAACGACTTGTTTTTTTTAAAGTTATTTTTTAGTAATTTTTTCACCAAACAATTAAAATTATTTTTTCCTCAAACTTTCAATCAAATCGTAAAAAATATTAATTGAACTATTGGATTATAAAATCTTATTTTTCATAGGTAAAAGTTTTTTTTAACAACAAACTATGATACGAATTTTTACCTAAAATAATATGATCCATTAACGGAACATTAATTTTTTTACCAATTTTCAAAATTTCCTGAGTTGTTTGTTGATCGGCGAGAGAAGGAGTAGGATTGCCCGATGGGTGATTATGGGCGCAAACAATTTTACGGGCATTATTAATTAAAGCGAGACGAAAAATATCCCGTAAATCAATAAGTATTTGTTGATTTGTGCCTTGGTATAATTGATGTTTTCCCAAAACTTCATTGTTTTTATCCAATAAGACTATATAAAAACGCTCATGTTCTAAATCCTCAAATTCATACGCTAACAAATCACAAATATGAGCAGGGGTTGAAATTTTTATTTTTTTTTGTTCGTTTTTTTGATTGCGAATTCTTCGTACTAATTCAAAAGTAGCTCTTAATTCTAAAAATTTTGCTTTTCCGATTCCGGGTAAATCTCTCAAATGATCGGTTTTAAATTCCATCAAACCACTTAATCCCCCCATTTTTTCCAATAATTTTTCAGCAATGACTAAAACCGAATGTTGAGCGGTTCCGGTTCGTAAAAAAATAGCAAGTAGTTCAATATCGCTAAGATTACGGAATCCATGAAGAACGGCTTTTTCTCGTGGTCGTTCACTTAACGGCAAGTTTTTAAAACTCATAAAATTTTTCCATAAACTTTTCTAATTCTAAACTAGAACTTTCGGTTCGATTGGAAGTGGTTGTCGAGGAAGAAGTAGGAATCGTTTTCGATTTAGGTTCCGGACGATCTTCTCAACTCGCTCTTCCGCGTTCGTTAATTGTTACCGAACCTCGTTCGGAAAAAGTGGAACGAATCAAGCCAATGGTAAACAAAATCATTCCTCAAATACTCAAAATTGTAGCAACGGCAATTCCACCGGTAATATGCTTTTCTTCGTTAGCCTTTAGTTTCACTCAATTTTTCATTATCAATATTTCCTTTCTATTTCTATAAAAAAAAATTAACACCAAAAGGGCGAAATCCTTTTTTTTGTTTTTTATTATTATTAATCGGGATGTGTTAAAATTTATCTCAACATTTAATTAAATTTCAATCGTTAAAAAAAAAAAAAAAACGAAATGAAGATAAAGAATCAATTAAAGTGATTAGCTATTAAATAAAAAAATGATTTACAATCAAACATTTGATTTCGATAATAGTACGATTCGAATCGAAAAGGGAATAATTGCGCAACAAAGTGATGCTGCTTTTTTGGTTCAATGAAATCGCACGGTAATCTTAGTAACGGTGGGAGTTAGTGCAAAACCAAAAAGTGCCAATTTTTTGCCTTTGGTCGTTGATTTTCAGGAAAATCTTTATGCTCGTGGAAAAATTCCGGGTTCTTTTTTTCGGCGTGAGGGAAAACCATCTGATTTTTCTGTTCTTTCGGCGCGCATTATTGATCGTTCAATTCGAAATTTATTTCCTAAAAATTTTCGTCACGAAATTCAAGTAATTGCTCATCCTTTAAGCGTGGACCAATCAATCGATATTCGTGTAGTAGCGATGTTGGGTACATCGTTGGCCTTAAATGCCAGCAGCCTTCCTTTTCCCAAAAAAATTGCCGGAGTAAATTTAGGTTACATTGACGAAAAAATTGTAATTAATCCGAGTAATCTTGAAATGCAGAATTCAAAACTCAATATGTTTTTAGCGGGTAATAAAGATGAGATTAGTATGATTGAAGTGGGAAGTCATGAAATAAGTGAAGAATTAATTATGAAAGCCATTCAAATCGGTCATGAAAAAATTAAACAATTAATTACTTTACAAGAAAAAGTTTTGGCGGATATTTCAATTCAAAAAATTGATTACGAGATGAAGAAAGACGAAACAACTATAAGCGAAGAAATTAATAAATTTTATGCGAATGAGCTACAAGAAATCATTGAAAATGCAAGTCATGAACAACGCAAACAAAAAGTGACTCTTTTAGAAAGTAAAATTCAACAAAAATACGAAACAGAAATTAATAATCCGGAAAATGAAGTTATTACCGAAGATAGTTTAAAAGAAAGTTTAAATAAAATTTTACAAAAAAAATTACGCACATACACTCTAAGTCATCAAAAAAGAATTGATGGACGAAAATTCAACGAATTACGAAAAATCGATTGCACAATTGATTACTTACCGATTGTTCACGGATCGGCTCTTTTTAGTCGCGGAGCGACACAAACTTTATCGACCGTGACACTGGGTCCACTATCGGACAAAAAATTAATTGATAATCTAACTCTGGAAAAAGAAAAAAAATTCTTACATCATTATAAGTCTCTGCCCTTTTCCATGGGAGAAGTTTTTATGCTTCGCGGAGTCTCGCGGCGAGAAGTAGGGCATGGATTTTTAGGAGAAAAAGCGCTGAAGCAAATTATGCCGAGAGTTGAAGAATTTCCTTATACCATTCGAATTATGTCGGAAGTTATGAGTTCCAATGGTTCAACCTCACAGGCGGCGATTTGTTCGGCTGTCTTAGCATTGAAAGCCGCGGGAGTTCCAATTAAAACCACAATTGCCGGCGTCGCAATGGGCTTAATAAAAGAAAATAAAGAATATCATTTATTGTCGGATATTCAAGCATGAGAAGATTTTTATGGAGATATGGATTTTAAAGTCTCCGGTAATGAAAAAGGCATTTTTTCCATTCAAATGGATTTAAAAATTTCCGGTTTACCCGTTAATATTATTGAAAAAATTTTACAACGAGCGAAAATCGATCGACTCAAAATTTTAGAGGTGATGAAACAAACAATTTCTCATCCAAGAAAAGAATTAGCCGAAGAAGCTCTAAAATTCAAAAAAATTCAAATTAATCCAGATGAGATCGGTTTACTTGTCGGACCGAACGGAAAAAACATTAAAAACATTATTTTGAAATGTGATAATGCTAATATTGAAATCGAGGATACGGGAGATGTGCTTATTTATCATCAAAATTGAGAAATGATTGAAAAAGCGGAACAATTAATTCTCGGTAACACCAAAGAACCTGAACTTCCAAAAATTGGAGATGTCTTTGATGGAGAGGTTGTGCGAATTGAAACCTATGGGGCTTTTGTCAAATTAAGCGATAAATTAACCGGACTAATTCATATTTCCAATTTAAGCAATGGATTTGTAAAAGACATTCACAAATTCGTAAAATTGAAGGATAAACTAAAAGTAGAAGTTATTAAAGTAAATGAAAAAAGGCAGATTAATTTAAAATTGCTAAAAAAATTATTTCATTAAGTTTTAATCAAAAATAGTTTTATTGAAAAAAAATGAAGATTAAAATATTTAGTCTCGGTGGATTAGATGAAATTGGCAAAAATTGTCTCGTGATTGAAATTGATGAAGAAATTTATATTTTTGACTGCGGTTTAAAATATCTTAATTACATTGACTTAGGCATTAATTCCGTAATTCCGGATTTTGCTTATTTAATAAAAAATCAGTCTCGGATTCGAGGATTAATGTTAAGCAAAGTAGAAATTGCCAAAGCTCATGGTCTGAGTTATTTATTAAAACAATTGCCGCAAATTCCGATTTTTTTAAGTCAAGCAAGTTTTGAAATTTTAAAAGATTCGCAACTTTTAACAAAAAAACAAATTCAACAAAATTTACATATTATTAAAGAAGAAAACATTCAATTTCCCAAACATCAAATTTGTACTTTTGATACGGCTTCAAATATGCCCGGAAGTTTGGGCTTTATTTTGCAAACTCAATGAGGAAATATTGTTTATACTGGTAGTATTGTTGTCAATTTACAATCTTCGAAAAAAATGTTTTCCACCAATTTAAAAGCTTTAGTGCAGGCAAAAAACAAAACTTTACTTTTAATTTCCAATATGGATCAAATTAAACGAAAAGGTTTTACCGTGCCGCATAATCAAATTCATCATATAGTAGAACAAGCCTACGAAAAAACTCAACAAAATTTGTATATTGGATGTTATGACAATGACTGATATAAAATTTACTCACTTATTCAGCATTTAAAAACTCATTTTACAAATACTCATTTTACTTTTATTGATAAAAAATTTGAGACTGTTTTTCGACGAGTAATCGCTCTTTTTGACTCTTCTTTTGCTTCGCTTTCTTTCGTCTCGAGTGAAAATGTAAAAAGAAGAGAAAATTCAAAAAATGTAATTATTTTTACTGGAAATCAGAGTTGACTGTTTTCCCGTATGCATCGTTTATTAAATCCAAAAGCTCAAACCTTAAACTTAACCAAAAAAGATTATGTTTTAATTTTAGGAGAGAATAAATTTAATACCGAATTATCAATTTATAATGTGCTCAATGAGCTCTATCACAGTGAGGCCAAAATTGAATTTATTGCCGAAACAAAAGTAGCGACAATGGAAGCCGCGGAAGAAGATTTAAAATTACTAGTAAATTTAATTCAACCACGTTATTTCATGCCTTTCAATGGATACTTCACCGATTTAGTTCATGGTCAAAAGTTAGTACAAAATACAGCCCCGGGAGTGGAAAAAAGTTTTGTTTTAGAAAACGGGCAAATTCTCGCTTACGAAAAAAATCATTTTCTAAAAAAAACAGAATTTGAACAAAGTCAAAGTGTGTTTGTTGATAATTTAAACAACAGTAATATTAGTAATAAAATTATTGATGAACGAAAACACTTATCGATTGAAGGTATTTTGTTTGTTGGTTTTGCCTATCAAAAAATGAATTCTCGCTGAATGCTAACATCAAGCATTAAGATTCAAACCATGGGGTTGACAAATGATTCGATCAAAAAAGAAAAAATACTAAATTTAATTCAACAAAAAATAGAGATTATATTTAAAAATAAACAATTAAACGGAGAATTAGACAATATTAAAAAATTAACACATTCCACCGTTCAAGAAACGATTTATCATGAATTAAGAAAAAAACCTTTCATTTTGCCAATGATTATTTGTGAATAGTGAAAAAAAAACTGAATATTGTTATCTTTCCAGGTTGCTTTGATCCCTTTCATCGCCAACATCTCAAAATTATTGAAGCTTTGGCGATGATGCCTGAATTCGATCGAATCTTAATCTTAATTAATCAAAATTCGGAAGAAAAAAAAATTCTCTTGCCTTTTTGAGATCGGCGAGAAATTATTTATCAAAATCTCAAAAAAACGACATCTAAGATCGTAGTGCATAATGAGCCAATTGGTTTTTACACGACAGAAGTAGTGGCGAAATTAAAAACTCAATATCCGGAATGAAATTTTACTTTAGCTCTCGGAAGCGATCAATTAAATTCTCTTGATAAATGAAAAAAAGCCGAAAATTTAACTAATTTAGTGTCTTTTATCGGCATTGAACGAAAAAATTACTTATTGCGACCGAAAATTGTTCAAAAATTTAAAGTGAAAATTCTCAAAAATTTAACGATAAATAATATAAATAGCACGGAAATTAAGCATGGTTATAATTGAAAAAATTTAACTCAAATTACACGTAATTATTTATTTCACACACGCTTGTTTGTTCATTTAACTCTGGCTCATAATGTTTCAAAAAAAAGAGAATTACACAGTTTTCGAGTGGCTCAATTGGCTTATAAAATAGCCAATTTTTATCAAATTCGAACAAATAAAAGAAATTTATATTTAATTTGTTTATTACACGACTTAACAAAAGAATGAAATAAAAATCAACATTTGCAATTTTGAAAGAAACACAATCGATCGACTCAGTGATTGAAACAACAACCGTTTGCCACTTGACATGGTCTTACGGCGGGAATTTATATTGAAAAAGAATTATGTTTAAAAAATAAAAAAATGATTCAGGCAATTGAAGAACACACCACCGCAAATGCACAAATGACGGAAATGAGTCGAATTCTTTTTATCGCGGATAAATTAGAAAAAGAAAAACTCGATTCTCAAAGTCGTAAAATTTATATGCAACTGTTCACATCCGTTTCGTTAGACTGCATTTTCGCTCAAACTTTAAAAATGATTTATGAAAAATTAAAAACATCGCAAAAATCAATTACCGAAAAGATGGAGGCGGCGCGAAAGTTTTATTTAATTTAAAAAATTTAATGGCGACAACACCAGGAATTGAACCCAGATTTACTGGTTTGGAGCCAGTTGTTTTGCCGTTAAACTATGTTGTCTTGTTTTTATTTTAATCTAATCCGAAGCGGAAGTCGAACTTACTAAAGTTTGCCGGTCCAGTAAGTGAAAATTTTTGATTACAAAATTATCTTCATTATCTTGTTCCATAAGACGAACAGAAACAAAACGATGATTGAGATAATATTTAAAGGAAATTTTTAAATTTAAAAAATTTAAATAGGGAGCAATCATTCGTAAAAATAAAAATTGAAATTTTGCTGGTTCAATGTAAAAATAACTTATGTTTGGCGCTTCATTATACGGAGAAAAATAACCTACTTTTCAACTAATACTTTTCTCTAATGTTTTTAAATTCAAATTATTTAAAACTTGTTGCATTATTTGATGAGAAACGATGTTGGGAATTGGAATTGGTTCGGTTTCGCTTAAATTGTTTTCCGTTATCTGTTCTTCATTGGGTGAATTTGATACTGATGAGGTTTCCGAAGATAGGGTTAATTCAAAATGATAAGAAAATCAAACTCAATAACCAAAGCCAATAAAATAAAGTCAAATAATGAATAATAGTCCAAAAGAAAAAATTTTAATTTTCATTTTCCGCTCAAATAGTGACTGCTTTTTTTTCGATCGGTGCAGCACGATTTAATTCCAAAAATATTTCTCTTAAATGCTCCAGAGAAACCAGCCAAACAACCGAATATACAATATATTGATAATCATTGTTCTGAGCTTCGATCAAAATTAATCGATCGCGAAAAAATAAATTTCGAAAAGTGATCTCTTGTTGTAAATTAATATCATAATGATTAATTGCGGAAATATTAAAGCGAGAAAATAATGAAAAAAGAAAATAAAAATCAGCATAACTTCCCAAATGCGAATCTTCTATAAGGGGATCAATAACCAATGAATTTGTTAAAGTATCTCATTTTGTTTTATCTAAAATTGATAATTCATATTCCGGTTGATAATTATAAAAATATATAAAACGATTAAAACCGATTTGTCGAACATTCGCATCGGCCGAAAAATTTTGACGTTTTAAAGCTATTTTGTTTCGTAAAATAAGCGAAGAATCGGAAGGTCCGGTTCATTGAGTTTCGGAATTTGAGAAGGATAAGGGGGATCAATTAGAAATTAAATTTAAATCGGCTTCCAATAATTCAATCGGAAAAGATTTAAATAATCAGGTAAGTTTTAAATAGGGTGCATCGAAAAATTTGACTTTGATTCTTCACAAACGTTTAAACGAACTATGATTGTCATAACTGCTCAAAAGTAAATTATTGAATGTGAGAGTTTCCGTTGCGAAATTTTCAAAAACAGCTCGACCTTGTGGTTGATTTATATAAAAATTAAATAAAAAGGGAGTTGATAATTGAAAATTTTGATTTGTAATTTTTTTTGTTAAAGAAATAGAAGATGGTAAAGTAATTTTTAATTCTAAAGCATTTGCTTCCGTGGTGAAATCATTATTCGAATTAAAATTCGGATGTCATCAAATACGAATCGTGTTTTGTTCGTTTTCTTGAAAACATGAACGATCAAAAACAACGGGAGAATTACGATAATAACGTAAATAAGCAAAACGACGTTCAAACTCTAGCTCATCGGGCGGTATCTCCTGTTCTTGATTAATATCAAAATTATAATTTAAATATGAATTACTTGTTAATTCTGTGTATTGTTCGCTATTTTCATCTAAAACCGCACAACCCTCACGAAAGTTATTGTTTACTACAAAACCTCAACGTAAATTGTGTTGATTTCAAAAACGCTTTAATTCTGTTGTTTGATAAACAACTTGACGACTACTGTCAAAATAACGATAGCGCAGAGCAAAAAATAATTTAACTTTTTTTTCGCCCGTTGCGGTTTGATGAGGAAAAAAAGAAATTAATCCGCGAGGATGAATAATAAATTTCTTAATATTTAAGGGTTTTAACGGACGAACATCCGTAATCGGCATACTTCCTTCTCAACGGGCTTCAAGTTGATAATTGGAAGTAACAACATCAAAAGATGGATTGACAATAAACATATTGGATTAGATAAAAATAAATTAACCCAAAAGTTTGTTTTTTCTTTTTTTTTAATAACTTCGCCCGAAAAATGCCTGATATGAGGCTGATTGATGACAATGAAAACAAACAGCCGTTTTTTTTAACGAAAATAAAACTCGAGAAGTGGTTTGTGTTTCTTGTTGAATTTTATTTTCACATTCAATATTGCCACAAAAATTTACTAAATAAGCTTGATTTTTTTGCGGAATGGATAGATAATTTTGATAATTGCGAACTTTAATTTCTTTCGCTTTCATTTGCTTCAGCGCTCGTTCTTTCATTTGCTGTTCTAAATTTTTAAAAATATTTCCCAAATCCTTTGTCAAATGTTCAAAAAATAAGGTTTGGCGTTTTTGATTTAAACGAGTCACATAGGTAATACTTTGATTTTTCAATTCTTGTATTCCAATTTCCATGCGTAACGGAATTCCTCATTTTTCATATTCATTAATTCAATAACCGAGAGATTTTTTTTGATCTCCAAATTCAATTTTGAAACGATAGGATAAATTTTGTAAAATTTTTGTTACGAAATCTAAATATTTGTTTACTTTTAATTTTTGTTCCTTATTTTGAATAAACGGAATCAGTAAAACAATTTGATAATCAGCGATCGCCGGTGGCAAAACCAATCCTTTTGCATCGCGATGAGTCAGTAACGCACCGGCTAAAATACGAGTAGAAAGACCTCAGGAGGTTTGTTCCGGACAAACTCTTTCATTTTTTCGATTGAGATAAAATATGTCAAAAACTTTTGCGAATTTAGTTCCTAAATGATGTGCCGTAGCTAATTGTAAAAATTGTCCGTCGGGAAGCAAAGTTTCAAAACTATAAGTTAAACTCGCTCCGGCAAAACGCTCATTTATTGATTTTTCTCCAAAAATAGTTGGAATTAATAATTTATTCTCAATAAAATCATGATAAATATGAATAATTTTCTTGATAAAAGACAAGGCTAAAATTTTATTTTCATGAACAGTATGACCTTCTTGTCACAAAAATTCGGTTGTTCGTAAAAATGGATAAGTATTTTTTTCTCATCGCCAAACATTCGTTCACTGATTTAATAAAATGGGTAAATCTCGATATGATTGAAGATTTTTGCGAAAATAGTGAGAGAATAAAACTTCTGATGTTGGACGTAAAGTCATAATTTCATTTTCATTGAGTTTTTTATCTCCAATTTGAGTAATTTTCATTAGTTCGGGTGCAAATCCTTGGAAATTGTCCTTTTCTTTTTGAAATGCTGTTAACGGAATTAAAGCTGGAAATTGAACATTTTGAACCCTCAACTTTTTAAACTCTCAATTTAAATGAGTTTGTACTGCTTCTCAAAGAGCAAAACTACGAGGAGTGAATAAAATTGTGCCTCGTGAAAGCCCATACATAAACATTTTTGTCGAATGTAATAAAGCATTAAAATTTTTGTTATTGTTTGTTTTCATTAAAAGGGAAAATTGGTTAAACTTCCGATAAGAGCTCGATTTTGAATATTCGAATGAGAGACAAAACCAAGAGAAAGTTTTATGGAGAGATTTAATTGTGTGTCAGTATGAATAAAAGTTATCGATTTTATTTTTTTCAAATCATCAATGTTCACTTCATTTTGAAGACTAGCAATAAATTTTTTTTCAATTATGGTTCGATTCGATGGTTTTAAAAGAGAAAAAAAAGTCGGCGAAGAAATTAATTGTTGTGGTAAATTGTTGAAAGCATTTTCAAAATAAACATATCCTTTGCACTGTCCTTCTAAAAAGTAATAAAAACGATTAAAAACGAGTCTTTGATATGATTTTTGCGATGTGTTTTCTCTTTTTGTGAACAATAATTGAAATATAAAGCAAAGAAAAATAAAAAAAATAGTTAAAGTAAGAAAAAACAAAATTAAAAACTCGGAATTCGTAATCATTTGTATATATTTTATCTGTTTAAATCAAAATTATATTTTATCTGTTTAATTCAAAATTAAAGAAAAGGAATCATAATGGAACACAATTTGATCAATCATAGATAAAAAAAGTTTTTGTTTTGCAGAGGGTCTTTTTTTAAAAGTTGAGAATATTGAAAATCGCTCGCGAAAATTTCTTTTTCACTTTGTTTCGCTAATTTACGGTCATAGATTAACAATGTTGTCTGATTATTTCAATAAAAAGAATTGAAATCCATGTTGGCGGTTCCGATTGTTAATCAGTCATCATCAATTAAATTCACTTTGGAATGCATATAGCCGTGATATTCATAAATTTTAACTCCTGCTTCAATCAATTTTTTATATGGTAAACGCATTACATCAGTACCAACTTTTGTGTCAAAAGTTTGCGTGACGATGCGGACATCAATGCCACTTCGCGCGGCATAAATTAAAGATTTGAGAAAAAATTTATCCACAAAAAAAAAGGGAGTAATAATTCAAATTCGTTTTTTCGCATAATTAAACAAATAAACAAGCAAATCTCTTAAAACCGTTTCTTCGACTCGTGGCCCATCATCAATAATTTGCACGACATTTTGAATTTTGTCTAATTTTTTTGAAAAAATCGGCGCTGAGCGATTTGGAGAAATTAAAATTTTATCTTTTTTTCGAATAAAACGACTGGAATACTCTCAATCTTTGAGAAAAACTAATTCAATACTATAAGTAGCCGCTCCGGTTAATCGTACATGGACATCTCTTCATTCACCGAATTGAGAAGACATATGACAGTATTCATCACCGATGTTATATCCGCCGGTATAAGCAATTTTTCCATCAATAATAATATCTTTTCGGTGATTTCGATAAAAAACGGTCGAATTCAAGGGATAACCACTACCAAACATGCGAAAAACCGCTCCGTATTTTCGTAAACGACGAACAAAACTTAACGAAGAGTTAAAAACAGTGCCAATGAAATCATAAATAATATGCACTTTAACGCCTTTTTTGAGTTTGTCCTGCAAAATCTCAAAAATAAAATCTAAACAATCTCCATTTCGAATTATGAAATAGTTAATATAAATATATTTTTTGGCTTCTCTTAAATCATTATGTAACTGTGTAAATTTATGAAAAGGATTGCTTAAAATTGTAAAGTTTGTATTTGTGTAAAGTGCATGTTGAGAAATTTGACAAGAAAATTGAAAAACTTTACGAATTTCTCGCGGAATTTGAGATGATTTTAATATTTGTTGGCTACGAAGGGTATTTTCCAATTTTAAATATTTGACACTAATTTTTTTTCAAATTTTGGCCCGACGTTTGAGATTAATTGTTCTTCCGGATAAAAGAAAAAATAAAAATCCAAATCAAGGCAAAAGCACAACCACAAAAACTCAAAAAAACTTGTATTCCGTATAGCTTTTCAGAAAATGCAGATGAAAAACAAGATAAATTAAATTAAAAGCATGAAGACTTAAAGCGATTACTCAAAATCTTCATAAATGACCGAAAAAATAAACTAAAATTGTAAAACCCGCAATTGTTGCAAAAAGAAACAAAACAATTAAAAAAATAAATAAACGACTTAAGTGATCTTGTTGAAAATTACGACTCATAAAAAAAATAATTGCCTGAAAAACAAAATAAAATGGCGGAGCAAACGGGATTCGAACCCATGCGCCAGATATAAATCCGACCTAACTCGTTAGCAATGAGTCCCCTTCGACCACTTGGGTATTGCTCCGTAAGTTAAATCCAATTTTACCAAAAAAAGAATTTGTCGCTAAACTTGATCGGAAAAAGAATTTAAAAAAGGAGCAATAAATTCCAAAAATGATTGATCAACATTACGAATCGCTCTAAACACATCATCGTTTACAGCAAATCCGATTCTATTCACGAGCCTATCGATGAGGTCGGTCGCCAAGTTATTATCACTATCTCTAACGAAATCTAGATTAGCAATGTTTAGAGTAGCAATGTAATGTCAAACCGAATTCGGAGCATTTTTATATCGCTCGGGAATTGTGGCCTTTTCTTGATCTTTAAAAATTTTGGATTCCGGATTCCGAACGTCACTTTCAATGTTCTCGATCATTTCCTTAACTCCGGTATTAATTTGAATTAAAGCCGAAGTGAGAAAATCGCTACTCGGAGAAACAGATGTTGATGATTCTCTATTTAGTTGTACTCCCTGATCAACATCAACTCCGATGACAAAGTGACGATAACCACGAGGATTTAAATTAAATTCTCGAGCCACATACAGAAGATCGGCGGTTAATGGAACGGCAATACTAAAAATTACCGAAACTCCTGCATTATAAAATTCTCGTGCTTTTGTTTGCATCGTTGGTCCTTCGGAAGGCGGAGAAAATCCTCCGACCGTGTCAAAGTGACTCATTTGAATATTTACTTGATCGGTAGCGGGTCAATCGCTCTTGCGATTTTTACTAATCATTTCCAAACCTAATTTAAATCCAAAGGCATAATTATAAATGGGCGGAATTGCCAATCCTCCCAAAGCTCCAAAATAAATATCTTTCGTAGAAGTATTCGGATTGGCATCTTTAAACTGACTCGAATTTTTCAAGGCATAGGCGCCGGCATATAGTCCCGCATGATAACCCGAATAATAATGAGCATAACTAAATTGTCAAAGATTGGTAGGTCAGTTTTTTCCTTCTTTTGGCGAATAAAAAGTATCAATTCCAATAAAGTCAATATTCAAATCTTCAAATTGCCGAACATATTCAAAAAAAAAGTTGGAATAGGTAAATCCGGGAAAAATAAACTTTTTTTTGTTTTGAGTGCGATATAAATTCATAATTCGTTGATAAATAAGAAACGATTGCGAGACCGTTCCTGGATAAGAATGACTTAATCAGGTATCAGTTTTATCCGGAGTGCAATCGGTGCTTAAATCAGCGCGCTTCATTCCGCGATACAAACAAACTCCTTCAATTGCTCCTTGAGCAAATCCACGATCTAAATATCCATATTTATTATTGAGCACAATGTGATAAAAATCGTCGGGAGTCGGTAGAGTCGTGATATATAAACGTGTAAAAATAAAAGTGAAAAAAATACCGATAATAAAAAACAATAATCCGCCGGCGGAAATTAAACGACGTCAAAAATTTTGAGTTTTCGAAAAAGATCCTTTTTTATTTGGCATGATTTTCCTTTCTTGTTCGTCATCAAAGTTGAATTTTGTGAATTCATAATTTTTTCGTTCAGATTTGATAAATGATTAAAAAAATAATCGGCAAAATAAAACTAATAGCTCGTCAAAATTCTCGACCAAATTCCGTCATTTTACCGGAAAATAAAACATTATTAAAGTTTAAGGCGATTTGATAAATGAAAGAAAAAATAAAGGTGAAAAAGGTGATTAATCAAATTTTTTGTTTTCCTAAAATTAACATTGCCAATCCAATATAACCCAAACCTCATACATTTCCTGAAAAAGCCGGAGTCCGCTCGGCGATCATTACACTTGCTCCGGTCATAAAAATAATTCCCATCAAAATTGCTAGATATCGATATTTTTTCACGGAAAAACCGCTTAGTTTGGCTACTTTTTCGTTTTCTCCGCAAGCACGAATTCGCAATCCGGCCGTTGTTCGATAAAAAAAAAGATAAATGATTGGTAAACTGAGCATCACTAATAAAATAGGTCAGAAAAAAGCAGCCTGAGGTTCGTTTCCACTAATAAAAAAAACACTTTTTTTACATAACGGTTGAAGATTTGAAGCACAGGAAACGGTTGCTTCTTGAAAGAAAGAAATATAATCCGACTGAGAAGTTAATTGAGGTTCGTTTTTGAAAATTAAAATGAGAAAAGCTGCGAGACCCATCATAACAATATTAAAAGAAATTCCGACTAAAATTTGATCCAAACGAATGGTGACGACTAAAAAAGAAAATAAAATTGTGACGAGAGAAATTAAAACTAAAGCCCCTAAAACAGAAAGAAAAACTTGAAGATAAAACTGATTCGGAAAAACCGTGCGAAGAAAAAATCCGACTGTTGTATAGCCTAACATACCCGCAATAAGTTGACCTTCTAAGGCAATATTGATTACTCCGGAAAGTTGAGAAAATAAGGCCACTAATGCGATCAATAACAATGCTCCAAATAATAAAAACATATCTTTATGTAAAAAATCACTTAAGTTAATTATCATTTTTATTGTTTCCGATCTCCTTGATTACGTATTCATTCTTGAAAGTTTTTTGTTTTTGAATTGGTTGTGTTGGGAGTGATTTTAGGCAGCGGTTCAACGAGAACTGTTTTTTTACGCATTGGTCGTAACTTCAAAAACCATTTTTTGATCGTGAATCTTAAATTTTTATTCACATAAAGTTGATTGCTAAAAGCGACTGCTAAAATTAATAATCCAATGAAAACTTCAATAATACTTAAATCGACATCATTCGTGAGAAAAGTTTGTGTTTGAATTCGTATTAAAGCCATAAAATAAGTGACAAAAGGAAGAGCGAGAATTGAATTTTGCGATAATCAAACAATGGTTAAAGTGTCAAATCCATTTGCGGGAAGTGCATCATCTAAAAACAAACGAGCACTTTCAATATTTCGATAATAGTAAAAAATTCCCGCGATGCCGCTTAAAACTCCGGAAATTAAACACATATAAATAATTTTTCGGTTTGTATTCACTCCCGAATAGTGAGTAGCTTTGGGATAACGACTAATAACTTTCAGCTCAAAACCAAATTTGGAGTAACGAATTCAAATCGCGACTAATAAAAAAATAATTGTGGCAATCACAAAACTAAAAGATAAAACTTGAGCAAAGGTGAAATTAAAACCAATTTGAGTGCCTAAATCAACTTTTGTTTCCGCTTGTGAAATTTCTTCAACATATGTTGGATGTTTGACGACCGCCCGAAAAATATGATAAAAAGCATAATTAAAAAAAATACCACTAAAAACTTCATTAACACCGAAATAAAGTTTGAGCAAACCGATAATTAAAGACATGACTACGGCCGATGCGATACCAACAAAAATTAAAATTAATATTCAATTCGCCTGACTTAAAGCATTTTTTAATTGATAACCAGTAACATAGGTGGTTAAACCGGCAATTGACATTTGACCGGCAACATTTAAATTAATCATACCTACTCGATAACAAAGTAAAACAACTAAACTGCCCAGAAGTAACGGAGCGAACATTTTTAATATTTCCGTAATTTGATTTGTATCTTTAAACGGATCAACAATAAAAGTTCGTAAAATCGCATCCCCATTATAATTTTTAATTCCTGTCAAGATTCCTCAAATAATCAACAAAATAATAAAAATAGAAATTAAAGTCAGAGAAATTCGATTGAGTTTTTGAGAAATTTTATTGTGCGAAAAAATATTTTTATTCATTTGAAGATTTCTTTTTAATTGTCATAAATTCAGCAATTTTTTCCGCGGCTCGCGAATCATGCGAGCACACTTCTCCCACAATTTCTCCACGACTGATAACTAAAACACGATCAGCTAAATTTAATAATTCATGAAAATCATAACTGACCATAATTGTGGAATATCCAATGTTGCGTTGTTCAATAAAAATTTTATAAAGCGCTCCGATGGAAAAAACATCGATTCCTCAGGTCGGATTATTGGCTAATAACAAAGCCGGTTTACCTCATAATTCACGGGCAATGACAAACTTTTGCTGATTTCCTCCGGATAAACTTGTAGCTGGCTGATGAGCACTATAGATTCCCTGTAAATTATATTTTTCGACTAAACTATCAACTATATAACGGGCATTTTTGCGTTTAAAATGTTGAAAAAAACCACTTTTAAATAATTCGGGATGAAATAAATAATTAAAACTTAAATTTTCGTAAAGAGGTTCGTTTTTAATTAATGATTCTTCAAGACGATCGGAAGAAATATAGGAAATTCCGGCTTGTCTTAAAGCTTGAACGCCTAATTGATTTCAAGTTTGTTTGGTTTGAGCTAATTGAGTGCTTTTACGCAAAGCAAAAAAAGAACTTGGAGAATCAAAATAAATTTGCCCGGTAAATTTGTTATCAATACCCGCTAAAATTTCTAAGAGTGTTTTTTGTCCGTTGTTTTCAATTCCGGCGATTCCTAAAATTTCTCCTTTATACAAATTAAAATTAATATTTCGTAGTTGATATCGGCCATCTTGTTTTTGTTTATTTAAATTGATTACTTCCAATAAAATTTCTTTGGAAACGGGATTTCGTTGAATTTCCTCAAAAGAAAAAACTTTTTTTTCTCCAATCATTAACTTAATAAGTTTTTCATTTGTCACATCCGTAAGGGTAAAAGTACCAATCATTTTTCCATAACGAAGTACCGAAACGCGATCAGCAATTTTTCGAATTTCATCAATTTTATGAGTAATAAAGATAATCGCTTTTCCTTCCGCTCGATATTTTTTTAAGGAATCTAAAAACTCTTTGATTTCATCCTTATTTAATAATGATGTCGGTTCATCAAAAATTAAAATTTTTGGATAACGCAAGAGAACTTTCAAAATTTCGATTCGTTGAAGTTTTTCTGTGCTGAGTTCTTTCACCTTTTGTTTATTGTTTAAATTTAAATCAAACTTTTTTTTGATGGCTTGAATTTGTTTCATCATTTTTTTTCCGCCAATGGAAAAAGAAATTACTTTTTTTTCTTTTCACAATTGTAATTTGAAAATTTTTTTTTGATATTTTTTTTTAATTTCGGCAACGGTAAATTTTTCATCTTCTAATTCTTTTTTTTGTCATTGATTAACTTTTGCCAAACGACGATGATATTCATCATTTAATTTTTGTAGATCATTTTGATTACGAAATTCATATCCTAAAATTAAATTTTCAAAAACACTAAAATTATTAATTAAATTAAAATGCTGATGAACCATTCCCATTTGAGAACTAATGGCGATTTTAGGATTATGATCTACAATTTTTTGTTCATTAATATAAATTTCTCCTTCGGAAGGCGAAGTTTCTCCAAAAATCATTTTCATCATTGTTGATTTTCCGGCGCCATTTTCGCCAAAAATGGCATGAATTTCTCCATAATTAAGATCAAAATTAATGCGATTATTCGCTTTTAAACCACCTTCTCAAATCTTGCTGAGATTCACTAATTTGATGGCTTGTTTGCTCATTTTTTTATGATATTATTATCACATTTAATTTTACTAAGAATTATAAAAATTAATATAACTTTTTTTGTCTTTTTGTTATATCGCCTTTCTTGTTCTTATCAAAAATAAAAAAAATTCTTTTTCGTTATTTCAAAATCACACTAATTTCACTTAGAATCACAATCATAATAAAATACGAATCAAAAGCAAAAAAAATCCTTTTATAATAAAATTAGTTTCTTTATCAAATATTTTTCGGAGAAACTATATTTTTTGGTGCTGTGGCCAAGTGGATAAGGCAGAAGTTTGCAAAACTTTGATCGTTGGTTCGATTCCGACCAGCACCTCCAATTATTAATTTCAATTGTCGTTAATTGTCTTTTGGTCAAGGAAAATAAACATAACAACTCCGGCAACGAGCTTCGTATTTACCAATTCCGCCGACAAATTCGTGCATTTTTATAAATTTTGCGGGAGAAATTGGTACTCCTTTATGATCAACTCGTTGAGTTTTATTGGCCAAAGATTGACACTTATTACAATAAGCAAAAAGTTTGATTACTTGATCGGCATAAGCTAAAGCCAAGTTCATTACGGGTAAATTATGATCGGAAAAGCCACGATCCAATCCGCTGAGATAAATATCATATCCATGATTGAGTCATCGCTCTAAATACTTAATTAGCGATGGGTCCATAAATTGAGTTTCATCAATCGCAATAATTTTAATATGCGAATATTTATTTAAATACTTTTCGATTTCCGCAGGAGAATTAATATTAATTGCTTTTCATTTTTTTCCAGTTTGCGAACAAAGTTGGCGTTTTTGAAAACGATCATCAACCTGTGGCTTAAAAACTAAAACTTCCTCACCTAATTGAGTCAAATGTCTTAATTTTGCGATTAAAGCATCCGTTTTTCCGGAATACATACATCCGGTATAAATAACTAGATGACCTGTTCTCGTTTGTGACATATAAAAAATTATATTATTTTATTTTTGATAAATTTTTAAATTATCTAAAATCTCACGAGTTAAGCCGAACATAATCAGTTTTCCAATTTCGCTATGATGTTCGTAATTTAACAAATGAAGAAATCCGTGCAAAAGTAAAAAGCTCGCTTCTCTTTTTCACGAATGATTCAAATCAATCGCCTGTTGACGGATTTGAAAATAATTTAAATAAATTTCTCCACATAGAGGATTTTGAGAATTAACAAAATAAAGAGGCAAGGCCAAAACATCACTTTCTTTTTTATAGGGATAAATTTCATCATTAATGGCTTTCATGTATTTACGAGAAACAATGATGATGTTAACGGGGGGAACAAAATTTAAAAACAAATAACGAATTGTATAGTGCAAAATTTTTTTTGTTTCCGCGAGCGATAGCGGTCAATCTTGATATTCAATTCTCTCGAAAAACATACGAATAAAATCAGTAGACATCAAAAAATGGTGACCCGTAAGAGATTCGAACTCTTGTGTGCCAGATTGAGAACCTGGTGTGTTAACCCCTTCACCAACGGGCCAAAAAAATAAAATTTCATGGTAGCCCGTAGGAGATTCGAACTCCTGCATGCTGGTGTGAAAAACCAGTGTGTTAACCACTTCACCAACGGGCCATGGCGCCCAATGCTGGATTTGAACCAGCGACCTTTTGCTTAACAGGCAACTGCTCTGCCGCTGAGCTAATTGGGCAATAAAAAAAGCAAAACACTTATTTCTATTTTATTTTATTATCAATTTTATCGGTTTGGAAATAATCTTTTAATTTTCCTTTGTTTTAATAATAAAATAAAAAAAATACCGAATTTCGATTTAAGTTGATTATGTTTAAGGGTGAAAGATTAAAATTTTCCGAATTAGTGAAATATTTAAAAAAATATGCTTTTTCTTTTTCTCACGGAAAAATTTATAACGGAGTCAAAAATGTTTATGATTTTGGTCCTTTGGGCACTGATTTAAAAAATAAGCTTCAAAATTTATGACGTGAACATTTCATTAATCAACAAAGTAATATTCATGAAATGGACAGTGCTATTTTAACTCATCATTTAGCTTTAGAAGCCAGCGGACATGCGGATAAATTTCAAGAATCCCAGGGATGAAAATTTTCTCCGGCAGAAGTTTATTCGCAAACAAAAAATAATTTACCTTTATTCAATAGCAGTGAATTTTATTTACCTTTTGGATTACTGTTAAATGTGCCCTTGGTGGATAAAAATGATCCTCAAATTCGTTATTTATTTTTAAGACCCGAAACCGCACAGGGTATTTTTATGAATATGAAAGATATTTGGCAAGCAATGAAATTAAAATTGCCCTTTGGATTAGCTCAAATCGGTAAAGCTTTTCGAAAAGAAGCTAATTCAGCCCATTTTTTTATTCGTGCTTGAGAATTTGAACAAATGGAATTAGAATATTTTTTTGATGGAACATGCACCTCACAAAGAGTTAAAGTTTTTGATTTTTGATCCAAACAATGTCAAAGTTTTTTTTTAAAAAAGCTATCTTTTAGTCCGAATTTGATTCGTAAACAGAAAGCAAAAAAACATATTCCGCACTATTCACAAGCTACCGAAGATTGAGAATTTCAACTTTCCAACGGTGAATGATTAGAAATAGCCAGTCTTTCCGACCGGGGACAGTATGATCTTCATCAACATCAAATAAAAAGTACTTGCGATTTAACTCTAAAAAATGAGCAAGCCGATAAACTTATTCCGCATGTAATTGAACCATCTTTTGGAGTCGGTCGATTAATGTTTGCTTTTCTTTCAGATCGCTTAAGAAAAGAAAAAAACGATCATCAAAAAGAACGGCTGGTTCTTCACTTACCCGCTCAAATGGCTTATTATCAAATTGCCGTCTTACCGCTAACAGAATCACTCACGGAACAAGCCAAAGTGGTTTATGAGCAAATGCAACAAAATCAGACTTGAAGAATTCATTTTACAATTAAAAAAAGTATCGGCACTCGCTATCTCTATCACGATGCCATTGGAACTAAATATTGTTTAACCTATGACTTTGAATCACACAAAACTCAAACCGTGACCATTCGCGAACGAGATACAAGAAAGCAACAACGAATTCACATCAGTGAATTAAATGATTTTTTTTGTAAATGAATTTAAATTCCAACAGCATAAGTACTCAAATTAATTCTCAAATTGAAATTGATCAGGTGATTGGTGAATACATTGATGTTAAAAAAAAAGGCAAAGACTTTGTCGCTCTTTGTCCTTTTCATAACGATCGCCATCCATCTTTGTTAATTTCACGAATGAAACAAATTTTCAAATGTTTCTCCTGCGGAGCAGGTGGAGGAGTAATTAAATTTGTTATGCTTTACGAAAATTTAAGTTTTTCGGCGGCCATAACAAAACTCATTAAAAAACACTCTTTAAAAATTGATAATCAATGATACCAGCCAAAAGAAAAAACGGAGCAAGAAAAAAAAATTCTGGAAATTAATGAAGCCGCTCATGTTTATTATTGTTTGCAACTAGTAAAACCAAGTAAAGAAGTGGCTAAATTTTTAAATCGCCGAAAAATTTCTCGAATGATGGTGCAAACTTATCAAATTGGTTATGCAAATAATGAGCAAAGTGAACTCTATCAATATTTATTAAAAAAGGGTTTTAGTAAAGAAAATATTTTTCTAAGCGAATTAGTTACAATCACCAAAAATAATCAAGTTAAAGATTATTTTTATCATCGAATAATTTTTCCGTTGTTTAATGAAAATCATGAAATTATAGGTTTTTCCGGGCGGGCAATTCAAGAAAGTCAGGAACCTAAATTTTTAATTTCTCGAGAAACTCTCGTCTTCGCCAAAAGCAAAGTTCTCTTTAATCTCAATTGAATCAATAAAAATTTTAAAGCTTTGCAAGAAATTCATTTAACCGAGGGATTTTTGGATGCCATGAGAATGACCGATAATGGATTTTGCAGTGTCGCCATTTTAGGAACAGAGTTAAGCATGACTCAAATTCGCGCTTTAAAAGAGAGATATCGAAAAGTTATTATCGTTCCCGACGGTGATTCACCGGGAAGAAAATCAGCCCTAAAAAATGCTTTGTTATTATTTCAAAACGGAATAAATGTACAAATTTGAAATTTTCAAAGTTGTTTAGATCCAGATCAAATAATTTTACAAAAACCGGAAAAACTCAAACAAAGAGCAGAAAATTTATTTCATCCTCTTTATTTTGTTTTAGATGGTTATCCTAATTTAAAAACAAACGAACAGCAAAAACAATTTGAAAAAGATGTAACCCTTTTTTTACCTTATCTTTCCGTTTTGGAAAGTTTTCAATTTGAAAAAATAATTCAGAATAAATATAATTTGCCAAAAGAAATTTTGGAAAAATGAAAGGACAAAATTGAAACAAATGCCTTTTCCGCAACAAAATTAGAGGAAAAAAATAAAAATTTTAATCAAACTAATATAGAATCATGAGAAAAAATATTTTTAATTTATTTTTTAAAATTTCCACAAGAAAGTCAATGACTTTTCAAAATTCCCGGCGATTTTACTAGCCCAACATTAAACAAATATAAAAATCAATTTTTATCAATAATAAAAGAATATATTACAAAAAAAATGAAAATTTATGATAAAATGATTGAGTTAGTAAATTTTCAGTGACTAAAATTTTTCTTTTCTTCTCTTGAATGAAAAAATTTATGGAATGAAACAAAACAAAGTACTAATCTGGTTGGGGATTTGCTGGGTTATTGATATAGTTCTTATTTACGACAAAAAAGAGGCGAATATGAAAAAAAAGCAAAGGATGGCGATTTTGAATATCATCAAAACTTGTTAGAAATTAGTAAAAAAATATATGAACTCACAAAACAAAGCAACGATAAAAAACTTGACCTTATTTCCGCTTGAGCTAAAAAACAAAGAAAAGATTCGAAATTACACCAATAAATATGGTTTCCCGTGAGGAATTGTAATTTTTTTAAAAAAAACTCGTATTAGTAACTTACGAAAAAAAGATCTTGATTTATTAAATATTGAATTAAAACTCGCTAAGGGTTGACGTATTTTATTGAGAGAAACTCTAAAGGGGCGTAAAATGCTCACCGAAAAAACAATTCGTAAATACGGAATTTTTGTTAGAAAAAAGATTGGAAAATCATTTAATTTCAAAACGATAAAAAAAGATGAGTGAAAAGAAGAAAGCGGAACTAATTGAAAACATTTTGAAAATTCAAATTTATTAACCGCAGAAGGAGAAACATATTATTTTAAAATTTTAAAAAATTCCAAAGATTCAAATCAAGCCCGACTCGCAAAAGAAAAAATTATTCGCAGTAATTTAAAATTAGTCGCAAGTATTTGCAGTAAATACAGTTGACGGGGATTAAAAATCGAAGATTTAAGGCAAGAAGGGTATTTGGGAATGTTAAAAGCAATTGAAAAATTTGATTATCGGCGCGGTTTTAAATTTTCTACATATGCAACTTGATGAATTCGGCAAACGATTACACGAGCGATTGCCGATCAAGGGCGAATAATACGAATTCCCGTGCATATGATTGAAACAATTAATAAAATTTCGGCTACCGAAAAAAAATTAGTGCAAGAATTACAGCGACCCCCAACCGAAAAAGAAACCTCAAAAGCCTTAAACGGAGAACTCACTCCTGAAAGAATTAAAAAAATTAAAAAATTTTCAATGCGTCCTGTTTACATTGAAAAACAAGTTAACGATAAACATGACACAAAATTTGGTGATTTTCTTTCCGATAAACAAATTAAATCAACAAAAGAGGAAACTGATCGCCAACTCTTAATTAAAAAAAGCGATAAGATGATTTTTGAGTTTTTAAATATCAAAGAAGATAAAATTCTAAGACTAAGATTAGGAAAACCGCCGTTAGTTGTTGAACATTTAATGAAATTAGTTGATAAAAGACGTACAAAAAAAGTAAAAGAAATTTTAGAAAAAAATGGAGTAACTCTCAAAACTCAAATGAATGAGGCTTTAAAAAAATTGACTGGAACAATTGTCGAAAATGAATTAAGTCAATTTCAACCTTTTCCTATGACTTTGGAAGACACGGGCAAAAAATTAAATATTACTCGTGAATATGTGCGACAAATTGAAAATAAAGCTTTTAAAAAATTAAGGGCACAAAGACAATTACTCAATGGTTTTTAAAACAAAAACAGAGTAAAATAATAACTAATTATGAAATCGACACTCTCTAAAAAGGAAATAATTTCCAAAAAAGAAACTAATTTACAAACTAAATTTGCCGTTATTTTGCATGAAAATCAGCAATATCAAGTAAGAGAGGGTATGAATTTATATGTTCCGTTAATTAAACAGGCAAAGGAAAAAGAAAAAATTATTTTTGATAAAGTTCTTCTCACCAATGATGCCGTCGGCACTCCTTATTTAAAAAATCATAAAGTTTTAGGACAAGTCATAAAACCATTACACAAAGATAAAAAAATTATTGTTTTTAAATATAAATCAAAAAAAAATTATCGAGTCAAAAGCGGTCATCGTGCAAAATTGACGATGATAAAAATTGATAAAATTATGAATAAATAAAAGTTATGAACTCAAAAAAATTTTTCTTTCTTTTTGATTTACAAACTTTTGCGAAAAAAAAAGGAGGCGGATCAACTAAAAATGGACGAGATTCAAAACCTAAATATTTAGGAATTAAAAAATCTGATGGTAGCTTTGTCAAAGCGGGAGAACTAATTTACTTACAGCGTGGAACCGTTATTCATCCGGGTAAAAACGTTAAACGAGCCCGTAACGATACTTTATACGCAACAAAACCCGGATATGTGAGTTTTTTTCAAATAACAAGAAAAAGACGAGCTGTTTCGATATTAAATGAACGAAAAGTTAATTCATTAACGAATAATTAAATATGAGAAAGTTCTTTATTGGTTTACTGGGTTTTTTTTTATTAATTGCACTTGTGCCGTCAATTGTCATTCCTATTATGATGCAACAAACTTGAGAAAGTTATTTTCCGGCGAGTAGTCGTCATTCGTGAAGTGATTTCCGTGAATTGGAAGACAAAATAGGCGATCCAGAGGCAAATCTTGTTGCTTATTACGGAGTCAGTGCTTGTCCGGCATGCGCAAGTTTAACTAAATTATTGGTCCAAAGCGAAGACATTCGGAATAAGATCGCGGAAATTGAAAGTAGTTTAAATTTTACAGTCGAACAAGAATTACTTCAATTTTGATACGAATGAAACAAAGATGTAAAACTTTTGCGAAGTGATGAACGCATTAGTTTTGAAACTTCTTTAAGAAGTTTGCCGGGATTTGATTCAAGTAAATTAAAGGGTACTCCTCATTGAATTATCATTCGCGGAGGGCAAATTGTTGATCAATTTATTCCTTCAGCGAATGAGGAACAGGAAATTATTGACAAATTAGATAGTAACTTTCTTTCCGATAATTAATTAGTCAATTAAAATAAAGATAGTAAATCAACTCAATGCCTAATTCCGATTTTTTTCTTCCGGATATTGAAAAAACAATACAAAAAAAATGAGAAAAACAAAAATTTGTTTTTCAAAATAATAAAAAACCCATTTTCACTCTTTTAATGCCTCCCCCAAATGTTACGGGTAGTTTGCATTTAGGTCATGCATTAAATAATTACTTACAAGATGTACTCACTCGTTGACATCACATACACGGTTATCAAACTTTATGAATTCCGGGATTTGACCATGCCGGAATTGCTACCGAAATGCTTGTCAAGGCTTGATTAAAAAAGCATTCGAAAAAAATTCAAAAAGAGGACCCCATTGCTTTTTTTTATGAATGAACCGAAGAAAAGCAAACAAAAATTCGGCAACAATGAAAACAGTTAGGATTAATGATCAATACGGAAAAAGAAGAATTTACACTCAGTGAGGTTTTTCAAAAAGGAGTTCAAAAAGCATTAATTCATTTGTTCGAAGAAAAATTAGTATATCGAGCTAAAAAATTAGTTAACTGAGATCCTTTTTTACAAACGGTGATTTCCGATATTGAAGTAAAACATATAGCCCAAAAAGCCAAACTCTATTACTTTAAATATTATTTTCCCGACAATCCAAATCAATTTATTCCGGTCGCGACAAGTCGTCCCGAAACAATGTTCGCTGATCAAGCGGTGATGGTAAATCCCAAAGATAAAAGATATCAACAATATATAGGAAAAAGTGTAATCAATCCACTGACCGAAAAATCATTAAAAATTTTAGGAATTTCAAAAGTAGATTCGCAATTTGGTTCCGGAGCCGTAAAATGCACTCCCGGGCATGATTTTTTTGATTTTGAAATTGGTAAAAAATACAATTTATTCAATCTAAATTGTTTCAATAAAGAGGGTAAATTAAATAAATTATCGGGAGACTTAGCCGGACTTGATCGTTTTGAAGGACGAAAAAAAGTATTAAAAATTTTAAGTAATCGAAATGCCTTAATTAAAGAAAAATCATATCATACAACGATTCCATATTCCCAACGCTCCAATGTGATTGTGGAACCATATTTAACGGAGCAATGATTTATAAAAACTCAGCAATGAACAAAAACCATTTTAAAGAAAGAAAAAATGATTCATTTTGTTCCTTCGAAATATCATAAAACTTTAATTCGTTGAATGGAGAATTTAGATGACTGATGTATCTCGCGGCAATTAAAGTGAGGACATTCGTTGCCTTTGTATACAAACAAAAAAACCGGGAAAATTATTGCTTCCGAAAAATCGCCGGGAATAGAATGAAAACAAAGTTCTGATGTTTTAGATACATGATTTTCATCGGGATTATGAAGTTTAATTAATTTTGGTTGAAATAATGCTCAAAATAAAAACTTAAAAAATCTCCTGCCCATCAATTACTTAGTAACCAGTTATGATATTATTTTTTTTTGAGTTGCCCGAATGTTATTTTTACACTATCATTTTCAAAAAATTATTCCCTTTTCTAAAATTCTTATTCATGGACTTGTAAGAACAAATAATAATGAAAAAATGTCCAAATCCAAAGGTAATGTTATTGATCCTACGCAAATAATAAATCAATATGGAAGCGATGCCTTAAGATTTTATTTAATTGGAAACCATAAGATTGGTGAAGATTTCCGTTTTGAGGAAAAAAAATTAATAAGAGCTTCACAGTTTATGCATAAACTGTGAAACATTTCTTTATTTATGAAAAAATATCAAATTTATGCCAAAGAAGAATTCAATTTAACTAATATTCAAAATCCAATTAATTCATGAATTCTGCAAAAATGACAAAACACAAAAAAGAATCTAGAACACAGCTTTCAAAAACATTTATTTTCTCTTACGACAAAACAATTAACTGATTTTATTTATCGAAATTTTAGTAATCAATATTTAAGAATTATTTGAAGTTATAAACAAGCAAATAAATCCCTCGGTGAATTGACCGATGTGACCAGTTACTTGTGAACGGAATGCTTGGTGTATCTGCATAGTTTTGCTCCATTTTTAACGAGTTATTTATATCAAATTCACACAAACCGGGATATTTTGTTTCATCAAATGAAAACATTTACCTTCAATAAACCAAAATCTAAATTAGGCGATAAATTTATTTTGTTATTAAATTTAATTGAAAAACAAAAATTGAAAAAAGGTGAAATAATTAAATTTCACATTCAATCTCCCGATATGCAAAATTGAAAAAAGGAATATGAAGAACTCAACATTATTCTAAATCCTTTGGGAGGCAAAATTGAGAAAATATCTTCGGCCCAAGAACAAAAAATTCAATTAGATATTATTCAAAATAAAGTTGAAAAGCAAAAGAAAAAATTTACGCTTTCTTATTATTTAAAAGAAATCGAAAGAGGAGAAAAAATTTTAAATAATCGTAATTTTATCGAAAAAGCAAATTCAAAAATTGTTGAAAAAGAACGAAAAAATTTAGCAAACTTAAAAAAAATCGTTCAAAACTTAACTACGAAAAAAAATAAAAAATAATTCAAAAATGGTGCCCGAAGTCGGACTCGAACCGACACGGGATCGCTCCCAATAGATTTTGAGTCTATCGTGTATACCAATTTCACCACTCGGGCAGGTTAATTTAATTTTAATGGAGAACGAATAAAAATCAAACAATTCTAACTATTTATTTTTATCTAAGGCATTTAACTTTGTTTGTAGTTGCGATTTTTTACGAGCGCTGTAATTTATTTTTTTAATCTTTTTAGAGACCAATTTGTCTAATAACTTCTGAGCCAAAATAACTTTTTGAAGAACATCTTTGTCTTTCTTTAAAATCGCTTTGTATGCATTTGCAATTGCGGTTTTTACTTGAGACTTAAACACTTTATTATTAAATCTAGCTTTTTCATTAGTGAGAATTCGCTTTTTTTGTTGTTTAATATTGGCCATAATAAGAAATTATTATTTATTTTAAGGGAAAAAAGGGAAAAAAGGGAAAAAAATTTAATTTTTAATTATGGTTTGACATCGAGAAAAAATTCTTTTTATTCTTTTTATTTTAGTTTTGGCCATTGGATTATTATGTAGTTTATTTGTTTTAAGAAGTACTATTTTTGATTTTAATAATAATTTAAAAGAGCAAAATCAAAATAAAGAAACGCAATCGGTAGCCTCATCCACCCAATTGAAAAAAATCACGAAAATTACTTCAATAACAAATGAAGAAAGCTCTCAAGAAAATGAATTAATTACAACTTTTTCCTTTCGAATGCGGGAAAAAAGACTATTACAAGATGAGGCAAATATTTTTCCACCATCAATTAGTTTTTCCGGACAATGACCCGAAAATTTTTTAGTTATTAATGTTCTCAATTACTATTATCCAAATTGATATCAGTATTTTTTTATTACAACTAACACTTTATATAAATCAATTCAAAACAACAATATCATCGTATATCAACCGCTAATAAAAACAATTAAAAAAAAATTACGAACAAATTTTAATTTATCGGATTTAGTTCTTTTAAACATTGACAAAACTCATGTCGGAATGAACGAATATTCAGCAAATGTATTATTGGAAATGATTCATAATTTGCAAATAACAAAAAAAGAAATTGAAATTTATGTCGAACAAATAGTAAGTAAAAATAAGGCGGAATTAGTAATTAGAAAACTAAACGATAGTATTATTTGAATATAAATTGAAATTTTTTTTCTCTTACTTATTGCTTTTTGGTATTTCTTTTCTTCATTTATGAATAAGTCAAGGGCAGGGATGATGATTATTCATCATTGTTCTTCTCATTATTATTTTTCACTATCGAAAAATATTTACTTCTTTTCATTTGACGACATTGATTTTAGGAATTTTGCTACTATGTGGCATATTTTTACATCTGAGTCTAAAAAACTCAAATCAAAATCAAAATCAAAATCTTTATTCCGCAAACGAACCTATTTTGCTTCGAGTTGTGGAAAAATATAAAAATAGTTTAATTGTCAAGGATTTGACACACGGAAATAATATATTTTTAACTGACAATATTTTAAGTGAAGAGGAAAAAATAAATCTTTATTCCGGAGATAAACTAACCGCCTGTCTGAATATAAAATTAATCGAAAAAACTAATTTAAATGCTTTTAATTATTTTTTAAAAAGTAAATACGTAAATTATAAAGCATATATTAACCAAAAATGCTCAATAACGTGAGAATTTGCTCAATCGTGATATAGAAAAATTATTCAATATTTTTCCCGTTTTTCTTCAAATAAATTTGAGCGATGAGTTTTATTTTTGCTATTTCAAATCAATGATGAAAATATTTATGAAAATTATAAAAAAATGAGTGAAATCGGTATTGTTCATTTATTTGTTATTAGTGGTTTCCACTTATTAATTTTAGGTAAATTTTGATTTTGAGTTGCTAAACTCAAAAAACAAAAAATTTGAAATTTTGTTTTTTATGCGATTGGATTGTTTTTTGTTTTTGGATTGGCATATTTGACAAATTGAAAACTCAGTTCTGTAAAAGCATTAATTTTACTGCTTCTTTATTTATTTCGCAATCAAAAAATTAAATCGTACTGAAATTTAAATTCCGCCGAGCAAATTGGAATTTTAGGCTTAATTTTTTTATTATGAAATCCATTCATGTTTTATCAAATTAGTTATCAATTTAGTTTTTTAGCCAGTTGAGCCTTGTCAATTAAAATTAAAAAATTTCAAAACAAAAAGCAAAAAAAACTCAAATTTTTATTACGTATGTGACTTAAAAATATCATTGTAATTGCTTTTATTTTTCCCATTTTAATTAACTTAAACTATCGAATATCGATATGATTTTTTGTTTTATCAATTTTATATACTTTTATCAGTTTAATTTTTTATCCTTTATTTTTTATTTTCATTTGATTTCCTTTTTTAAAAAATTGATGAATATGAATTTTCGGCATTTTAGAACAGAGTTTTCAGTTTTGAATTAAATATGGATTTTTTGTTGTTTTTGGCGAATGAAAACCCTTCTGAATCGTCTTTTATTATTCAGTGATAATCATATTATTTTATTTTTTTCATAAAACTCTTCCGCAAAAGTGATTATTAATTTTATGAGTAGTGAGTTTTTTGAGTATTTTTGCTCAACTTCATTTTGCCCATCCCTATTTTCGCCTGCATATGATTAATGTTGGTCATGGCATGGCCATGTTGCTTCAAACTCCCAATCAAAAAACCAACATTTTATTTGATGCGGGAGTAGGTAAAGAAAGTGTCAATAACACCACGATAATTAGTAATTATTTAAAAAAAATGCGAGTAAATAAAATTGATGCTCTTTTTCTTTCTCATCAACATTCCGATCATACAAATAATTTATGACACTTACAAAATAATTTTTTGATTGATCGAATTATTACAAATCAAAATCAAAAACCTTATTATCAAATAAATAAAATGAAATTTTATAATTTAGCCTATGATTATTATCAATTCATGAAAAAAGAAAATAATCAAAGTTTAGTTTTGCAATTTCGTCTACAAAACTATAATGTTTTACTTACTTTTGATGCCGAAGCGCAAGCGGAATTTAAATTAATCGAAAATATAAACTTAAGAGAAATTGATATTTGACAAGTCGGACATCACGGATCTTTAACATCGTCCATTTATAATTTTAGACAAAAAATTAAACCCAAATACTGTCTTATTTCCAATCGCTGAAAAAGTCTGTTTGAGGAAATTTTAACACGAGAAAAATGTCGTGTTTACTCCACTCGTACCGATGGCAATATTCAAATTAATTTAAATTTAGGTGGGTTAAAAATAAACAAAGAAAAAAATAACTGAGTAAAATATAATTTTATTTAATGAATATATTTGTTTTAGACAACGACCCCAAAAAAGCCGCTCAATACCATAGCGATAAACACTGTGTAAAAATGATTCTGGAAAGTGCGCAAATGCTTTCTACGGCTCATCATGTTTTGGATGAAAAGAATGCTCCAAAAGAAATTTATCGAAAATCTTTTGTCAATCATCCATGTACCGTTTGAACTCGACAAAATTCAGCTAATTATCGTTGACATTTTCAATTGTTTGTTGCCCTAATGAAAAATTATAGTTTGAGATATAAACGAAAGCATGCATCAGAAAGATTGATTCCATTACTAAAAAAAATGCCAAAAAAAATTAAAAAAACAAAAGAAATGTCTCCTTTTGCTCAAGCAATGCCGGAAAAATTTCGTAATTTTGATGCCGTCAAAGCTTATCGAACATATTATTTCATCGAGAAAAAAGATATTAATGTTTGAAATCATTCCCAAATACCAGAATGATATCAAGAAAAAAGTAATGAAAAATAAAATTCACTTAATTGTCGGAAATGATTTTTTTTTAATTGAAGAAAAAATAAATGATATTTTTCGAAAATATGATGAAAAAACAAAAAAAAGAAAAAAAGAATCTTGATCCCCGATAAATAAAGATGAATTGAATAATTTATTTACAAGTTTACAACAAAAAAACTTATTTCAAGAAAAATACTTAGTTATAAAAATTCATGAAAAATTGAAACTAAACAATGAAGAGAAAGAAAAATTGTTCTCCATATTAAAGCTAACGGAACATTTTGTTTTTTTTTGTTGCGCAAATAAACTAAAGAAATTCAATTTTGTTAATGAATTATTAAATATAGCGGTGTTTCATAATTTGACTCAATTAAATAAAAGCAAAAAAACAAAGTTTATTCAAAAAAAACTTTTAGAAGCAAACATCGTTTGAGAGCCGGGAGCATTGATTTGAATGGTTAAAAATTTGCCTAATGATTTGCGCATAATTGATAACGAAATAGATAAAATTACTCATTATTCCGAATTGAAAAAGAAAAAGTTAAGCATAACGATGCTAAAAAAAATTATTCAACCTTATCAAAATGATAATATTTTTCCTTTTATTGAAGGTATTTTATTGAATGATAAAAATTTAATAACACGTAGTTTTACAAATTTAAAAAAAGAAAATATTAATGTATTTCATTTACTTTCCACCTTAGAAACATATTTATTTTATTTAATAAAGCTAAAACACTTGCAAACTCTAAAGAAAAAACGATATGAAATTCTAAAAATTTTAGGAAAAAATAACTTTTTTGTAATGACTTTAGAAAAAATAGCAAAAAAAACAAATCTTCAAAAAATTGAACATATAATTGGTAAAATAAGATTACTTGAATATAAAATGAGATTCGGTAATTTTACAGAAGAATTTTTTTTAGCAAGTTTATTGAAATAAAATGATTCAAGAAAAACAAACAAATCAAAAAATAAGAATGGATTTTGATTTTAATAGAATTTATCCATATAGTACAAAACCAAAGTTGGTTCCCATATTAAAAAAGTTAATCGCTCTCATTTTTTTAGTTGTCATCGTTGTGTGATATTCAATTTATATTTATTCGGCATTATATTTAAAAAGAAACATTACCAGTATCCAAACAAGTGTTAATACTGTTTATTCTCAAAGTCGACTTACGATTGCTGAACAGGCCGATACAATTAATATATTATTATATGGCTATATATGAAACAAAATTATTTATTCCGTATTATTTATGGCCCCATTAATTGTGGTTTACCTAGTTTATCAATCATTTAAAAAAGAAAAATATGAAAAAAATATTTATAGTTTTTCCGTTTGATATATTGTAATCACGATCGCCTACTTTTTATTAATCACTTTTATAGTCTTTTGAGACGCAAATTATTTTTTAACTCATCAATTACTTAAGTGAGTACCCGAACAATATCGTACCGGTTTAAGTTTACAAACACCAAGGGAAAATTTAGAAAAGTTTGGAGTTTTATTATCAAACACCTGAGTTGAATGAGCACTTTTAGCGAATAACTTAGTTTACAATTTGACGAAATGAGCCGGAATTGTCGTTTCCAGTTGTTTATTTTTAAATGTTGTAATTACGGCTTTTCTTTTTTTCATTAAGCCAAAATATGACCTGGATAAGGTGAGAAAAATTCAACACGAAATTCAAAAAAAAGCCAAAGCTAATTTAGAAGGCAAAGATTATACAATGGACACAAGTATTTTTGATTAAATCAAATGACTTTTTATGAATAATCGTTTGACAAAAATCGCAGATTGAATTTTGGCGGATAAATTTGCAAGAACGATTGCGGATATTGGCACTGATCATGGCCAATTACCTTTTTATTTGAATAAGCACAATAAAAATCTGAAAATTTTTGCCACGGATATACTTTCTCCTTTAATCAATAAATTAAAAAAAAAACTTTCTTCCGAGAGTAAAATTATTCCCTTACTGGGTTTTGGGTTAAATCCTTTACAAAATACAGATCTAGATATCTGTGTAATTGCCGGTTTAGGCATTCAAAAAATGTTGAAAATTTTAAAATTGGATAATTTTCATCAAAAAAAATATATTTTTCAGAGCATTGAAAATCCTCTCGAAATTCGAGAGTGAGTTTGTAAAAAAGGTTATTTTATTGAAAATGAAATAATTATCAAAGAAAAAAAATATTTTTATCATACTTTATTTGTAAATAAAACAAAAAAATGCAACATTTACTGTGAAAAAGATATTGAATTTGGTCCAGTATTAAGAAAAACAAATGACAAACATTTTCAAGAATATTGAAATAAAATTCTTGCTTTTCAACAAAACATTTTATTAAACATTTCAAATAAAGAAAAAAAAAATAAAATTAAAATAAAGATAAAAAATATTGAGACGATATTGAAATATGATTAAATTTATTGATTTTTGAAATTTATTAAATAATTTTTGCCCTTTGAAAAAAAGCAAATGTGACGATAATTCCGGAATTCAAATTGCCCTTCCGAATCAACACACAATTAAAAAAGTGTTAATCGCCCTCGATGCCAATAATAAAGTTATTAATCAAGGTATTGAAAATAAAATTGATTTAATTATTACTCACCATCCTTTGTTTTGACCTACAAAAAGAATAGGATTACGTTCAACCGAAACTCGAAAAAAATACAATAAATTAAAAAAAGCGAAAATTGGAGTAATTTCATTGCATACTAATTACGATGATTTATATTTAAAACAAGATTTAATGAATTTCATTTTTAACGACATTCAGTGTGATAACTCATTACCATTAATAAGTATGGGAAAAATATCAAAAACTTTGACTCTCAAACAAATAATTCAAAAAATTAAAAAAATTTTTGAATTAAATACATGTTTTTACTACGGAAACTTACAGCAAAAAATAAGTACGATTGCTTTAATGCCCGGAGCCGGCGGAGGCACGGGAATCGAGATGGCCAAAAAAAATAATGTTGATTTGTATATCACGGGAGAAATGAAGTGAAACGATTGAATTAAAGTGCAGGAAGCCAGATTGTCGGTAATTGTAATTGGGCATCAAATGGAAGAAATTTTTACTCAAAAATTAATTCAACATTTAAAAAAAATCAAAAATTTTTCTCTCTATAATCTGGATTTTCAACATTTTTTTCATGGAACTATTAAAAAAAATTTAAATGATTAAAATTTGAGTAAAAAAAAATAATCAAAATGAAATTAAGACTATAAATATAAGCGGTCATGCGCCTCTTAGTAAACACGAAAAAAATGCCTTGTGCAGTGCGGTTTCCGCTGTGGTTTTAGGAACATATAACACAATTCATTCCAATCATTTACAAAAAGAAATTAAAGCCAGCAAAAAAGAAAATAGTTTTCAATTTGAAATACAAAAAGAAACGGAAAAAGGAAAAATTTTATTAAATAATTTATATATTCAATTAAAAACGATAAATCTTTATTTCAAAAAAAATATTGAAATTAAGTTTGCGGATTAATATTTTCATTTAAACGGAGTTCCGTATATAAATATGGTGTCGCCGTTTCGAATACCGTGTTTTTGTAAACACTCAATTAAATATTTATTTTTCAAATGTTGATTAAACTTTTCTAGCTCTTCTGGTTTTGTAACATTATATTTTTTTCACAAAATACGGATCATCTTTCCGGATAACTCTCAAGTTTGTAGTTTTAATTTTCTTAATCTAATTTCTTTTTCTATTTTATGTCGATGAGAAAAAATTTTTTCATGGTTATGGGAAAATTTTAATTCCGCAACCGTTTTAATATTGGGATTTTCTTGCAAAAAAGAAATAATTTTATTGATCAATTTCAATAAATTTGTTTTTTTCTTTGAAGAAATTGGAATTAAAGTTTTAAATTGTTCAATATTTTTAATAATTTCATAATTTTTTTGAGCAATTGATAAATCGAATTTATTACCGACAATAATACGAGGAATTTGAGCAAAAAATTTACTGTAAGACAATAGTTCATTGTTAATAAGATTCCAATTTAATTCAATCTGCTCTTTTTGTAAGACACTTAAATCAAGAACATGAATTAATAAATAACATCTTTCCACATGTTTTAAAAATTGATTTCCTAATCCTTTATTTTTAGAAGCTCCTTCAATAATTCCGGGCAAATCCGCTATTAAAATTTTCAACTTGGAATTTTTTAATACTCCTAAATTGGGGGATAAAGTGGTAAACTCATAACTTGCAATTTCGGGTTTAGCATTCGTTAAAACCGAAAGTAATGTGGATTTTCCGGCATTCGGTAATCCTATAATGCCAACTTTTGCTAAAAGTTTTAATTCTAATCAAACAGTTTTAATTTCCCCGATATTTCCGGGTTGAGCAAATTTACTTTTTTTATTTTTATTAGAAACAAAAAAAGCATTTCCGTGGCCGCCGAGTCCGCCTTCAACAACCGTAAATGATTGTTCTGATTTTTGAAAATCAAATAAAATTTTGTCTTTATTCTCATTTAATAAAACCGTGCCCACCGGAACAAATAAAACGGTATCGCGACCATTTTTGCCGTGTTGCATTTGTCGATTTCCGGAAAAACCATTTTCGCTTTGAATGATTTGATTGTGGCGTAAATGCGAAAAACTATTCACTTTATTCGAAGAAATAAAAATAATATCTCCGCCTTTTCCACCGTCTCCGCCGGTAGGGCGAGATGTTTTTTGCATTCAATCTTGAAAAAAAGAAACACATCCCGATCCTCCATTACCAGATCTTAACTGTAAGGAAAGATAATCAACAAATTTCACAATTACTATAATATAAGATAATTTTTATTTTTCATCTTTTGGTGCGGAATGTTGATAAAAAGTTTTATTATTTAAGGCAAAGTTTTTTTCGGAAAAATTGTTTTTAGCTGTATTCGACAAACCTTTGTGAATAGAATTCAATTTAGCATCTAAATCATCAAGATGAGCGAGAATAAAAGATTCAATTAAAATTGGTTCAACCGGAGAGCCGTTTTCTAGCTTTCCATGACTGGACAAAATCATATGTTGTAATAAGTGAATTTTTTCGGCAGGCAAATGCAATGATTCACCAATTTTTTGGACGAAACTGGAACCGATTGAAATATGCCCAATTAATTTTCCGGGAATCGTATATTTTTCAGGAATTCCACCTTCAATTTCATATAATTTACCCAGATCATGTAGCATGATACCAGCATACAAAAGAGAAAAATTAATATTATAGTATTTATAAATATTTCCCAAACTTTGCGCCATTCGCAACATGGAAAGAGTGTGTCAAATTAATCCTCCTCGAACATTATGATGAATTTTTAATGCCGCATAATGAGAACAAAACTTTTCTCATAAATCATCTTTAAAAATGTGATTAATGAGTTTTGAATAATCCGAGTCGTGAATTTGACTCTGAAAATAACGAAAATCCTTTTTCATACTATTGATTGAAAGAATCGAAATGGGTATAAGTTGTTCGCGAATGGTGGAGTCGGTAATAACTTCTCATTTGTTAATTATAGCTTCTCATTTTCCATTAAATTTTTGCATTCGAGCTGTTATAGTATGAAATGATCCGTGAGATAAATTTTTTTCATCAAGCGGTGAACAATTTCATTTTTTAGCTCACAGTTCGCCCGTTTGATCGCTTAATATTAATATTAAATAAGAACTGCCGGTGCTAGTTATTCTTTTTGTTGGACGAGTAATCAAACAGTTGAAGGTGAACTCGGCTTCCTTTTGAGTTAATAAAATATTTTTAATTTGAGAATGAATCATTAAACTGATTTTAAAATCATTTTACATTTTTTCCGTAATTCTTAAAAACAAAAAATTTTTTAATAAATAAAAAAAATGTTTTTTCAATTTTTATTTTTTAATTAAAAATATGGAAATTTTTTTTGATATTGGTAAAAAAGGAGGATATGCTATTTTTCACCGTAAAAAACTTAAAAAATATGGATTTTATAATTTATCATCAAAGAAAACAATACCGGCAAAAGAAAAAATTTATCGTTTTAAAAATTTTTTAAAAAGTAATTTTACGAAAACAAAAAAATATCAATATTTAGCTACTTATGAACCATTCGGTTCAAACATAAAAACGACAATGAATCTCTCTTTTTTGATCGTTCTTTTAATTGAACACTTTTGCGAATCGACTCCGATTTTATTAAATGAATGAGAAATGTTAAAAGATACTTTAAACATAAATAAAATTCCTTCACGATGAGAAAAAAAGAAACAAATTATAATTTGAGTAGAAAAAAAATTTAAATTAAAAAATTTAACCGATGATGAAGCAGAAGCCATTATCGGGGGTTATTATCTATCCAAAAATTTTATTTATCAAAAATAAAATTGTAAATCTCGGAATATTCGCTCACAGAAACGATTTTTAATTTCTTTTTTATTTCAATCGGAATATCAACAATATCTTTTTCGTTCTCTTTTGGAATAATAATGGTCTTAATTCCGCTTCGCTCCGCCGAAATAGCTTTTTCTTTTAATCCGCCGATTGGTAAAACTTTTCCTCGTAAAGTAATTTCTCCTGTCATCGCGATATTATTGGATACCGGTTGATTTTTAAATAAAGAAACTATGGCCGTTGTTAATGTGACACCCGCGGATGGCCCATCTTTCGGAACGGCCCCTTCGGGTACATGAATATGTACATCGATCTTGTTAAAATTTTTAATCTTGATGCCAAAGGCTTTGGCATTTGCTTTAATTAAATCATATGCAATACTCGCGGATTCTTTCATAACAGTTCCTAATTTTCCGGTAAGAATTAAGTTTCCTTGCCCTTCAAAAAAAATCGTTTCAATCGGAAGTATATCCCCGCCAAAACTTGTATAAGCGAGCCCGGTCACGACTCCCGCTTTAATCACATCATTTTTTCTCGTATGTTCATAAAGTCTTTTTTCTAAGTAAACAATAACATTTTTGTCCGTAATTACTTCACTTTTGATTTGTTTAGTTAAAAAGCGAACAATATATTTACGAGCAATTTTAGCGATTAATCTTTGTAATTCTCTCACTCCCGATTCGCGAGTATAGTATTTAATAATTTCTTCAATTCCTTTTTGAGTAAATTGAATTTGTTGTTTCTTTAAGTTTAAGGATTTTAAAACTTTTGGAACTAAATGCTCTTCCGCGATTTGAATTTTTTCCAATTCGGTATATGAATATAAATGAATAATTTCCATTCGATCATGTAATGCGTAGGGAATATTGCCTTCATAATTTGCCGTAGCAATGAACATTACTTGAGATAAATCGTAGGGTTTTTCAATATAATGATCGGTAAATTCTTTATTTTGTTCTGGATCTAACACTTCTAACATAGCACTGCTTGGGTCTCCGCGAAAATCCGAACTCATTTTATCAATTTCGTCAATTAAAATAACCGGATTCAAAGCTTTTGCTTTTTTCATAGATTGAATAATTTTTCCGGGCATAGAGCCAATATATGTTTTTCGATGACCTCGAATTTCGGATTCATCTTTGACTCCTCCGAGTGCAATTCGTACATAATTTCGATTGAGAGCTTCGGCAATCGAAATTCCCAACGAAGTTTTTCCTACTCCGGGGGGTCCAACTAAACAAATAATTTGTCCCGAAGTTTTTTTGGAAAAAATACTTGATGCCAAATGTTCAATGATTCGCTCTTTGGCTTTTTTTAATCCTGAATGATTACGATTTAAAATAGTTTCCGTTTGTTTAATATCAGTATTTTCTTTAGTTTTTTGATATCAAGGCAAGGACATAACTCAATCAATATAACCTTTTAACATACTTGATTCTCCGGAACCTGGCGGTAAAGTTTGAAAACGTTTAATATCTTCTCGAATTCAATACTTTACATCAACCGGGAAGGGTTCTTTTTCTAAACGAGCGAGATATTCTCCCATAATTCCGGATTTTTCGCCGAGCATACCAAGTTCTTCTTTAATAGCATTTAATTTTTCTAACAAAATATATTTTCGTTGTCTCTTGCTCAGTTTAAGTTTGATTCGATTGGAAATAGAATCATCAATTAAATTACTATAATCTTCATCAAAATCGGCACTTCATTTTATGTTTCGTATAACAATTTGAAAACGTTCGTACACGCTGTCCGTTTCCAGAGTTTTTTGTTTATATTTAATTTTTTTTTCGGATGAATTACTAATTAAAATATATAAAAAATTAGTGATTCGATCTTGTTTAATTAATTCTTTTTTTATTTTGTCCGAAATGTTTTTCTTAAATTGACTTATAGTTTTGAAAATATGTTCGGAAATTTCTTTTTGTTCTTTAATTGATAATTTTTTATCTTTTAATACATCAAATTCCGCAAAAATTAGATTATCTTTTTGAATAAATTTTGTAACTTTGGCTCTTTCAAGTCCATTTACTTGAATTGTTTTTACTCCCGATAAATTTCTTTTTTTACTCTCGCGAAAAACAGAAATAACTCCTATCTTATTCAAATTATTGACATTAATTTTTTCGATTTTTTCATTAATTTGACTAATTACTAAAACTCGATTGGCATATTTTAATTGTGAATGACTAATTGAATCCAAAGTATCTTTACGACCAAAAACCATATTGATGGGGCGAACAGTTGGAAAAACAGATGTTTGTTTAATAACTAAAACCGGTAATATATTCATTTATTCATTTATTTTACCTTTTTAATTTTCTTATCAATTAAAATCATTTAATTATACATTAAATAAAAAATAACAAATATCGCCGTCTTTGACTTGGTATTTTTGACCTTCTTTACGAAATAAACCAGCATTTTTGACTTCCAATTCGGTTTGGTATTTCATTAAATCGTAAAATGAAACCGTTTCGCAACAAATAAAACCTTTTGCAAAATCTGTATGTATCAACGCAGCACAGTCTTTGGCGGTAAAATGATTGGGAAATGATCAACCACGTATTTCATTCGATTTCACCGTAAAAAAAACAGACAAATTCATCATTTGGAATGACTGCTGTAGAAACTTATCAAAAATATTTTTCGGCGAGCGATATTCTTTACGCATTTCATTCGCCTCATTTACATTTATATCCGATAATAATTTTTCTAAGAAAAGAGAAATTGTTAAAAAAGAAGTTTTTTTGTTTTTTAAGAAATTAACAAATTTTTGATATTGATCATTATTTTTTAAATTTAGAAAATCAGTTTCTCCTATGTTAATTAAAGTTAAAGTTTTTTTTAATGTGAGTAAGTTTAAACTTTTTAAAAATTTCAAATCATCGAGCGTTCATTTTTGATCGAATAGTTTTTTGTCCGTTTTTAATAAATGCAAAAATGTTTTTAATAATTTTTTTTTTTGAATCAGTTCGGCAGACGAACTGGATTTTTTTTGTTTTTGAATTTTGATAAGTTGGTTTTCAATCGTTTGAATATCAGCAAAGGTTAGTTCTAATTGAATAGTTTCTCAATCTTTTTGCGGATTTATTTCATTATTGACATGCAAAATTTCCGAATGAGAAAAACAACGAACCACATGAACCAAAGCCGTTGCTTCGCGAATATGACTTAAAAATAAATTCCCCATTCCTTCGCCGAGGTGCGATCCTTTAATCAAACCGGCAATATCTCAAAATTTGATTAAGGGGGCAACTATTTTTTTTGTTTGATAAAAGTTAGCCAATTTACTAAGTCTTTGATCAGGCAAAGGCACGATTCCTATATTCGGTTCAATTGTTGAAAATGGATAATTTGCGATTTCAATCTTTTTTTTCGTAATTAACGAAAATAATAAGCTTTTACCAACATTAGGCAATCCTATAATGCCAATTTTTAACATAACTACATTATTATTTTAAACACAAACTTTTTATTTTCATTTATTTAAAAATAATTTGACTACCGAAAAAAAGAAAAAAAACAAAATATAAAAAAAATATGAAAAATATAAAAACAAAATATGTGGGTTATTTATTAAGTTTAAGAAAAGAAAATAAAAATTTTTATTTCGCTTTTTTTCTCACCAAAGAAAATTTATTTTTAAAAGTAAAAATTCATTGAAGAGATTTACCGATTCAAATGAAAAACGGGGATAAATGAATTTTTTTTATGAGGATGAATAATTGAATATGAGGCAAATGTCAAACAAAAAGCAAAATAAAAAATCATAAAAATTTCGACATAATTGAAAATTTTATTTTACAAATATGTAATTTATTGCCAAAAAATAACTGATCTTATTCTTTATACGAAAAAGGGCAAGAGATGTACAACAATTATATTAATTCTAAAATATGATTGATCAAAATGTTATTAAAAATAATAGAAAAAATGGGACAAAAACTAAATTTTGAAAAATGTGGAAATTGTGGAAAAACTCAAATTCAAATAGTCAATTTTGATTGCGGAGGAGGATTGTGTAAAAATTGTAACTATTTAAACAATAAATTTTGATTAACTAAACCATATTGAGAATGTATACAAAAAATTGATGCATATTCAATTGACAAATTAAAAACAATGAAAATGAATAAAAAAATTCTAAATTTTTGATATTGATTAATCAGTGATTTTATTGATTTTCGTTGTGGCTTTTATTTTAAAATTCAGGGAAATAAAAAATTTTCAAAAAATTATAAAATTTGATAAATAATTTTAAAATTCACTATTTTTTTTTGTTTTTCATCAATTTGTAAAATAACTCCGGAAAATTGACCATCATCTTGAGCGGGCCGAATCCGAAAAGGAAGACTAGATGTTTCTTTTTTTAAGATACCATCTGCCTTTGCTCCGATAATTGAATGATGCGGTCCAGTCATGCCCACATCAGTGATAAAAAAAGTACCTTTTTTAAGAAAACGAGCATCGTTGGTTTGCACATGAGTGTGAGTACCAAGCAAAGCTGAAATTTGACCATCAAAGGCGTAACCTAAAGCAATTTTTTCGGCTGTAGTTTCGGCATGAAAGTCAACAATGTTAATATCAACTTTTTCTTTATTTAATATTTTTTCCAATTCAAAAAAAGGATTTAATACATTAACATTCATAAAATGACGACCGAGTAAATTAATAATTCTAATCTTTAAATTTTGAACTTCGAAAATACGACTGCCACATCCCGGAGTTCCGGATAAATAATTGAGAGGACGAATCATTTTGTTCATCTGATTAATTTTTTCTAAAATATCTACATGAGTAAATGTATGATTTCCCATGGTAAAACAATCGACTCCGTTTTTTTCCAAATGTTGATAATGAGCTCAGGAAATGGCTTTTCCATTGGTGGCATTTTCGGTATTCGCAATCACAAATTGAATATTTTCCGTAACTTTTAATTCTTGAATTTTTTGCAATAAAATTTGCCTACCGGTTTTTCCATATACATCGCCAACAAATAAAATATTTAACATTCTTAATTTGATAATTTTTGAAATTCCGTAAAACTTTTTTTGAATAATAAATATTCAACAATATTATTAAGACGATCATTCGTACGATCTAAAAATTTAAACCGCAAAAAAAAATAATAAGTTTTTTTTGATAATCCAAAATGATGTTGAATTTTCTTTTCTTTTGTTAATTCGGACAAAAGTTGATTAATTTCAAATCTTTGATCTTGTTGTAAATCATCTTTGATGATCGGTAAAGTGGCATTTTTCATAAGTCTTTCCACCTTATTAAATCTTTCCATTAATAATTCTCATTTATTCAAAAATAAATTCTCTTCAAATTTAGTTTCCGCTAAAACATAGATTTTAGCAATATTATGAGCATAATCCGCGATTCTTTCAATTTCTGTAATGATGAAAGACAGAGACATTAATTTTCTTAGATCTTTGGCATATAAATTAAAAATCGCGAGCGAATAAATAATTTGTTTAAATATATAATGATAATTTTTGTTAATTGTTTTTTCATTGTTAATTATTTTTTCTAATAAATCTTTTTTATTTTCTTTTATGGCTTCAATACAATTTAAATGCTGTTTTTTGGTTTTATCAAACAATCCGCAAACCAATTCATTTAAAGTCTTAATTCTTTTTTTAACTAATGATTCCATAATTAATTATCCAATCGATTGTTTATATATTCCATTGTAAGTTTATTTTTTGGTTCTGTAAAGAGATGAGTGGTTTTACCAAACTCAATAATTTGCCCTTTATCAACAAACAAAGTATAGTCTGACACTTTTGTCGCTTCTTTTAAAGAGTGAGTAATAAGAATAATTGTATATTCTTTTTTCAATGCAAAAATCAAATTTTCAATTTTTTCTCGAGCAATTGGATCAAGTGAACTGGTTGGTTCATCAAATAAAATAACGCTGGGCTTGTTTGCAATACAACGAGCGATACATAATCTTTGTTGTTGACCGCCGGATAACTCCGTGGCTTTACTATGAAGGCGATCTTTTACTTCATCTCATAACAAAACGGATTTTAATGAAGTTTCGACAATTTTTTGAAGTTTTTTTGGATCATGTAATCCCTTCATTCGAAGAGAAAAAGCAACATTTTCAAAAATTGACATTTTAAAAGGAGTTGGTTTTTGAAAGACAATTCCAATTTTTTGCCGTAACTCAATCGGATTAACGGATTTGTCATAAATCGATAAATTATTAAAAAGAATATCTCCTTTTATCATTGAATCCGCTCGTAATTCGTGCATACGATTGATAGATCATAAAAGAGTAGATTTACCGGATCCGCTGCGACCGATAATCGAAGTAACATGATTGTAGGGAATCTTTCAATTTATTTGTGTCAGAATCGGTTTCTTATCATTTTTATTGTAGTAAAAAGAAAAATTCTTAAATTCAATAATAGTTTTTTTATTTTTTTGTTTATTCATGGAAATTTTTATATTTAGTTAGATTTTACTTTAAACGTTCGCTTTTTGGTCAATTTAACAATCAATCAGTTCGTAAAAAAAATTATTAAAATAGTGAGTAATGCGGCTTGATATGATAAATGTTCAATTTCCGTTGCGCTGAGAATTGACTCGCTTTGTAAAAAATAAATATGAGTCGCTAAAGTACGCCCGGAAGAAAAAAAACCACGAGTCGGAAAGAAGGCCGAATTTCCCAAAATCACCAACAACGCTGCCGATTCAGCAATAACTTTATTCGCTCCTAAAATTCAGGAAACCAGAATTCCTTTAAAGGCAAATGGCACAATGACTTTTCAAATTATTTGTTGCCGACTCAATCCTAAACCATATGCCGCAAAACGATAAGAATCGGGAACACTTTCCAAATTTTGTAAAATCGCTTTGGTCATAATGGGAAAAATAATTAAAACCATAGTTAAAGATGCCGATAATAAAGTAAATCCAAAACCAAAAAGAGAAACAAATAAAGCTAATCCGAAAAGTCCGAAAATGATAGTAGGAGAACTGGATAATTGATATATGATAAAACGAACTATTTTACTAATTTTTTTATTAATTCGCGAATATGGAGCGTATTCGCTTAAATAAATTGCCACAAAAAAAGATAAAGGAAAAGCAAAAACCAAACTACCTAAAATTAAAATTCCGGTAGTCGAAAGGACTCCTAATAAACCGTGATTCCCTGATAAAGTCACCAAATTATGAAAACCTTGAAAATTATTACTCACAAAACCAATCATGCCGCGATAAAGAATGTCACCAACTAATCAACCAAAGCCCAAAACTAATAACCCGAAACTGAAAATCATAAAAAATCAACGTAAATAAGGCAAAATTTTATGTCTTAATTTTGCTAAAAAAATATAATATTTGCTAAAAAAAGTATTGTGAAATTTATAAGAAATCAGTGATTTTAGTTTAAAAGGTAAAAGTTCTCTTTTTTCGCTTTGTAAAAGAAAAAAGAATAAAAAATTTACTAAAAAAACAATTAACATAATAATCAAAGCTACTCCAAATAAAGCGGATTCGTGTAATTTTCCAAAATGTTCAGCTATTTCCAATCCAATTAAAGAAGAAAGCGTGCTAATTGAAGTAAAAAAAAAGTTTTGTGCTCCACTGGCTAAATCAGGAGCTTTATTGGCATTACCGGCCACTAAAGCAATTGCCGTAACTTCTCCGATCGCGCGGGCAAACCCTAAAAAAAGAATCATAATCACTTTTCGTGTGCAACAGCGATAAATAATATCAAAAGCGACATAAATTGGTTTAATTCCCAGGGCAAATCCACTATATTTATAATTTTTCGAAACATTCTGAATTACATCAATAGTAAGTGTTAAAGTTGTGGGCAAAACCATAAAAGTTAAAATTAAAATAGCCGCGAACATACTTTTTGGTTGAGCGACTCCTAACTTTTGTAAAAAATTAACTAAAACAAAGGCCCCGAAGACACCAAACAAAATTGACGGAATTCCCGAAAAAACTCTTAATAAAAAAATAATTTTTTTCTTGAATCAATTGGGTAAAAATTGAGAAATAAAAACTGAGGCAAAAAAATTGATAAAAAAAGTAAAAATCATCGTCAGAAAAACAACTCAAAAAGTAGATACAATAAAATTTCAAATTCCAAATTCTTTATTGGGCGATCAATTGTCATGAAATAAAAATTCCGTAAAAAAATTTTTATTTTGTAATAAATGAGAAGATTTAATAACAATAAAAACAATTACCGAAAAAGTTAAAACTACAGCCAAAATTGTAATTAAATAAGAAAAAAAACGAGTAATATCGAATTTTTTAAGTGAATTGTTTTTCTTTTTCAGACTAATCATTTAATTCAATTTCCCGAAAATCATAAATATAGTTTGAATGAAGAAAAATATTTTGAACCGTTTCGGAAGCAAAAAATTCTAATAAATCTTTTAATAAGTTCTTATTTTGTTCTAAATAAAAACCAATAAAAGGGCGAAATAACATATAAGTCTCGTTGCGAATGTTTGAGTCGTTTGCTTCTATTCCGTTGTAGGTAATGTAATTAATTCGAGAATTTTGAGCATGAAGAAGTGAAATATTGGAAGCAAAAGCATAACTTACATATGCCATTCATCCTTCATTTCGTTCAATATCTTTTAAAATTGGGCCGGAAGATTTGGACACATTTTCAGCCTCAATACTTTTATGATCGGTTGCTCGATTTGCTCAAACTATATTTTCAAAAGTACTTCTTGTTCCAGAACCATTTTCACGACTAGCACGAAAAATTTTTTGGTTTGCAGAACTACAAGTAACATCATCTAATTCGTTTCAATCAATAGAATTAGGTGATGTGTAAATAAAAAAAAGTTCGTCGGAGGATAGATTTAATCGAGTTTTTTCATCGCGAAGTTCACAATTTGTGGGTAAATGATAAATTACAATAATGCCATCTTTTGCCAGAGAAAATTGATTTAGTTGAAATTGATTTTGTGACAAAATTTCTTTTACTTCCTCATCCTTTTTTAAATCAAATTCTTTACTCATAAAACCAATGCTAAAACGTTGATCCAACACACTTCATAATCCGGCATAACTTCCACTGGAAACATATTGATATTGAAATTCTTTGTCGGTGATTTCATTAACTAATTTTTGAAACAGAGGATAAACCGAGGTTGAACCTCCCGCTATAATTGTATGAATTGGAATAAAACCTACTAAAAAAGATGCAAAAAAAGAGGCAAAATAAAAAATCAAAAAAATAAGCCAAAAAAACTTTTTTATTTTTTGATTAGTTAAGATTAAAAATGCTTTTATCATTGTTATTTTTTCAAAACTTCCAATTTAATTAGCATTAAACGGGCCGCTTCTTTGGTAGCAATTTTTTTGTTTATATTGTGTGAAATAGTTTTAAAATTTTTATATTCACAAGTTACTTTATATTCGTTATTTTGTTTAACTGAATGATATAAATCGGGTAATTTCTTATCCAATTTTTGAATATATTCTTGTAAAGTAGTTTTATAATCAATTGAATTAATCATCTGTTTTCAATGAGGCAAAATTAAGTACTGAGAAACAAACTTTTTCAAAAAAACTAAATCTTTTAAATCTAAATAAATTGCCGCAATAAATGCTTCAAAACAATCAGCTAAAATAGATTTTTTAAATTTTTGTTTTTTCAAACCGGTACTCAATTTTAAAAAATTATGTAGTTTCAATTTTTTTGCCACTAAATACAAAATTTCGTTACTAATTAAAAAATTTTTTCAGATTGTTAAATTTTTAGAAAATTTATTTTTATGAGAATAAATAAAGTCAACTACAATGAAATTAATAATGCTATCACCCAAAAATTCTAAATTTTCATAGTTTTCTTGAGAAAACAATTTTTGTTCGTTGAGATACGAACTGTGTGTCAAAGCTGTTTGATAAAGAGTTAAATCTTTATGCTTAATATTTAAGTTGCTTAAAAATTTTTCTAATTTCATGTATAGGCAGGCAATAGTCGAATTTGTCCGGCTTTGTCGTCTATTATTTTTTTAATCCTTGATTTCTTTAATTCGAGCTGCTTTTCCTCGTAAATTTCGCAAATAATATAATTTAGCTCGTCTTACTTTACCCCTTGTCAATAATTCAATTTTTTTTAGTTTCGGTGAATTATAAAGAAATGTTTTTTCGACTCCAATTTCACCTGAATATTTTCGAATAGTAAAACTTTTATTGTTTAAAACTCCGCGAATAGAAATAACAACTCCTTCGAAAATTTGTTGACGATCTTTTTTTCCCTCTTGAATTAATCAGTAGGTACGAATTTTATCACCTACTTTAAAATTCGGATAAGTTTTTTCGGGTTTTTGCTGAAAAGCAACCATTTTTTTTAATCAATTATAATTCATGTTTATTAACAAAAAAAATCTTATGTTCGAATGTCTTATAAAATAAAAGTGTAAAAATTATTATTTATAATTATACCAACTAAGTAAGAAAGTAGAAAACTAAATGTCATTTCCTATTCATAACATTCGAAATTTTTCCATTATTTCTCATATTAATCACGGTAAATCAACTCTTTCGGATCGTTTTTTAGAACTTACACAAAATCGAAAACATCAAAAAATTGATAAACTTATGGACTCCATGGAACTGGAAAAAGAGCGTGGAATTACAATCAAATTAAATACTGCTTGTTTGAAATATAAATTGAATGAATTAGAATATAAACTTAATTTAATTGATACTCCCGGACATGTTGATTTTTCCTATGAAGTATCTCGATCTTTAAGTGCTTGCGAAGGAGTTATTTTATTGGTTGATGCTATTCAAGGCATTCAGGCACAAACACTATCGAATTTAAATGCCGCTCAAAAACAAAATTTAAAAATTATTCCCGTAATTAATAAAATTGATTTGAAACATGTTGAAATTGAAAAAATTCAAAAATTAATTAGTAAACTTTTGAAAGTAAAAATAAATGAAATTAGTTTAATTTCGGCCAAAAAAAATATTGGAATAAAAGCTCTTTTGGAAAGAGTTATCAAAGAAATTCCGGCTCCTCAAGGCAATATAAATTTACCGACACAAGGTTTAATTTTTGATGCTTTTTATGATCAATATCAAGGAGTTACATTGTTGGTACGAATGATGAATGGAAAACTCAAAAATAAAGATCGTATTAATATTCTGCCTTTAGATCAAAAATATGAAATTAGTGAATTACTCGTTAAAACTCCCGAACTAAAAAAAATAAACGAACTCCATTGCGGAGATGTAGGTTTAATACAAGCAAATATTAAAAACATAAAAGAGATTCAAATAGGAATGACCATCACTTTAGAAAAAGAAAAAAAAACCGACATTTTAGATGGTTATCAAAAAATTACTCCGGTGGTTTTTGCAAATTTTTTCGCTATGGAAAATAATGCCTATAAAAATTTAGAAAAAGCCTTAGAAAAAATAGCTTTAAATGATGCATCACTACAGTTTCAAAAAATTTCTACTTTTGCCTTTGGACATGGTTTTTATTGTGGTTTTCTTGGACTTTTGCATTTAGAAATTATTCGAGATCGCATTATACGAGAATACAAAATAGATATTGTTGTTACTTCGCCCACTGTCAAATATCACTTTATTAAACAAAGTGGAGAAAAAATGATTCACAGTAATATTATGCAAATTGATGATTGAACTCAAATTCGAGAAATTCAAGAGCCTGTTTGTAAAGTAAATGTTATATTGCCGATATCATATTTAGGAGAAACGATGACCTTAATAAAGAAAAAAAGAGGTAATATATTAAATCAATCAGTCATTAGCGATGAGATTATCAAATTAGAAACTTACTTGCCTTTGGCGGAAATTGTCATTGATTTTTTCGATCTTTTAAAATCCATAAGCAATGGTTATGCATCATTTGATTATCATATTGACCATTATGAAGCTAGTAGTTTGATACGTTTGAACATATTAATCAATGGGCAAATGATCGGAGCTTTTTCTCGCATTGTTCATAAGAAGGAAGCTTATCAAATTGGAAGAAATATTTGTCAAAGATTAAAAACTTTAATTCCACGAGAAAATTTTCAAATTAGTATTCAAGCATCAATTAATAATAAAATTATCGCCCGCGAAAATATTCCCGCTTTGCGAAAAAGTGTCGCGGCGAAATGTTATGGTGGAGATATAACACGAAAAAGAAAACTTTGAGAAAAACAAAAAAAAGGTAAATTGAAAATGAAAAAATTCGGTCGTATAAATTTACCTAACAAGGTTTTTTTGGAAATTTTAAAAAATAAAAATTAAGCTTTCTGAATGATAAAATTAGGTTGTTAAATAAATGATTTTTCAAGCGTCTATTATAATCGGTTCTATTAATATTAATTTATATATTTTTATTGTTAGTATCGTATTAATTGTACTTGGAATAGGCGGTTTGATTGGTTTAATTGTGTTTTTGTGTTTAAAACGAAAAAAATTAAAACCAAAAAAAAGAAAAAAATCCTCATAAAAAAGTTAAATGATAAATATATCAAACGATTCATCGATAAATTCACCAAAAACAATTCAAGTAAACCGAATTAAAATTTTTTTAATAAAGGAAATTAAAACCGAAAAATGACGTTTTGTTTTTCTTAATATTATCAGTTGAATTTTATTTATCATTTTTTTAACTATTTTTTCCCTGTCATTTTTTTTAGGACAAGAAATTAAAAAAATTTCTTTCTTTTTTGAGCTCTGAATTGTAATTCCACTCTTAATATTTAGTTTGTGGCTCGTCGTCATTAATGGAATGGGAGCATATACATTTTGACAAGAAAAAAAAATTCATTTTGATTATCCTGAAGTCGTTGATGAAAATCGAATTCCTAACTTTATTATTGGAGCTTATAAGCGTAGTTATGCGCAAATTATTTTTGTTAATTGATTATCAATTTTTGGTTATATTAGCATTACAATCGGATTAATTTTTCTTTTCTTGCTAAAAAATAAAGAAAATCCCGAATTTCATTTAGGGAGTTTAATCACCATTCAAATTAACAAAACTTTTGGTTCATTTACCGGCGAAATAACAATTTTTTTTATTGTTTTAATCTTTCTTTTGTTTTTACATATTTTTACATATATACTTTCAACAAGAAAAAAAGCAAGATTAAATGCCTTATTTGATATTGACAGAAAAATAGATCAAAATGAAATACGTAAATATAAACGCAAGGCGCACATAATATGTGCCATAATATTTTTTATTCCGTTAGTGATTATTTTTTTGATTTATTGAATATTTTTGCGTAGTCGAAAAAAAACTACTTAAATTTTTTATTAATCGCCTCAATACAAATTTGAGCTGCTTTTTTAGGATTGTAATTAATTAAGCTTCAGGCTTTATCATTTTTTTTAAGATATTCTAAAAAAACATTCATTTCTCCTTCACTTAATATTAAAGCGGTTTCTATCACAAATTTATGATTGGAAAGATAACTTAACGTCCTTAAAACATAAATTCATCTTATTTTCGCACAATCAATTTCCATGCGACAAATAGTGGCTTGAGAAGTCACAATTTTGTCCGCGAGCTTTTGTTGCGATCAACCTTTCTTTATTCGTAAGATTCTAATTCTCTTACTGAAATCTTTTGAATTTATAAACATAATAATGTTCCTTTCTTTATATTCATATATATATTTAATTTTAATTAAAAATTTTATTATTATTTATTTATGAATAAAAAAATTATTCAACAACGAAATTGACAATTTTGTTTTGAACGAAAATTATGTTTTTAACCTTAACATTAATTAAATAATCAGAAAGTTTTATTTTTGCATTCGCGATTGTTTCTTCTTTTTCACTATTAAGATTCGTTTTCAATAATCCTCTTAATTTTCCATTAATTTGTAATGCAATGTGAATCGTTTTTAAAATTAAATCTTTTGAATCATAGGTCGGTCATTTTGAATTGACGAGAGAAAAAGGCATATTTCATTTTTCTGCTATTTCTTCTGTAATGTGAGGACAAACCGGATGAAGTAATTGAATAAATACTGTTCCTAATTTACGAGGCATTAATTTGCTTTTATAACAAAGATTGATAAAACTCATTAATTGAGAAATCGCAACATTAAAAAAATATCGTTCATAATTTCGAGTAACATCATGAATTAATTTAGCACACAAGTGTTTTTGTTCCGCATTCGGAGAATTATTTTGTCAAAATTTATCTTTTTTTAAAAATAAAACATAAACACGAGCGAGTCATTTTCGCATCGCATCTAAATTTTCATCGTTTCATCGAATCGCTTCGGAAAAAGGTCCTAAAAATTTTTCGTGCAAACGAATCGCATCTGCTCCGTGAGAAACCAAAAAATCTAGAGGATTAACTGTATTATTTTTTGATTTAGACATTTTTTTTCCTGAATTACTCAAAATAATTCCCTGATTTCGTAATTTGTAAAATGGTTCTTTGTGATTTGTTATTCCGAGATTAAATAAAAAAAGATTTCAAAAACGAGCATAAAGTAAGTGAGAAACGGCATGTTCTTGTCCTCCGATATAAAGATCAATGGGTAATCAATGATGAAAAAGTTTCTTGGCTTGTGGAGAATTTAGAGGTCAAAAATCATTTTCTTTTTTTAATAAATAACCTAAAAAATATCAGCAACTACCGGCTCATTGAGGCATTGTACTCGTTTCCAAGTGTTTTTTTCTTCATTCGGGAACTCGAGAAAGTGGTGTAGTTGATTTGAGATTATTTTTTTTTGATCATAAATTCAAATTAAACTTGGGTAATTTTAGCGGTAAGTCTTTTTCGTCTAAGGGAAACGGCTTATTATTTTTATAAAAAATCGGAAAGGGCTCTCCTCAATAACGTTGACGGGAAAAAATTCAATCTTTAATTTTATAAAATTCATTTTTTTTTAGAATATTCATTTTTTTTAATTTATTCCGTATCAACTTGGTTTCCATTAAATGATTAGAACTTTTGAAAATTTTTTCTGTATTTTGATATGAATTCTTATCAGGAAGCGGAGTTATATTGTGTTTTTTCGCAAAAAATCAATCTTGCCGAGAAAATGATGGATTTCCTACTTGATTTTGAAAAGCAAAATCATTATCTACATATTCTCCGTAATAAATAGGAATTTTTAGAGAATTTACGGGATTAATGACCGAAAATCCGCTAAATAAACCTAAGGGAGAAAAATTAATTTTTCTTCGATCGGTAATTGGTTTTTGAGTCAAAAAAGTTCTTAATTTCGTTAATTTTGTACTAATTTCTGTTGATAACAATTGATCAAAAATTTTGTTATTAACAGAAAAAATCAAAAAAGTGGCTTTTGATAAACTGACTAATTCTTCTACAAATAAAGAAAAAGAAATATGTTTGTGTTCAAACAAAAAAAGTTGAATCGTGAAACCTTTGGTTTTTCCAATTCATTTTATCTGTGCTTGTTTAATTGAGTCGGGTCAATCTAAATTTTTTAAACCTTGAATTAAATCATCGGCATAATGTGTAATATTCATCGCTCATTGTTTTTGAGGGTGAAGAAAAACCGGATATTCTCCACGCTCGGATAACATTTGTCCGTTTTTACTAATAATTTCCTCATTTGCGAGGACTGTGTTAAGTTTGGGACAATAATTTACCATTGTATCCTTTAAAAAAGCAATATTTTTTTGAAAGAAATTTAGAAAAGTTCACTGTGTTCAGTGATAATATTCCGGATTGGATGTTTTTAATAAATTACGATAATCATAGGCAAAACCCAGAGATTTTAATTGAACAATAAAATTTTGAATATTTTTATTAGTAAAAATATAAGGATCTTTTTTTGTGCGCATCGCATATTGTTCGGCCGGTAATCCAAAACTATCAAATCCCATTGGATGAAAAACATTAAATCCCTGCATTCGTTTCATTCGTGTAATAATGTCCGTCGCTAAATATCCGCGAATATGACCCACATGCAATCCGGATCCGGAGGGATAAGGAAACATATCTAAAACATAATACTTAGGTAGCTTAAAATTATTTAAATCGGTGATAAAGGTGTTTTGTTTTTGTCAAAAAGACTGTCATTTTTTTTCAATTTGAGAATGAGAATAGCGCATAACTTTTTAGTTTTTTATAATCGGTAAAATATTTTTATAATCATTCACTATTTTAAAACAAGATTTCATAGATTGAAAATGTTTTACAAAATCAAAAACAAAAAGTTCGTCTCGATATTCATAGAATGAATACTTTTTCAATCAAAAAAGCAATTCTTTTTTAAATATTTTTTGCATCCGTAATGTTATTTTTCCCATTTCTGATCCTAACAAATATATTTCTTTTTTATTCGCGTAAATAGAAGCCAAAACTTTTTTATTTTTACCGCAAAGTCAAAGCAAACTATTTATCGTAAAAATTTTAACGGATGGTTGAAGAACCTTCAAAGTTCTTAAAAAAGTACAAATAATTCGATCGCTCGTATAACTGCCCGGTCCAACCGTAGCATAAATTTCTTTTACATTAACTAATAAAATTTTTTGCTTTTCTAATATTTTTTTTAAATTAGGAAAAAATTTTTCTTTAAAATTTTGATTGAGATTGCAAACTACTTTTTCGACCATTTTTTGATTATTGAATAAAACTATTTGAAGTAAAAAAGGGGTCGAAATCAAAACAAGAAAATAATTATGCATCGAACGAATCAAAAATTTTTAAAAACTTATCACAACTAAATTTAACTTGAACATTTCTACTTTCATCATTTCGCATTGTCCATCATAAATGCAAAACAGGCCGTTTGGGCAGATAGGGTAAAAATAATTTTGGCCATTCAATTAACACTCATTCTTCATCTAAATATTCAATAAAAGGAATAACAGAATCTTTATTTACTAGTTGATATCCATCCAAATGTACAATTTTTTTTTGATTGAGTGAATAAAGTTGCATTTTTATGAAAGAGGGACTAGTGATTAAATTTGTAAGCCCCAAAGATTCACAAAAAAATTTAACGAATTGTGTTTTTCCGACTCCTAAATCTCCGTATAAACAAACAATCAAAGGAGAAACAAAATGGCGAGCAATGAATTGAGCAAAAGATTTTGTTTGTTGAAGATTTGTAAAGTTAAAGTTTCTTATGTAGAACATGGGGCAGTATTTGATCAAAAATTTCTTGCACCTTTATGGGCTGCTCACCTAAATATTTCGTGCTTACGATAAATAATTTGTCTTTTACATATTTTTTATATAAATTCAATAATTTTACTTGTTCTTTTTTTTGATTTTCCGTTTTAATAATGCCATCTTTTTTATAATAAATTTTTTGCGGATGCAAAAAAATAAAATAATCAATTTTTTGTTCTTTAATAAATTCATCAATTTTGTTTCAATTTTTGTATTGATGATTAATAAAATATTTCGTATAAATAAAATCAGTGTCAAAAAAACAAACCTCACTTTTTAATTTTTGGGCTTTTTGTAAAGTATCAATGAAATTTTGTTTTTGGCCTTTCATAATTTCTCGAAAATCAAACATATTTGTATTAAAACTTCCGTCGGGATTTAAATAACTTTTTAATTTATTTTTGCAATATCAACTGCCATATTCAATTCCATGCGGAACATTGTATAATTTCGAAAATAACTTGGTTAAAGTTGTTTTTCCAGATCCTTCACAGCCAACAAAAACGATTTTTTTCATATTAAATTTGATGGCATTTTTGACAAGTCGCCGCATAAATATCCCGGCCACCAATTAAAATAACCTCTTTACTTTCGTTAATTCTTTTGGAACTGTTTGCTTTTTGAAAACATAAATAACATCCAGCATAACATCTTTTAATTTTTAAATTTGATTTTAAAATTTTTTTTACGGGAGGAAAAATTTCGTTTTTAAAGTCGTAGGTGAGTCCGCTAAGAACAACCGCAATACCCATATCTTGAATTTTTTTCACATTAATCATAATCTCTTCATCAAAAAAATTAACTTCATTAAAAAAAACATAGTCAATTTTTTTTTTAAAACGTTTTAAATATTCAACCGCATCAGCACTTTTTTTTACAAAAATAGCTTTATTATGAGAATGATTATGACAAGAAACCAAATTTGTTTTATCCCGAATGTCTAAGGCAGGTTTGAAAATTAAACAAAATTTGCCTTGTTTTTTTAAATATCGGTATTTATTAATTAATTTAGTTGTTTTACCGGCAAACATAGGACCAGTAATAAAAAATAATTGATTTGACTTACGAAATGTTTTTTTTTCAGACATATCTATATGGAAAATGGGGTGAGTGATGGGACTCGAACCCACGAATCTCGGAATCACAACCCGATGCGTTAACCTCTTCGCCACACCCACCTTGAATTGTGTATTTACACTACCTTAATTATACATTCTGAGAAATTTTTCGGAATTAATTAAATTTTTCAAATCTAAGCCAATTCAACAACTTTAAAAATATAATAAGTAGAAACCAAGGCCAAAGCAGTAATTAAAAAATCAATTAATGTTGTTAATAGGGGAGATGACATTAACGACGGATCCAGTGAATGACGATGAGCCAGAATTGGTAAACCAGCGGAAAAAATCAAGGATAAAAAAACGGAAATTAAAATAATAAAAGAGGTTCAGAGATATTCAAATCAAAATCTTCAGGTTCCTAAAGCCACGGAAAATGATGAATTCACACTCTCATGATAAACCGAATGATTAATAGAATCAATTAGCATTTTTCGTAAAATATTAATTAATAAGATCGCGAATAAAGTAAAAATTGTAATTTTTATTTCTTTAAAAAAAGCTTTTAAGTATTTACCATGGGCAACTTCGTTAAGTGTGATGTTTTTGACAATTATAGCGGTTGACTGTAAAGCGACATTACCAACCGTAGCGAAAATAAAAGGTAAAAATGGAACAATAAAAACAACTCATTTTAATTCCGCATTACTATTGTTGACCGAAATTTTATTTAAGAAAAAAGAAAAAATAATTTGTGAAATGGTAGAAATAGCTAAAGTAAAAAATAATCACGGAAAACGGCCTAAAAAATGAGTAAAAGAACTTTTTTCAAAATAAGTTTTTCCTGGTTTTTCAATAATTCCCACTCCCCGGGCAATATCTTCTGAATATTCTTCTTTTAAAATTTCCATAATTTGTTCCGTATTTAATATGCCAACAAGCTTTTTTTCTTGATCAACAACCGGCAATTCGTTAATTTTATATTTTCTGGATGTTTGAGCAGCGGTTTCTTGTTTGTCGCTGGCTTTAATCGAAATTACATCAAAACGCATGATGTCCGCGATGGCTTGTGTTTTATTTTTTCTCAAAGCTAAAAGCAAATCTTCAACCGCTAAATAACCAACCAGAACTCCTTTCTTATTAATTACGAAATAATATTTGATTTCTTCGGGAATTTTGTTGTTATATTGAGATGCGATTAAGTCGGCAGCTTCTGTAATTGTTTGATTGCTTTTTAAAGCAATAAAGTTAACATTCATCTCTGCCCCCACACTATCATCGGGATAATGCAAAATATAATTTACTTCTTTACGTTGCTCCGGCGAAATGGATTTTAATATCCGAACCACCAGAGTAGAAGGTAACTCGTCAATCAATTCAACAATATCGTCGGAATGCAGATAGGAAAATAATTTTTTATTTTCTTTTTCGGTAAAGTTATTAATAATGTTGCTGGCGGTTTCATCGTTAACTAAGTCAAAAATTTCTGAAGCGACTCGATTATTCAAGGAACGAAAAAATAAAAGTTGATTCTCAGATGTTTGTTTTTCAATTCAATTAGCTAAGTCTTCTTCATTGACTCAATCACAAATGTTTCTAATTTGACGAATGTTTTTTTCGAAAAGCGAATTTTTAAGAGATATTTTTCAATCTTGACCTTGAAAAGTTTTATTAGTTTTAGTTTTTGTCATTTAATAATCTTTCTTTTAAAATTTGACTAATATTTTCCGATGTTCTAACTTTTCTGTTTTTTAATTTATTTTTTTCTTTTCAAAAAATGACAATTTGTCTGGTTGTTTCCGAAACTAAACATACCACGGCATCAGTTTTTTGACAAATACCTGCAGCGGCTAAATGACGAATTCCGCTCTTGGCAACTTTTGAAGTTTTAATGAGAGGTAAAACCGCATGAGCTCGTTGAATTTTTCAATTATTAATGATAAGAGCTCCGTCATGGAGTTGATTTTTCTTATAAGCGAAAAGACTTTCTAATAATTCAAAACTCAATTCAGCATTCAATAATACACCTTTATTTGTTAAATGTTTATTGAGAGAAATGTTTTTTTGAAAAACAATTAAAGCACCTATTTTTTTTCGAGAAAAAAACATTAAAGCTTGAGCTATTTGTTGAATGTAAAAAGTGTGATTTTTAAAATATTTTTTACGAAAAACATAATTGTTTTTAAAATATTTAAATCCTAAAATAAAAAAAAAACCAACAAAGAGAAAGAGCAGAATACTTAAAAGAACAATAAGCGAAATAAAAAAAGAATTATTAACTTCGACGGTCGAACTTGAGATATTTAAAATTTGACGATTTTGAAAATGAAAAGCGAATAGATAAGGGTGGTTGATCATAAATAAAGGTTTCTTTCATGTTTATAAACTAAATGGTGGAGATAGCGGGAGTTGCACCCGCTTCCAAAAACTTGTTCATTTGCTGTCTACAGTTTAGTCTTGTTTAATAAAAAAAATACTTTTATACAAGACAAAAAAAAGTAATTTTATTTTGTGAAAAAAAAATTTAATTTGAAAACCACAAAAAATTTTCAAACGATTTATTTTTGGTTCCGAATCTTTAAATCTAAAATAACAAAAAAATCTAAAGATCCTAAGTTATTAAATTAAATTAATAACTTAAATTTGGTTGTGTAAAATGATCTCCATTTATTCAACCCAGTTATGACATTTAGGTTTGTCAAACCACTGCCCACAAACAAACAGAATATTTTTGTCGAGCCTAAAACTATCCCCTTTGTTATGTTTATATTATAAAAAAAGCCGGCATTTGTCAAATGAAAATACAAAAATAAATTAATAAAATTGTTTACTTTTTTTGATTTCTTTATCGGTTTGTTTTTTAATTAATTTACTTCGTTTTTCATGTTGCTTTTTTCTTTTAGCAAGTGCAATTTCTAATTTAAGTCGATGATGTCTTAAATACATTTTTGTCACTACTAAAATTAATTTTTTTTGATTTTTTTCAAGTTGTCAATTTTCTATTTCTCGGCGATGAAGCAATAATTTAACGGAACAAATTTTTCCGTCTATGTTCACATTTTCTCAAAATAATTCACTGGGTTTTTGAGGCTGAGGAAGAGAAAAAATCGCATAACTTTGAGTAATATCAAATTTTCCATGCATAATGCTTGAAAACTGAGAACCGGTTAAAACTACACCTACTTCTATTTTACGAAAAAGATAATTTTCATATCGAGCACGGCGATTTCAATATGGAAATGATATTAAATTTTTACTCATAAATTTTTCCTATTTATTATTTTATTTAAGAAAAATTATTTTTTGAGAAAAAAACAAAGCTATAAATTACTTAAAATACGTACAGTAATCAAAAGAGAAATAATGAGAGTGGATAAAACTGAGAGAAAAACAACTAAGATGGATTTGGATAGTTTGACCTTTCGATTAATAAATAGTTGTTGTGAACCACCGCTAATCGAAGATAAAGCTTCTTGAGCAGAAGATTGGCGCAATAAACTAAATAAAATCAAAATAATTGATAGAGCAAGTGCGATACTCAAAAAAATTTGAATAAGAACAAAAATCATATTTATGATTATACTTTATAAAAGTTGAGTTCAAGAAATAATATAAATTAAAATAATCATTGTCGGAAAAAGAAAGTAATTTTTTTTATGTGTTGAAACTTTAAAAAAACGAAAAAACATTATAAAGCTTGTTAATAAAGTGACAAAAATCAAAATCGTTGCCGGTTCTCATTCTAACGTTTCTCCGTTTTCCGCTAATTTCGCGAGATAAAAATTAGAGTGAATTTTTTCTATTTCCAAAAACATTAACATTATCATATTAATTAAATGACTTCCCAAAATAATACCGACGGAGGCCGAACCTAAACCGATTCAAAACATTCCGATCGTACTTCATATCTCCGGAGATGAAGTAATCAATGCAAACAAAATCCCGCCTACACTTTGCGGAGAAAAATTATTAATATGCTGAATTTGATTTGATAAAATAATGAGCACAATCATCAAAAACAATAAAGTAAAAATCAAAAAAACCAGCAAAATAAAAATTATTGATCGTGGATATTTATAAGTAAAAGAACCCTGAAAATGTTCCGTGGATTTGGAGGGTTTTTGATGACGATAGGCATAAATCGAAAAAATTAAATAAATAATTAAAAGAAAAAGTAAGAACAAACTGATTTTGAAAATTTTCGAATTTAAAAATGAGTCCGGAAATAAAAAACTTAAAAAAAATACAAGATTAAAAATCATAATTAAACCTGAAGTAATTTTCATGTTACGAGAATATGATTTAAAAAATAATCAACGAAAAAAAATTAAATCCAAAACCGATAAAATCGCAAAAGATAGAAAATTAGCTCCAAAAATATTCGAAAAAGCTTTAAATGCTCCATTGATTCCATCGCCTTCAATGATCGGGAAAAAAATAATTGATATTAATTCCGGCAAAGATGTAATAAACGAAAGAATAAAAATCGTAATAAAAACCGGACTAATTTTAAATTTTTGTAATAAATAAACAATTAAACGGGGCAAAATGAGCGCAATTAAAAAAACAAATAAAGCACATCCAATAAACAAAAATCAGTATAGGTTAGTTGAAATTTCGTCAGTAATAAAGATTTTTAAAGATTCAAGAATACTCGTGCCCATAAATTAAATTTTAATTATGTAATATTAATTTTAATACCTAGTTTCATAATATCAACTTTCGCTACGAAACCGTCGCGGAAAAATAAATTGAGCAAAAAGAAAAAAAAGAAAACCGAAAATAATAAAAAATATGGAAAAAGGAATCGTAACATCCATTTTATCAGTGTCTAAATCTCTTAAGTTTTGGAGTCCTAAACGAATAATTCCATAACCGATAAAATACAATCCCATTTTTGTTCCACATCGGGGAATAACAAGTTTATAAGGATTGAAATAATTTGTTAAAAGAGTTGAATTACGAAGAAAAAATAATCGAATTAATTTGAAATATTTATTTACTCCGCGATAATCACGATTAATTTTTTGTTGAGCATAATAATAGTTAGTTCGCGAATTTGGAGTTAATTGAAAAAAATTAGAAGAAAGATTTATTTTGGGAACATTTTGTAAATCTAAATTTGGATTGTCAAGTGATCGCTTTCAATAAAAACGATTAAGTTGAAAAATTTTTTTTCGAATTTTTCAATAATTTCATTGAAAAACAGAAAATTTCCCTAATTCGTTAAAATGTTTTTGACGATTTTTTTTTCATTGAATGTTTATGTTTCAAGGTCGAGGGGACAAAAATTTACAAATCAATGGGTATACTCAAAAAATAATGAGCAATAATCCAAAATTAGAAACAGATTCATACAGAAATAGGGGCTCCCGTAAAATGGAATTTAGTTCATTGCTTCTTCTCAATAAGTTTGCGATGTTAGATGGTATTCACTCATATTCGGTGGGGTAATTATCGGTAAAGACGGGGCCTAATATTTCTTGATTAAAAAAATTTCCTCAACGTCCGATAATTTGCGCGAAAAGAACAATGGGTAAAAATAAATCAAAACAAAAAAACATTGAATAAGAATATTTTTTTCCGTACAAGCGAAAAAAAAACAATAAATAAATAAAACCAAAAACAATCGCTCCATGAATTGAAAGACCTCTTAATTCATCACCCGAAATTCCTAAAAAAAATAAAATACGTTCACCAAATGAAGATTGTTGATTCAAATGAGTAAAAAATTCCTGAGAAAACAATGTTCACACACGGGCTCCTAAAAAAATAAAAGGAATCACAAATAAAAGTCCAAGTAGGAAAAAAAAGGGAGATGGTAATTTAAGTTGGCGAATTCTGACAACCAAGTAAATAAAAGCGAAAAACATAATAATCGCGATTATAAAACCATAAACATTAAAATTCAGAGTCATTATTTGATGGCGGAATATTCAACGGCTTGAGGAGATTTTATTTTTCCTGAATTAATTAAATCTCGATAAACACGAGTAAAGTTTTCATAAAAAGTCGGTACTATATGAGAAACTACATTGGTCTTAAAACTTTGAAATAAATCTTCACTTTCTTGAATAAATTTTTCCAAAGGTCTTTTTTGAGCATAACTATGTAAAAATGAAGCACTTTTAACTCGCATCAATTCATCTAAATGCGTTGTTCAAAAATAATCAATAATTTGTACCAGTAATCGTTTAACCATATGTTGTAATTTTTCTTTTGTTTCTTTTTCCTGAATCACATTTCAAAAAATAAGCATTTCGGCAGCTATTCATTTTTTTAATTCATTTTTTGTTCATGTGTTTACATCGTCGGGCAAACGATGATTTCGAATGATTAAATATCGATCTTTAAATTGATTGATAATATTAAGCGTCATTTCTTGAGAAATTTCCAGAGTATTTTTAAAAATTGGATCAATTAAAAGTGCAATATAGTGTTTATTGAGTTTATTCAAAAAAAGTTTCACATCACTAGTTTTACGTAATAAATCCCGCTGACTATAAATTACTCCTCTTTGTTGAGAGATTACATTGTCAAATTCTAAAAGAGTTTTTCTCTGTTCAAAACTCAAAGTTGTTAGGCGATTTTGTGATTTACGAATCGTTCGCGATAAAATACTCGAACTAATCGGTTTGCCTCCGAAAGCCGCAAATCGTTTTTTTAAATTAACGTTTCCAAAACGAGTAAATAGTTCGTCATCGAGAGAAACATAAAACTGAGATGATCCCGGCTCTCCTTGTCGTCCACTTCGTCCTCTTAATTGTAAGTCAATACGTTCGGATTCGTTACGTTCGGCTCCGATAACGACTAATCCGCCGAGTTTTTCGGATTCGGGTTCTAATTTAATATCGGTACCTCTTCCGGCCATGTTGGTCGCAATTGTAATTGATTTACATTTACCCGCGGCCGCAATAACTTTTGCTTCATATTCGTGATGTTTCGCACTTAACATTTTGTGAGGAACTTTTAAGTGTTTTAAAATTAAACTAATTTCTTCGGAAGTTTGTACGGAACTACTTCCAACTAAAACGGGTTGACCGCGCTGATAAAATTCTTTAATTTTACTGGTTAAATGTAAATACTTATCTTTTTTATTAATAAACACCAAATCTTTTAAGTCTTTACGAATAATCGGTAAATTAGTATCAATTTCCAAAACATGCATATTATAAGTTTTAATAAATTCATCTTCAATTGTTTTAGCGGTTCCGGTCATGCCCGCGATTTTGTCAAAAAGACGGAAAAAATTTTGATAAGTAATGGTTGCTAAAATGGAGGTCTCTTCATTTACTTTTAATCCTTCTTTAGTTTCTAAAGCTTGATGCAAACCTTCCGATAACTTACGATCTCCCATAACTCTTCCGGTAAAATGATCAATCAGTTTGGCTTGTCCACCGCGAACGAGATAATCAATATTTTTATGCAAAATATAATTCGCATGCATGGCATTACTTAAAAAATGAAACAATTCTGAATTTTTTAAATCATAAATGTTTTGCACATGAAAAAATTTATTGGCCTTTAAAATGCCCGAGTTACTTAGAGAAACACGTTTATTTTCTTTATCAATGACATAATCCGTAGTTTTTAATCCTTTCGCGAAGTTATCGGTAATTTGATAAAAGTCACTTCGATTTCGCGAACGTCCAGAAATAATTAAGGGAGTTCGAGCTTCATCAATCAAAACCGAATCCGCTTCGTCGACAATGACATAAAATAGATCTCTTTGCATTTTAGGATTAAAAATACTATCCATATTGTCCCGTAAATAATCAAATCCAATTTCGGAGTTAGTTGTATAAACAACACTTTTTTGATAATTAGCACTTTTTTCCGTTTTCTCCATGCTATTTAAAATTTGTCCAATTTCCATTCCTAATTTAGCAAAAATCGGTTTATTATCTTCATAATCCCGTGTCACTAAATATTCATTGACGGTGACAATGCACACCATTTTACCTGTCAAAGCGTTCAAAAAAGCTGGCAATAAAGCGGTTAATGTTTTACCTTCTCCGGTTTTCATTTCCGCAACATTTCCAAAATGAAGGGCAATTGCTCCCAAAATTTGTACGGGATGTAAACGAATTTTTTTTGTACGTAAAATACTTTCAGCCATTAAAGAAAAAGATGGCACGATCAGATTGTCTAAATTAGAAATTTGTTTGTTTACTCTTTTTTTTAATTGATTCGCTTTTTCCAGCAATTGCTTGTCACTATTATTTTTCAATTTTTTTCAATTTGATAAAATTTCTAATTGCAGTTTTTTGTAACTTTTTAAAATTCAATAATCAGACTGTAAAAAATTTAAAAGGCGCATAAATAAAATAAAAAATTAAGTTTTACTGAGAGCAATAATTTTAGCTTGATTCTCGTGAAAATAAAAAATTCCTTGATTAACTTTAAATGATTTTACTTGTTTTGTTTTTAATTTCAAATTAATTTCCGTATTCAATAAAGTAGTAATAAGAGAGATATGATTAGGTAAGATAGTAATTTCGTTTGCTTTTCCAGCCTCTAAACGTATTGAAATTAAATCATCATGAAAAAGATTTTTATTATCTAAAAAAAATTCTAAATTAAATGTTTTCTTCATAAAAAGTTATTTCGTTGAGTTTGTACTTGTTTTGGATTTCTTCAGATCCGATAAAGAATTTAAGTAAAAAAAATCCTGTTCTGAATAAGCATCAAATTCTCCATTTAAAATTCTTTCACAATCTTCCACTACTTGGGCAGTTGAACAATAAACACCTTTTTGATTGGTAAATTTTTCCGCGACAAAAAAAGATTGTGACATAAAATTTCTTAGTTTTCGGGCACGATTTACTTTTTGTTTATCCTCTTCACTTAACTCATCAAAACCTAAAATTGCAATAATATCTTTCAAATCTTCAAATCTCTGTAAATGTTCCTTTACTCGTTGTGCTATTTCATAATGTTTTTCGCCTACAATTTCCGGGCGAAGCATGCGAGATGATGAGGATAGAGGATTAATTGCCGGATATATACCAAGAGCGGCAATTTCTCGGTCCAAAATAATTCGCGAGTCCAAATGAGATAAAATTGCTGCCGGGGCCGGATCCGTAATATCATCCGCCGGGACATAGATCGCCTGTACGGAAGTGATTGAACCATTAAGAGCCGGAGCAATTCGTTCTTGTAACTGTCCAATTTCGGATTCCAAAGTCGGTTGATAACCCACCGCGGATGGACTTCGACCAAGCAATGTAGATACTTCGCTACCCGCTTGAACAAAACGAAAAACATTATCAATAAATAGTAATACATCTTTTTTTTCTGTATCCCGAAAATATTCCGCCATCGTCAAAGCACTTAAAGCTACTCTCATTCGAGGTCCAGGAGGTTCATTCATTTGTCCAAAAACTAAAATAGTTTTAGATAAAACTCCGGTTTCAATCATTTCATTATATAAATCGTTGCCTTCTCGACTTCGTTCGCCAACACCAGCAAAAACAGAAATACCTTTGTGTTGAGTCGCGATATTATTAATAAATTCTTGAACTAAAACCGTTTTTCCTACTCCAGCTCCTCCAAATAAACCGATTTTTCCGCCTTTTGCGAAAGGAGTTAATAAATCAATAATTTTAATGCCGGTTTCCAATAATTGAGTGGCCGGTTTTTGTTGTTTCATTAACAGGGGTTTTTGATGAATTGGCAACAATTTAGAATTTTTTAAGGCTGGTTTGCCGTCAATCGGTCTTCCTAAAACATCAAACATTCGGCCTAATGTGAGTTTTCCAACAGGAACGGAAATTTGCCGATCTAAATCATATACTTCAGCTCCTCTTTGTAATCCCGTCACACTTTCCATAGCTAAACAACGAACTACATTATTTCCAATTTGTTGAACTACTTCCATAATTAAATCTTGATCTCCATTTTGAACTTTTAAAGTACTATATAAATCAGGTAGTAAATAATCAGCAAAACGCACATCCAACACCGGTCCATTAATTCGAATAAGAATGCCTTTGTTTAACTTTGTTTTATTTGCTTTTTTCTTAATCATCATTTCTTAAAATAGTGAGAATTTCTCGAGTAATTTTTTCCTGTCTCATTTGGTTATATTTTAATTTTAAATTATTTGCCATTTCATCGGCATTTTCACTCGCTTCTTCCATCGCGGAGCGACGAGAAAATTCTTCCGCGATTCGGGATTTTCAAAATAAATGCAAAAGAAAAACATTGAGATAAATATTGATACTGTCGTTATAAACGATGTTTAAATTCGGCTCGACCGTAAATTGAGCTAATACGGATTGAGTGTCGGAAAACAGTTTGTTTTCCACGGGTAAAAGATTTTTACATACGGTAACCATTTTATGTGATTGGGCAATTTCAGCACAAATAATCTTGACTCTGTTTCATTTGTGTGGATAGTCATTCAAGATAAAATTAGCGAGCTCTTTCGCTTTTGACAAATTAAAATCAATAGCAAGACTTTTTCAATTGATTCTTTGACCCTCAAATTGTAAATAATTAATGCCTTTTTGTCCGATTACTACCAGAAAATCCGACGATTTTTTATTATCCTTTCATTCCTTCATTAATTGATTATTATAGGGTCCGCAAAATCCCATTTCCGAAAAATAAATAATTCAAAGAGTTTTTAAAGCTTTTGTTTGTGTTTTGCTCGGAATTTCTTTTTGTTTTCGCATGATCTCTAAAATTTGTATCATTTCGTTCATATAATTCAAAATATTTGTCGTTTCTTTTGTTTTTTCTTTTAATTGACGAACTTTAATAGAAGAAATAATTTTCATAGCTTTTGTAATTTTATTAATTTTGCCGATGCTTTGAATTTTTTTTTGAATTTTTTTAATATCTTGTTGCATTTTTTATTTACCTAATCGCATTTGAATTTTTTGAATGATTTTATTAATTTCATTCAATAATCTTATTTCTTGATGTTGAGTAATTTCTTGTTCTTGAATTAAATTTTTGATTCATGTTTGATTGGTTAATTTGCCAAAATAATCAATAATATTTTCTTTTAATACTTGAATAAAGGATAATGGAATATCTTTGATTAAATCTTTTTTAATTGTCAATAAAATAATACTTTGAATTCACTGAGGTAAGGGTTCTTCTTCTTTTTGTTTGAGTATTTCAATAATTTTGGTGCCGCGTTCGAGAATATTTTTGGTTTTACTATCTAAACTGCCACCAAATTGAGAAAATGTTTTTAATTCTCGATATTGAGACAAATCAAATTTTAATGTTCCGATTGTTTGTTTCATAGCTTTAATTTGAGCATTTGAACCAACTCGAGAAACGGATAAACCGAAATCAATGGCCGGTTTAATGCCGACATTGAATAAATCGTTCATCAAAAAAATCTGTCCGTCCGTGATGGAAATAATATTGGTAGGAATATAGGCGGAAATATCTTCTAATTGGGTTTCAACGATTGGCAATGCAGTAATGGAACCTCCACCATTTTTTTTATTTAATTTTGCTGATCTTTCAAGTAAACGTGAATGTAAATAAAAAATATCGCCGGGATAAGCTTCTCTTCCGGGTGAACGAGAAAGAAGAAGCGATAAACTTCGATAAGCCATAGCATGACGAGTTAAATCGTCAAAGGCAATAACTACATCTTTACCTTGTTGCATAAAATGCTCGGCAATAGTAATTCCCGCAAATGGTGTAATGAATTTTAATGACTCCGTGTCGGACGAGGAAGATGCGACGACGATCGTATTTTTCATTGCTTTATTTCGTTTAAGTTTTTTCACAACCTCTAAAATTGAAGTGCTTTTTTGCCCAATTGCCACATAAATAGAAATCACATTCTTGTCTCTTTGATTAATTAAAGTATCAAGAACAATTGCCGTTTTTCCGGTTTGTCGATCACCAATAATTAATTCTCGTTGTCCTTTGCCAATCGGAATCAGAGCATCAATGGCTAAAATTCCCGTTTCTAGCGGTTCATTTACCGATTCTCGTTGAATAACGGATGGAGCAATGCGTTCAATCACGGAGTAATTATTTGTTTGAATTTTTTCGCCGCCATCCAATGGATGCCCTAATGGATTAATCACTCTTCCGAGAAATTGCGAACTAATGGGAACTGAAATAATTTGTTTTGTTCGATAAACAGCATCCCCTTCTTTAATGGAAATGCCTTTTTCTAAAATAACCACGCCGACGGAATTTTCTTCTAAAACAATCGCAATTCCTCGAGAACCGTTTTCAAATTTAATAATTTCTAAATATCCAACATGAGCCAATCCTTGCACGATCGCGATATCATCCCCCACGGAAACTACTTTACCCTGTTCTTTCGGTAAGGTTTTCAATTCGTAATTTTTGATTCTTTCTTTAAGAATTTTGGTAAGTTCTGAAATTTTATTATCCATATTTAATTTTATTTTAATAATTTTTGATAAAGTTTTTTTAACTGAAAAGAAATAGAATTATTCCAAACCATATCTTGAATTTGTAATTTTATGCCGCCAATTAAATGAACATCTAATTTGTTTCGCAATAAAACTTTTTTTTTCAATAATTTACTCATAATTAAATTTAATTTATTTATTTGAGAGTTTGTCAACGGAATCACACTATTAACTTCTCCTCTTTGAATAACAAGTTTTTTTTCTAGCTTTATTTGTAAATAATCTAAAATTTTGGGAATATAAAAAATATTTTGATCATCAATCAAAACATAAAAAAAACTTCTTCATATTTGAAACGGTCTTTTACAAAAAACTAAAAAAAATTTTTTTTGTTCTACAATATTGGTTTTTTGCAAATGAACCAAATTTAAGTCATGTGCAAAAAAATCTTGAAATGCTAAACAATGTAATCAATAGTGATTTAAATCGACTTTTGCAGAAATTAAAAACTCTAAAAAAGCATCTCCGTACGATTGAGCAATAATTAAAGATTTATTTTTCATTTAAACTATTGATAAATTCATCAATCATTTTTTGATGAATTTTGCTATTCATTTTCTCTTGAAGAATTTTTTCTGCTAATAAAATTGAATTTTCCGCAATACTTTTTTGAATATCTCGTTTAGCTTGTTTTTTTATTTGCATACTTTCGGTTTCACCGCTTTTAATTAAATCTTGACTTTCTTTTTGCGCTTGAAAAATTAATTTTTTACGAATTTCTTCGGCTTGAATTTTCGCATCTTTAACCAATTCCTCCGTAAAGCTTTCGGTTTTAGCAAGTTTGGCGGAAGCGGCTTTTTGTGTAGCTTCGCTCAGCTGTAGATTTTTTTGAGTTTCGTTTTTTTGTTTTTCAAAATGTTGAAACCTTTTTTTCATTCATTTGGCTAGCGGCTTGTGCACCAACAAAAAAAGAATGGTAAAAATTGCAATTCCAGCAATAATATGAGCAATTAACACAAAAATATTAATTTCTAATAAATTACTTGTATTAACAGTCGCCAAAAAAATAGTGCTTGTAAACATAAAATTATTATTTTTTTTTATTTTTTTAAACCACGAAAAGCATAATTAATGCCAACATTAATCCATAAATGGAACCTGATTCCGCAATAGCACAACCAATAATCATCATTGTTCGAATTTTAGGTTCAGCTTCGGGATTACGACCAACCGCAAGAGTTGCTTTTCCGGCTGCGATTCCTTGACCAATTCCACTTCCGATAAATGATAATGTAGACAAACCAATCGCAATTCATTTTAATTGAGTTCAATCGACCATAATAATTTCCTTTCTCTTTTTTATATTTTAATCTATCTTATTTTAATTCAACTGATTTTAGTTCTTGAAAATTTTCAGTTATTTTGTCTTTTTGTTCTAATTCTAAATTACGCGATAATGATCAATAAGTTAACATCAAAATAACATAAACAAACGACTGTAAGATACCAATGAATACATCAAAATACAAATGTAAGGGAGAAAGCAAAATCGCTAAAAAATAAAAATGATTAACGGGGTAAATATTTTCGTAAGTAAATAATCCGTAAACGAGCGAAAACAATAAATAACCCACAAATAAATTTCCTAAAAGACGAAAAGAAATTGAAATAAGGGAACTAATTAAGGATGATCACTCAAGCGGATTTAAAAAATGTAAAATTGTTTTTCATTTTTTAAAACGAATAGTAAAAGCAATAATACCAAACAAAACAATAATCCCTAAACTTAAAATAAGAAAAACATTGGTCAGAGGGGGAATAAAAGGAGCGCCTAAAATAGATAATAAATTTGCCATGTTGATATAAAGCAGTATATAAAGCACATAGGGAGTTAAAAATTGAAAACGCGGGCCTACGGAATTATTAACTAAATGATTTAATCCACTCATCATTTTTTGAACCAATAAAACAAATCCTCTTGGAGAATCATTAATTTTTAGTTTTTTTAAGCGATATCAAAAATAAAAGGCTAAAGTCAGCATTATGAGAGTAATGGTGATAATGGTGATAATGAAATATCACTCATTATTCGTTAAAACGGTAGAAATTCGAATTCCTATTTTGTTTGACATAAAAAAAAATAATATAAATAATATTATATAACTTGCTGTATTTTTTCGTTATTTTTATCTAACTTTTATTCCTAAAAGCAGTAAAATGATAATTATGAAAGAAAAAGATTTAGTACTATTAGAGCATCCATTAATTCATCATTATCTTTCTATTTTGCGAAACAAAAAAACTAATCATGTCGATTTTCGAAAAGCTTTGCACGAAATCACTCGTTTAACAATTTTTTTTGTTACAAAAAATTTCGCAACTAAAAAAATTAATATTGAAACTCCGTTAAAAAAAACACAGGGCTATAAAATAGACGAAGAAATCATTTTAATTCCTATTTTGCGGGCCGGATTAGGAATGGTTGATGCATATTTAAAAGTATTGCCTGATTCTAAGATAGTTCACATGGGCTATTATCGAGATAAAAAAACATATCAACCTAAAAATTATTATTTAAAAATTCCGCCACTGACTTTTAAATCAAAAATTATAATTTTAGAACCAATGATAGCTACCGGGAATACTATCGTTGCCGCCCTAAAAGAACTAAGAAAGCATACACAAAATAAAATTCAAATTGTAAGTTTATTTGCCGTGCCTGAGGGTATTGACAAAATTCGAAAAAGCGATGTCAATGTACAAATTTTTCTCACACAGAAAGATGAAGGATTAAACAAAAATAAATATATTATTCCGGGAATTGGCGATGCGGGAGACCGTTTCTTTAACAGTAATTAAAAATAAAATCATTCACAAACTTAATAAAAATTTGTTTTTATGAAGTTTTTTATTATTAGAAATTATTGCTTTTATGGTGGGAGCGATTAGAGAACAAATGTTTTGAATTTTTACCACACAATTAGCTTTATGGCCGTGTTTATTATGTTGGTGATTATGAGAAAAAGGCAATCCGAATAATTTGATAAGTAATTGACAATGACGATATTTTTTTTTCTTTTTTCTTCGAATGCTTGTTTATGTGTCTTTTTTGATTATCATAATGAGTTTGGAAAAAATTAATGGTTGAAATCATTTGATTTCTTGACCGCCTGTTTTAATGGTCTTTTTAATATTTATTTGATCATTAAAAATAAAAATTTATACTCAAATGAAAAAAAAAGAGTAAGATAAGAAAGATTAAAAGTCTAAAATGTTTCAAATTCATAAAGTTAAGTTTTTGCGCGATGATTCGCAAGCACAAAAAATGCAAAGCGGTTGATATTGAGTTAAATTGACGATATTTTTTTTAATAATTAGTATTGTTTTTATTTTGATATTTTCCAAATTTATTTTGAAAGTAAAAATTTATATTCCGAGCTTTTTTATTGGATCTCAAGTTCTTTATTATCAACTTATAAAAATTGAAAATCTACAAAATATTAGCAATATTTACGATTTAAATCAGTTTCTTTTTTATCTTTCTATGTTAATTTTTTCTTTACCTCTTTTTATTTTTTCTTATTATAAATTAGGTAAAAACTATACAATGCGATCTATTTATTTTAGTTGTATATTTACCGTGGTATCAACCTTATTTTGTTTTAAAACAATACTAAATTGAAGTTTTTTTGAAAAAATTGATTTTAAAATCGCCGAAAATCCGAATGAGAGAATTAACGATATTAAATATTATTTTGTTGCAATTTTAAGTGGTTTAGTGATTGGATTTTTAGTCTCTCTTTTGTGAGCAAATCAAATTAACAGTGGAGGATTGGATTATATTTATACTTATTTTTCAGTAATTAAAAGACAAAACCCTAAAAAAGTATCTTTTCCTATTAATCTTATTTTTGTTAGTGGTGGAATCTTAATTAGTGAAATGGTCGGTGGAAATGCCGACACCGAATCAATTAACTGAGTAACATTTTTGCTTTTAGTGACCGCCTCTTTAATTTACGGTTTTTCTCAAATTGCCTTTACCAATCACTTGTATCCCAAATTCACCATTGTGAATTTATGAATAGTAAGTATACAGGCGGAAAAAATAGAGAAAGCTTTAAGAACTTATTCACGAAGAGGGGGAATAGTTTTAGAAAGTCAAGGATTATTTGACAAAAAAAAGAAAAAAATTATTAGTACCGCTGTCACATATGTGGAAAAAGAAGAAATTGTAGAACTAATAAAAAAAATTGATAAAAATTTCTTTCTCATTACACACCCGATTTCGGGCATTTCCGGAAAATTTAATTATCCTTTTATTTAATTTTCCTTATTCGAGAGTTAAATTGTTTTATATTAAAATAATAATGAAAAGATAAATTTATATGAGTATTCGAAAAATAAAACAAAATTATTCCCAATTTTTAAATCAAACAATTCAATTAAAAGGTTGAGTGAGTAGTAATCGCGGAGGGAAAAAAGTTTCTTTTTTAGTTATACAAGATGGTTCCGGACTAGCGAGTTTGCAGGTTGTTTATCGAAATGAAGTAAGTAACAATTTTTCTTATAGAGAAATGCAAAAACTTCCGATTGGTTCGGCAATTTCGGTAAAGGGTAAAATTGTCAACGCCAAAAACAAACAAGAAATTGTAGAGTTAAATTTAATTGAAATTCAAGTAATTAATAAAACGAATGAATCGTATTTTTTGCAAAAAAAAGAGCATACAAAAGAGTTTATGCGTTCGCATAGCGAATTAAGAGCACGAAGTCGTTATTATTTGTCTATTTTTCGAATTCGAAATGAATTAATTAAATTAATCCATGAATATCTACAAAATCAAGAATATCACTATTTACACTCTCCGATTTTAACCAACAACGACTGTGAAGGCGGAGGAGAAACCTTTAATGTTTCCACAAATGAAAAAAATAATTTTTTTAAAACAAATGCTGTTTTAACCGTAAGTGGTCAATTACAGGCCGAAGCCTTTGCTCAATGTTTACGAAAAGTTTATACTTTTGCTCCTACTTTTCGTGCTGACAAATCTAATACTCGATTTCACACATCAGAATTTTGAATGTTAGAACCAGAAATTGCTTTTGCCAAAATGGAGGATGGTTTATTGATCGTTGAATCGTTAATTAAAACCGTCTTAACAAAAATAAAAAAAACAATGAAAACAGAATTAGAATATTTAACGCAAATAAACAAAATTGATTTGATAGAAAGAATAAAAAAAATTAACGAAAATAAATTTGCTTGTTTAACTTACGACGAAATAATTACAAAATTACAAAAAAATAAAAATAAATTCAAAGAAAATAACATTCATTGAGGGATGGATTTACTAAAAGAACACGAACACTTTATTTGTGAAGAATTCAAAAAACCGGTTTTCATTATCAATTATCCCGAAAAAATAAAAGCTTTTTATATGAAATTGAACGAAGATGGAAAAACAGTACGCGGTTTTGACTTACTGGTTCCCGAAATAGGAGAATTGGTTGGTGGCAGTGAACGAGAAAATGATTATGAAAAATTAAAAATAGCCAGTGAAAAAAGAAAGTTAAATAGTTCAAAACTAGATTGATATCTCAATTTAAGAAAACAAGGATATGGAGGTTCAACCGGATTTGGATTGGGTTTTGATCGTTTATTACTTTACATCACGGGAGTGAAAAATATTCGCGATGTAATTCCTTTTTTTGTTGGATTTAATTCTCTGCATTACTAATAATTAAAAATGAAATAAAATCTATTTAATGAAAAAAAAATAATAATAAAAAATAAATCAATGTATGCAAATAAAATTATTCACCAAATTAAATCAGAAATCGAAAAACATTCCTCAATCATCATATTGGGACATGAAAATCCGGATGGAGACTCATTAGGATCGCAACAAGCACTCGGTTACTGCTTACGAAACGCTTATCCGAAAAAAGAAATTTATACTCCGTTCGAATACAAACCAATTCCAAATTTATTTTTTTTAAAATATATTAACTCAAAAATTAACGAGAAAATTTTTGCTAAATCGCTCGTGATTTATGTTGATTTAAATGAACCTAAGAGAGCTGCGTATTCCAATTTGAAGGCCAAAAAAACTGTTATTATTGATCATCATCCAATTACGGAGAAAACAGTAGCTGATATTCAATATATTGATAGTCAACGCATCGCCTGTGCGGAATTGATTTTAGAAATTATTCTTGCTCTTAATTGAAAATTAAACCTTTTAATTGCGGAATGACTTTATCTGGGAATTATTACCGATAGTGGAGGATTGGTTTTTTCCAAAGTTAATGCCCGAACTTTTGAATTAGTGAACATTTTAGTCAAACAAGGAATTAATATTCCGGAATTTAATCATAAGATTAATAAAATGAGTTTTGGAGCTTTTAAAAAATTTCGATATTTAGTTAAAAATTTAAAAATAAGAAAAAAATATGGTCTATTTGAATATTGACCCAAAAATCAAAAAGATTTAAAAGTAAAGTCTTATCGGGAATTTTCTCGTTTTTTAATTTTTTTTAAAAATTTACAAAGTTGTCCAATTTTGATATTTATTGTACAAACAACGATGAAAGATTTAATTAATTGTAATTTAAGAAGTCGCGGTAACTATAATGTTGGTAAAATAGCGCGAATGTTTGGAGGTGGAGGGCATGATAACGCGGCGGGAATAAAGTTAAAATCAAATAAACAAGTAATAAGATTAATTAAGGAAGTTGAAAAAATATTAAATTATGAATAATGCTTCGTGACTCGCCAAGGGCTCTATCTCGGTAATTGCCGGGTGTATGTATTCAGGCAAAACTGAAGAACTACTTCGCAGAATTCGAGTGCTGCAAAGAGCACAAAAAAAAGTCTTAATTTTTAAATCCAAAATTGATAATCGATATCGAGGAATCAGTGAAATTGTTTCGCATGACAAACGAAGAGTGAAAACTTTTTTGATTAATAAACCTATTGATATGATAAATATTTTAAAAAAAACATCCGATTATGATGCGATTGCCATTGATGAAATACAATTTTTAGATAAAAGTTTTCTCCCAATTTTACTTGATCAGGCGCAAAAGAAAAAAATAATCATTTGTGCCGGATTAGATGGTGGATATTGAAATAAATATAATAGTTTAATGAGTCATTTGTTGGTAGAAGCAGACTTGGTAGATAAATTATTTTCTGTTTGTTCTAAGTGTAATGGATTAGCAAATCGAACTCAACGAATTAAAAATGGAAAACCGGTTAGTTATTATAAACCAAAAATAATGGTCGGAGGAGTTGGTCAATATGAAGCACGATGTAAATTTTGCAATGTTGAATTTTTGAAAAAATAAAAATGAATAATAAAATTAAAAATAAATTAATTGAATTAGAAAAAGAGTATAAACAATTAGAAACTAAATTACAAAGCAAAGAAATATTGAAAAATATTGCTCAGTTCGCAGAAATTAAAAAAAAATTGCAATTAATTGAAAATAAAGTGAATTTATTTCAAGAATGAAGAAAAGTAGAGAAAGAAATTAATGACTGAAAAATAATTTTTGATAAAGAAAGCGACTTAAAAGTCGAAACTCTTCAAGAAATTAAAAAAAACGAAAAAAAACGAAAAAAGTTAGAACAGCAAATAACAAATTTATTTATAAAAAAAACAAAACCAACAAAAAAATTCTTTATTGTTGAAATTAGAGGAGCGGCCGGCGGAGAAGAAGCCAATCTTTTTGCTAAGGAATTAGCCGATGCTTATTTAAAACTTGCTAAAAAAGAAAATTGACCCTATGAAATGTTAGATACTTCCAAAACCGATAGCGGTGGATATGCTTTTGTTTCAATTTTAATAAAAAAACCCGATGCCTACCAAAATATGCGTTACGAATCAGGTGTTCATCGAATTCAAAGAATACCAAAAACAGAATCACAAGGTCGAATTCATACTTCCACGGCGACAGTGGCAGTTATGCCGATTCAAGAAGAAAAAGACATGCCGATTGACAGTAAGGATTTGCGAATTGATACTTTTCGTAGTAGAGGAGCCGGTGGACAACATGTCAATACAACCGATTCGGCGATTCGAGTAACTCATTTACCCACCGGGATTTCCGTCTCATGTCAAACCGGTCGCTCACAACACGATAATAAAGATAGAGCATTAAAAATTTTAAGAGCTCGTTTATACGAAAGAGAACAACAGTTTCGAAAAAATAAAGAAACTGATGAACGGCATCAACAAGTAGGTCACGGCATGAGACATGAAAAAATTAGAACTTATAATTTTCCGCAAAATCGAGTAACGGATCATCGCATTAAAGTTTCTGTAAAAAATATTCAAAAAGTCATGAACGGAAATTTTGAAACTTTTTGAAATGTACTCAAAACTCTTGATGAAGAAAACGAAAAATAAAAAAATATACTTTTATAATTCCGAAATTGAATTGTGTCCAAAAATTTTTCGTCCACGGCCCGAAACCGAACAATTAGTTGATTTGTCACAAAATTATATACATAGTTGATTTGAAAAAAGAAAAATCGATGTTTTGGAAATAGGTACGGGAAGCGGCGTGATTGCCATAAGTTGAAAAAAAATATTTCCTCATCATCAAATTTTTGTTAGTGAAATTGATGAAAAAGCATTAAAATGCGCAAAAAAGAATTTTTTACGACATAAATTAAAAATAAAAAGTTTTTTTTGCGATTTATTTCCCCATATTCCCCAAAAGTATCATTTTATAATTGCGAATTTGCCATATATTGCATATGATCATCCGCTATCTAAAAATCTAAAACAAAACGATTCACCGATGAGTTTGTATGGAGGAGTAACGGGTTGTGAAATTTTTGATAAATTTTTGAAAAAAGTAAAACTATATTTGAAAAAAAATTTTTTAATTAGTTTAGAAATTGGCTACAATCAGAAAGAAACTTTGACAAAAATGATTAAAAAATATTTACCTCAAGCAAATTTTATATTTCAAAAAGATTATGGTGGATTGAATAGATTTTGTTTTATTTATCAAAAAGAATAAAAAATGAAAATCAAAGACGAAAAAGAATTAATTCATAGATTAAATAATAATCAAATTGGTATAATTCCCACCGACACAGTTTACGGAATTGTAACTAAATTAAATAATTTTCAAGGTATTCAAAAAATTTATCAAATAAAAAATCGTAATTGAAATAAAAAAATGCCAATTATTGTTGGTAGTGTGAAACAGTTAAAAACTTTAATTTTATTTGATGAACGAATAAAAAATTTTTTGAATAAAATTATTCAACCGACGACAATAATTTATAAAAGTCAAAAAAAATGACATTCAAAAATTTGATTCGATAGCAGTTTGGCAGTTCGCCTCGTTAAGTGAGATTGATTAAAAAACATTTTGTTAAAAACAGGTCCATTAGTTGCGACAAGTTGCAATTTGGCCGAGGAACCGCCGATCACGGAATTTAAATTAATTATAAATTGAGAAAAAAAAGTCGATTTTATTTTTGAAAAAAATACTCAACAAAAAAGTCCTTCAATAATATTTGATTGAGAAAAACAAATCCAAATACAAAGAAAATAAAAAAATTCTATAAATCGCGAGGAGAAAAATTACTTTCTTTAATAATTTTTTCCGAAATACTGTTTGGCGTTCTTTCGTAATTTCCAAATTGCATTATGTAACTCGCTCTTCCTTGACTCAATGATCGTAATGTGGTTGAATATCCAAACATTTCTTCAAGCGGAACATCAGCCTTTATAATTTCAATGTTTTTTATTCGTTCGGTTTCCACTACTTTGCCTCGACGACTTGTTAAGTTTCCGATAATGTCACCATAATAGTCAACCGGGGTCGAAATTTCTACTTTCATGATGGGTTCTAGAATAATAATTTTAGTTTTTTCTTGTACTGATCTTAAAGCGAGAGCGGCAGCAGCCTTAAAAGCATATTCGCTCGAATCGACTTCGTGAAATGATCCGTCCTTTAACGTTGCTTGTATATTTACCATTGGATAACCAGCTATCACTCCCCGTTGTAAATTATTTTCCAGTGAGGAACGAATTGGCGGAATGTATTCTTTCGGAATTCTCCCACCAACAACGCGACTAACGAATTTAAAATTTTCATTTTCATACGGTTCAAAATCAATGAGCACATGCCCATACTGTCCTCTTCCCCCAGTTTGACGAATAAACTTACCTTCTGTTTCTACTTTTTCCGTAATCGCTTCTCGATACGAAACTTTCGGTTGTCCGACTTTTACATTAACTTTGAATTCTCTTTTTAATCGTTCAACTAATACATCAAGATGAAGTTCACCCATTCCGGCAATAATTGTTTGATTAGTTTCGTGATCAATGCGAGTTTGAAAAGTCGGATCTTCTTCCGCTAAACTGTTGAGAGATTTACTCATTTTTTCTTGATCACTTTTAGTGGACGGTTCGAGCGAAAGAGAAATAACCGGTTCAGGAAAGCTCATTTTTTCCAAAATAACAGAAAAATTCAAATCGGCAATCGTTTCTCCGGTAAAAGTTTTTTTTAATCCCACCGCAGCAACTATATCACCTGATTTAGCTTCTTTGATTTCTTTTCTTTGATTGGCATGCATTTGTATGAGTCGTCCGACTCTTTCTTTGATTCTTTTATTTGTATTCATAACATAAGAACCACTTTTTAAAATTCCCGAATAAACACGAATAAAAGCAAGTTTACCAATGTACGGATCGGTCGCTAATTTAAAAATAATGCCAGAAAATTTACCATTGGGAGAAATTGGAATTTCCACTTCTTCAGCCTTAAAATTTTCTCCTTTAATTACTTTTAAATCAGTCGGAGCGGGTAAGTAATCAATAATTGCATCTAAAAGCAATTTAACACCTTTATTTTTAAAAGCGGAACCGAGAAAAACCGGAAACAAACGACAATTAATGGTTTCTGTTCGTAAGGCTTTTTTCAAATCTTCAATCGAAATTTCTTTTCCTTCTAAATAATCTGATAATAATTTATCATCATTTTGAATAATTTTTTGAATCATTTCATCCCTAAGTTTTTCGACGGTTTTTGTTAAGTGATGAGGAATTGATTTTTCAACAGCTTTTTCGTTAACTCCGCCATCATAATAATAGGCTTTTTGAGTAAGTAAATCAATAACTCCTTCAAAATTCGCTTCCGCGCCGATTGCTACTTGCATTAAACAAGGAGTCGAACCAAGTTTTTTTTGTACCGAGTTTGCTGCCGCAATAAAATCAGCTCCAATTTTATCCATTTTATTCAAAAAAACAATTCGCGGCACATGGTAACGATCAGCTTGCCTTCAAACTGTTTCAGTTTGCGGTTCAACACCGACTTGGGCATCTAAAATTGCAACGGCTCCATCTAAAACTCGCAAAGAACGTTCTACTTCAATAGTAAAATCAACATGTCCGGGAGTATCAATAATATTAATGTCAACATTATTTCACATGACTTTTGTTGCCGCTGAAGTAATTGTAATTCCTCGTTCTTGTTCTTGATCCATTCAATCCATTTGCGATTGACCGTCATGAGTTTCGCCAATTTTAGTGATTTTTCCAGAATGATAAAGAATTCTTTCGGTTGTCGTTGTCTTGCCCGCATCAATGTGGGCCATAATTCCAATATTTCGTAATTTTTGTAAATATTTTGTGTCCATCTTATCAAGAATAATAAGCAAAAGCACGATTAGCTTCTGCCATGCGATGAATATTTTCTTTTTTCTTAAAGGCTGCTCCTTCTTTTTTCAAAGCTTGTAAAATTTCCGCGGTCAATGAGTCAATCATTGTTTTTTCGTTTCGATTTTTTGCAGCTTCAATTAATCAACGCAAAGCTAAAGTTATTTGACGATTTTCCGAAACTTTTACCGGAATTTGATAACGAGCACCTCCAACTTTCCGAGAACGTAATTCAAGTAAGGGTTTTAAATTTTCGAGGGCCTTTTGAAAAATCATCAAGGGGTTTTCTTTTTTGTTTTTTTGATTTAAGTTATTTAAGGTTGAATAAACAATTTTTTGAGCTAAATTTTTCTTGCCTTTTTTCATAACTTGACAAATAAATTGAGTAATTAAAACGGAATGAAAAATCGGATCGGGTAGAACAATTCGTTTTTTTGCCTGATTTTTTCTCATAATTATTTTTTCGGTTTTTTAACTCCATAGGATGAACGAGAAGATTTTCGATCTTTAACACCGTCCGTATCCAATACGCCGCGAACAATGCGATAAGAAACACTTGGTAAATCTCGAACATTACCCCCGCGAACCAAAACGGCCGAGTGTTCTTGTAAATTATGCCCTTCTCCGGGAATAAAAGCCGTAACTTCTTTTCCGTTGGAAAGAGTAACTCGAGCATATTTACGGAGTGCCGAATTGGGTTTTTTGGGAGTTAAAGTTCCTACCCGTGTGCAAACACCACTTTTTTGCGGAGATGATAGTGTGGTAATTTTTCGTTTAAGCGAATTTTTTCAAAAATGTAAAATAGGCGATTTAGTTTTAAATTTTTTTCTTGTTCGACCTTTTCGTGTGAGTTGATTAATTGTTGGCATTTCCTTAAAATTTTACCAAATTTATAAACAAATTCCAATTAATAAATAATTTCAATTTCGTTTCTTTTATCATGATTGAAATTTTGTTATTCCGGAAAATAAACAAAGCAATTACGACAACGAGCTTGATAAACATCGCTTCCTCCAATTACATTGGTTACATGTGCGGGACCGACGGGTTGTTTATTTTTATTAATGCGTTGAGTCTTTGTAGCCACTCCTCCGCAAATTACACAAACGGCCACTAATTTAGTCACAAAATCACAAAGCGATAGTAAGCGCATAACGGTAATAAAAATTTGATCGTTATAACCTTTATCCAGTCCGGCACAAATTATTCGATATCCTTCATTCGCTTTTTTTTCTAAAAAAGGGACTATTTCGGGAGCAAAAAATTGAATTTCATCAAAAGCGAGAGCATCAATGGGTTCGCTGGTTTCTTGAATAATTTTTTTAATACTTGCAACGGATGTTACTTGATATGCGGGTAAACTTTGTTTGTTATGAGTATAAATTGACGTTTTTTTATCCCGTTGATCAAAGGTCGGTTTAAAAACTAAAACTTTTTTTTTGCCTCGAACTAAAACTGATACACGCCGAATGAGCTCTTCTGTTTTGCCGGCAAACATACCCCCAACAATCATTTCAATAAAACCCTGATTTAAAGCTCGATACATCATGTTTTTATTTTACTAATTTTTAAAAAATTGAAAATGTTTAATTCAATTAGTTTTTAATTCTTTTATTTTTCTCTTTGATTCTAATTTATTCTTGTCATAAACGACCAAATAAAACTTAAAGATGGCCTCCGTGACCGACGGGCGACAAGCAATTCAACAACGATTTTTAAATCATATTTTATAAAAATAATGAGAAAAATTCTTGGAAAAATATAAACTCACGCGGCGAATGGGCATTATTTTCGCCGTAAACAATTTACTAATAGTGGATAAAATATTATCCAAATCGCCTTTTTTTTTCAAGGGGATTTGAATTTGGTCGTAATTAAAATATCCAAATTGAGAATAAATTTCTTCTAAATAAGAAAAAAGATTTTGTTTTTTTTGATGCAAAAAAGCAGCAATTTCACTAATTAAAAAAGCAGCTTGAATTCCATCTTTATCGTTCGTAATTGTATGATCGGGTAAAAAACCAATCGATTCTTCAAAGGCAAAAACAAATTTTTCAGGTTTATCCCGATGATATTTATCGGATAAATTTGTAAATCCGGTTAAAGTTTTTTTGAGTACACATCCAAAATTAGTGGCGATTTTTTGAACTAAATTCGTAGACACAAATGTCATATACAAATTACCTTTGCGATTCTGTTCTTTTAATAAAAAATAAACAAAAATTGAAGCAATTTCATTTCCCGTAAAAATATGATATCTATCTTTTTTTAAGCGAACCGCGACTCGCATTCGATCAACATCAATATCATTTAAGATCACTAAATCCGCATTTTTTTTTCGAGCGTATTGAAGCGCAAAAGTAAAAGTTTCCTTCACTTCGGGATTGAGTGAGTGTTTTAAAGTTGAAAATTCGGTATCAATTTTACTCTGTTCCGGTACACATGATACATTAAATCCTGCTTGTTTCAAAATTGTATCCGTTCACCCCGTACCGCAGCCGTTTAAGGGTGAATAAACAATTTTGAGTTTTCGTGTTTTAAAGTTTAATATTCCCAATTTTTGAATAATTAAATTTTGATAATTCTTTTTTGCGGAAATATTTATTTCTTTAATATTCGATGAAACAAAACTCAAAGTTTGATTTAAATATTTCAAATGATTTTTGGTTAAATTTTTATTTATTTTTCGAATTAATTTGGAAGAAGCAATTCCTTTTTGTTTAACAAATAACTTCAATCCGTTGAAATGTTTGGGTTGATGACTGGCCGTAATCATAAATCCATAATCCATTTGTTTTGTGGTTAAAAGATGAGCTAAAAAAGGAGTTGGAGCCGAATGATTATTTTTAAAAATAAAAACATTAACACAATAAATCGAAAGAATATTGGCAATTCAAATTGCCATTTCTTTTGACAATCGCCGAGTATCATGAAAAACAGCGAACTTAATGTTTTTGACATCAATTTTTTTCTCTTTTAATACCGATAAAGTAGCTAAAACGACTTGTTTAAGAGTGTGACGATTAAATGAATTGGAACCGCCATTCATTTTTCGCCGAAGTCCGGCTAAACCTAATTGAATCGATTGCCCAAATTGATTTTTTTGTTGAGCCAACGAAAGATTTTTAAATTCCAATTTTTCGTTTTTTGTTAAACAATTGCTTTTCATCCATTCCGCATAAAGGGAGATAGATTTGGTCATTTAATTTTTTTTGATAACTTTTTTTACTAAAATTGGCTTTTTAGTGGTTTGAGAATGATTGGGCAAAACAATGTTTTCGTCAACATCGGCTTCGCTTGATTTGGCTGCGAATGTAAATAATCCAGCAAAACCAATAAGCAAAACAAATACGAAGCAAGAAGCTATTTTTGATAATGTAAATTGCAGAGGCTTCATATCATTTTTGAAATTTTCGAAAAATTCATTATAAAATTTACCGTCGTTTAGCAATGACTCGGGAATTAAACGAGCTAAATAATGACCAATTCCAAAAAATTGTATAAATCCATACAATACCAAAATAAATAAAATAGGACCGGCGATGAAACGAATAATAATCGCAAATCACGGAAATCGCCGAGGAGCTAATTTTAAGTAACTATATTCTTGATTTGTACGTAAAATATGGAAAAAATTCGAATGAAAACTAAACAAAAAGATTTCCGTAACTCCTACGATCATGACCACCAATAAAGTAATCGCATCTTGTTCGTCAATCAGGGTAGGACCAAGAGAAGTACTGTAAAAAATTGATATAAACATGGCCAGTAAAGCAAAATAAAAAATGACTTTGGTTTGACGGACTCGAAATGTTTCGGAAATACTAAAGATGAAAACACTCATCAATGCAATTAATGAAGAAAAAGCGGCAAAAAGTAGTGCTAATAAGAAAAGAATATAAAGAATGGTTCCTATTCCAAAGTTTCTTGGCATATTAAGACTTGCAAAAGCGGGAATATTATTAATTTCTTGAAAAAGAGAAGGAAAGTAACGAAAAACTAAAGTAGAACCACCCGAATTCGGATCGTTAAAAAAAACTTGAACTTGGGATTTAATTTCTTCGTGAATTTCCATAATAGACTTACCTTGCACATCTATTTCTGTTCCTTTTTGATAGGAAATTACTCCTGTAACAATTACTCCGGAAATAATTCCGATGAGTGTGTCAGCGGAAATAATAATAATCGCATCATTTCCTTTATCAACTTTAATATCTGAATTTTTACTAAAAATAATAAAGCATCCGTATAAAATGCCGGTAGAAAAAATTGCCTGTTTTAATGCACTAAATCATATATTAATATTAATAAATTTTTTAGGTTCAAACTTGAAAAGGACATCAAGCCCGGAATGAGAATTTTGAAGAAAAAATATCACATAGACTAATAAACCGATCAAAATCAAAAATAAAAACGGAACCAATATCATATTTGTTTTTTCTAATCCGCCAGTTCCAAAATATAATACCAAACAACTAAAAAAAAGAATTACAATAGCGGCGATAAAAATTCAATGAGAAAAACTCAAACTAAAAGATGACTTAATTGGTTCGGTTGCATTAATTTGTATATCCGTGGATTTTTTTAAAATTTCAGTATCAAAAAAGTTTTCATCTAAATTAGAAAGTTGTCCAAATAAAGAAGGAACGACTGAACTAAATAAAGATACCAAAACTCAAGCCACCAGAATTAAATAATAAAAACAAACAAAACCCGTAGCAAAAATTTGCATTCATCCCAAAAATCGACCTGGTTTATTGGCAACTTTGTCAAAACATGCAACTGGATTTCGGCGATAAAACAATCCATATTGCATTTCTAAAAGAAGTATTGGAAAAACGACGATCAGCAATACTATAAGATAAATTATAATAAAAGATGAGCCGCCATTTGCAACCACTTCACGCGGAAATCTTCAAATATTTCCTAGTCCAACAGCGCATCCAATAGTAACTAAAATAAAACCAAGCGCGGAAAAGGTTTTCTTTTTATTGGTTTTGGTTGCTTTTTTAAGTTTCATAATCAATTATTTTTTCGTTTTTGCTAAAGTTTTACTTTTGGTTGTTTTTCGAGTTCTAATTCTTGATGTGGTTTTAATTTTCGCTTTTTTTAAATGTCTATTAACAATAAAAGAACTGATAATCGTGTAAAAAAAACCTAAAACGAGAATTAAGGCCAATCCTCCGATAATTGATGATAGCGAAATGATAGTATTGGTTTCCATTTTATTCTGTAATTTGTTTTATTTTATCTAGGCATATTATTTTAATACAAAAAAAAATAATTTACAACAAAATTCAGTAATTAGTTTAAATTTCAATTACTTTTTTTAATTCAGATAATTTTAAATTTTGTTCTCAATAAGCATCTTTATTTTTTCTTCCGAAATATCCATAAGTGGCAAATTTTTGAAAAGAAACATCAAATAAATTTAAATTATCAATAATTTCGGCAAAGGTTCAATTAGAAAAATAATCAACAATGATCCGAATTTTATCAATTTGTGTCTTATCAAGCGATTTAAATCCAATGTGAAATTTTTCTTTTTGTTCGATTTGCGAAGTAATTTGAATTTCAATTTTTTTAGTTAGACCGAGTACAACAATATGTTTAGCGATAAAACGAGCAAATAAAGTCAGAGTCTTATCCCCTTTAGTTACATCTTTACCCGAAATAGAACCTCCGCCATGACGAACAAAAGTTCCATATGTGTCGACCATATTTTTGCGACCTGTAAGACCGGTATCGGCAAAGGGTCCGCCTTGTAAAAAAGGAATTAATTCAAAAATAAAGTTTTCTTCATAATTTAAAATTTCTTTCAAAAACGGTTGAATAATTAAATTTTTAATTCTATTTTCAATCTTAACTTTTCGAGTTTTATCTTTGTTCAAATCTAACAAAAACTGTTGACATAAAACGATTTTGATTTTTTTATCTTGATTAAAAGAAATCTGAATTTTTCCATCAGGAGAAAAATGAAAATTCGTATTATCTTTTTTTCGAATTTGATTTATTTTTTTTAAAACTTCGTTTAGAAAAAACTGAGGTGGTGGATAATGTTCTGTTCGGGGGGAAAATTCAGCTCATCCGTAGGCGGTGGTATTATCACCGACTCCCAAAGAATTATTATTTCCCGATACTTTTTTATCAATTTCGCAAGACTGTGTACGTAAAGATACTTCAATTTTATCTTTTAGTTTTTTTAAATCTTCTCATTCTTTATCGACATATTGAATACTGTCTTTTAATACGGATAGAGTTTGTAATTTAATCATTTCTTTGAAATTTTTGGGTTTTTTATCAATATTAATTTTAATTTCTCCGCCAATTAAAATTTGTTGGTTCATTACAATAACTTCACAGGCTACATGAGCAAAACGGTCAAGAGAAACAACATAGTCGTGTATTTTTTCTGCAATTTGATCGGCGATTTTATCGGGATGTCCTTCGGATACCGATTCGGTAGAAAATCATTCTTTTCAAAAATTATTTTTTAACACAATTAGAATTATTTTAACCCAACTAAATAAATAATAAAATTCTCTCTAAGATTTTATTTATATAAGTATAAGACTCAATACTCGCAAATTTTTTTGTTAATTTTACGGCTTCCACGATAACTACTTTTTTTGGAGTTGTATCCGATCAACCTTCGGCAATGGCAACGGTTAAAATAGCTTTTTCTAAATTAGAAATAGAATCAAAGATTCATTTATCACTTAAATTTTCTTTAATTTTTTGAATAATGTTGGTTCAGTTATTAAAAGCATATGTCAAAATCTTTTTTTGATAAAAAGAAAATTGTTTTTTTTTCTGAAAAAAATCTCTTGTATTATTTACAGAACATTTCATTAAAAAATGATAATATAAAAAATTAACTATTTCTTGACGTTCTCGTGTACGACTAGTCATTTTCATTTAATAAAAGTTCAATTTCTTCTTTGTAGGGAGGCTTTCCATTAATATAGGGAGTTTCTAAAACCATCGGTAAATCAATAATTTTTGAATGAAAAATGATTTTTTGAATCGGACGAAGACCAATTAATCCCTTGCCAATATTGGCGTGTCGATCTTTATAACTTTGAAAAGGCTGTTGAGAATCATTTATATGAAGGGCAACTAATTTTTGTAAGCCAATTTTTTTGTCAAAACAGCTCAATATATTTTCGAATTTGTTCACGATATCATAGCCGGCCGCATACAAATGACACAAATCAAAACATACTTTTAATTGCTTTCCTCTTTTGGTGTTTTGAATAATGTAGTTTAATTCTTCAAAAGTTTTACCAATTTCGCTACCTTTTCCCGACATTGTTTCTAAACAAATATGAATTTTAGAATAATTTTTTAAAATTTTATCTAATGATTTTGACACCGACAACATTGATAACTGACGGTCATTTTTTAAAGCCGCACCCGGATGAAGAACTATTTTTTGGACACCAATAAAATTAGCAATTTCACAAGTTTTTTCTAATAAAAAAATCGATCCGTCTAAAACTTTTTGATTTTTAAAATTTGCTAAATTAATTAAATAAGAGGCATGAATAAAAACATTCTGAATATTAATTTTATATTTTTTTAAAGTTGCATGAAATGCTTGAATATTTAATTTTTTTTTATCTATTACACGAAACAATTGGGGAGAACCAAGAAAAAACATTAAAGAACGACCGCCATAACTATTCGCTTCTTCAACGGCACCGGTTAAATAATTTGGAGCAGTTAAACGAACAAAACTTCCCAGTTGAGGTTTTTTTACATTGTTAATCATGATTATTATTTATTTTAATTTCTTTTTTTAAAAAAAAGAATTTTCAAAAAAATTTTTTAACTTTTACTTGTGGGGTATCCATTTTATGCACAAATTTATACATGAGATTGTTCGCTGGCCTGTATCGCTATGCTTGCCAGTTATTATCATGGAAAAAAATATAACTATGCCTACTTAATTAACAAGACTTCTTTTTATAATGATTTAAATATATTGCAAATGAAAAAATTTGCGAACGATAGAGGAGTATTGTTAGTCTCTTATTTTGCGAAATGAGCTGATTTCAGTATTGCCAAAATTAAAAAACCGTTAATTTGTCAGGTGCAACACGAACAACAAACTCACTTTATTGTTATTTATAAAAAATTTTGAAATAAATATTTAATTGCGGATCCGCGTTTAAAAAAACCCCTCTGAATAAGTAAAGAAAAATTAGCAAAAATTTATACAGGAATTGTACTAACAAGTGAGCAAACTTTAACAAAAATTCAAAATAAACAAAAAATTCAAAATCTCTTCTATTTGCGCGGAATTGGAGAAACTATTTTATTAACAACATTTATAAGTTTGTTATGTAGTGGGGCCACTATTCTTACTCAATTTTTGGTGAAAATAATTTTAGATGAATTTTTGGTGAAAAAAATCAATGATAAAGTAATACTTTGAATTATTGGTTTTGGGTTATTATTTTTAACAAAAATTTTACTTTCTATTATTTTGAAAAAAATACAATTAAAAATTGAAACTCAACATAAAAAATGATGAAATACAAAATTTTTTTCTAAAATCATTGACCTTCCCTATATTAAAAGAAAAAAATATCAAACCGGTCATTTAATTGAAAAATATCAAAAATTAAATGAAGTTTTGAGTTTTTATTTTCCGTATTTATTTTACTTTTTGGAAAACATATTAATTCTTTTAGGATCTTTGACCATTTTATGTTTTATTAACGGAATATCAATTGTTGTTTGTATACCTTTTATTTCGTTGCTGATTTTTTCGGAAATTATCAGTTTTCCCTGAAAAAGTAAATTAGAAAATGAAAAAATTCAAAACGGAGAAAAGTTTGTTCAAACATTTGTTCACAGTGTTGAAAATCAAATTGATAGAAAAAGAAGAAACTTAAAATATTTAATGGAAAGTCAATTATTTCATCAATATCGAAAAAACGAAAAAACAATTATTAAATACGAAAATTTTCAACTTATTAAAACTTCCACTCAAAAATTAATTCATTTTTCCTGTCAGTTACTAATAATTTATTTTTTAATTAATTTAAATGAGGAAGATAGTTTGTCTCCGGGAAGTTTTGTTTTCGTTTACGGATTAATCAATAATGTAATCAAGAGAATATGTTCATTATTTGATTATTTTGTTCATTACGATTGAATAAAAAAATTAAAAACTAAAATTCAAGAATTTTTTTTAGAAACTAAAATCATTTCTCAAATTCAACGAAAAATAAATTTTAATTCTATCAATTCTTCTTTAATAAAATTTGAAATTGAAAAATTAAATTTTAGCTATAACGAAATAGATCAACTTTGAAAAAATAATTTAAATTTTCGAATTCAAAATTCAATTATTATAAATGGTAAAAACGGATCGGGCAAATCTACTTTTTTACGTTTAATCGCAAAAGAATTAGTGCCTACTCGCGGAGTAATTAAAATTGAAAATAAAAAACTCAATGAATTAGAATCAATTGAGTGAAATAAAAAAGTTTATTTTTTAACAAGTGAATCGATTTTGTTTGAAGGAACCGTGTTGGAAAATATCTTAAATTTTCAAAAAATAGATCATATAAAAGAGTTATGAAAAAAATATCAAATTGAAAAATGATTAAATTTAGTAGGACTTGAATCAAATATCATTGTAAAAGAAACGGACTTAAGTAAGGGGCAAAAACAACTAATTTTATTTTTATCTACTTTTTTTGTAAACTGTCCTATTATATTGCTTGATGAGGGATTAAATTCTCTTGTTCCCGACATTCGCAAAAAATTATTGACTTTTTTTCTTGCACAAACAAAAAAAGAAAAATTACTTATTTATGCTACTCACAATCAAGATCTTATTCCTTTATTTAAAGCGAATAAAACTTTAATTTCTTATGAAACTTAAAAAATATTGTTTATTTTTAACTTTTATTGGTTGTCTTGTTTTTATTCTCAGTCTTACCGGATTAGGATACATAAAAATTCCTGTAAATGTCGTTGTCGTTTTAAAAGCTCAAGAAACGGAACTGATATCAAATCAAAAAAAAATTGAATGTCGATTTTTTCTCACTTGAAAATCCAAAAAAATAAAAGCTCAATATTTAAAAAATAATTTATTAGAAATAAAAAGTGTTGAAAATGCTATTATTGAAAATATTCATAAAAATAATTTACAAATAATTGATGATAACTTGATAGAAATTGTCGATGCAAACAATTTAGATTGTTTTCGACATAATGAAATTTGATATTTAAATATTGGTCAAGAAACAATTTTATTAAATTTATTAAAAATTATTTTTCATTTTTAATTAGAATAAAAAAAACAAACAAATGAAAAAAAATGATTAAAATTGCCCTCATCGGAAGAACAAATGCCGGGAAATCAACATTATTAAACAATTTTACTAATCAAATGGTTGCAGCAGTTAGTAAAAAAATTCATACAACTCAAATACCCCAATCCGGAATTTGAAAAGAAAACGAACAATATTGAATTCTATTTGATACTCCGGGATTATGTATTCCAAAAAATCTTCTGGATAAAATTATGTTTTTAAATTTAAAAAAAGTGTTAATGGAAAGTGATCTGATTTGATTTGTGATTGATATTGATGAATTTTGAGGAAAAGATATGCAAATTCTCTCAGATTTAATAAAAAAAGAATCAAAACCAACTATTTTAGTGATTAATAAAACAGATAAAGCAAATAAAATTAAAATTCTACAGAAAATAGAAAAATGAAAGGAAAAAACAAATTTAATCACAATAGTTCCAATTTCAGCGACAAAAAAACATAATTTTTATAATCTAATTCAAGCAACCAAAACTCAAATTTTAGATTTAAATAAAAAGAAAAATCAAAAACTGTTGGTTTCCAATGATGCTCAAATAATACGTGAACTAATTCGAGAACAAATTATGAATCACACAAATGATGAAATACCATATCAAACCGCTTTGGAATTAATTCATTTCAAAGAACACAAAAATCTGATTCGTGTTTCCTTTCATTTGTTGGTTTCAACTAACTCTCAAAAAATAATTTTAATTGGCAAACAGGGAAAAAAAATTCATCAAATACAAAGTCAAAGTGAAAAAAAAATAAGTTTTATAAAACAAAAAAAAGTGATTTTATCGCTTTTTGTAAAAGTTGAACCTAAATGATACAAAAATACAAAAATTATTAAAAAATTAGATTTAGAATGAAATCAAGATAAAGAAAATGATTAAAAAAGAATTTTGAAATAAAAATAAAATTGAATTTCTCTTGTTAATATCTAAAACAAATCGTTTTTGATATTCCGGATTTGAAAGTAGTTTGGGTTTTGTTTTAATCAAAAAAAATTCAGAGATCGGGGAAATATATTTAGATAATCGTTATTTGCATGAAGGAAAAAAACATATTCAAAAACATCAAATAAAAAATTTGAATGATTTTCCAAAACGTTGGCAAGAGTTAAGGGGACGAATTGGTTGTGAAGAAACTATTAGTTGAGTTCAAGCAAACCAATTAAAAAAACTAAACTCAAAATTAGAACTAATTTTAACTCCGACGAATAATTTAAGAATTATTAAAAATTCAAGGGAAATCGAAAATATTCGAAAAATTTGTTTAATAACAGAGCAAGTTTGAAAAATAGTTGAAAAAAAAGTAAAGCCAAACTGAACTGAAATTCAAGCGGAACAATTAATTTATCAAACTTTTTTATTATTTGGTGTTCGTGAAATGAGTTTTAAACCCATCGTAAGCAGCGATAAAAATTCCTTTTATATTCATACATATGCCAAAAATCATCGAATTAAAAACCATTTGTTATGCGATTTTGGTGGAAAATGAAATAATTATTGTTCTGATTTTACTCGAGTTTTAATATTTAATAAAAAGTCAAAAATTCAAAAATTTTGAACCTGAGTTCAAGAATTACAACTCTTAATTATTTCGAAAATAAAACCCGAAGTTAAAATTTCCGAACTTGCACAAATAGCGAATAAATTTTATGAAACAAAAAAAATAACTCAAGCTCATTCTTTAGGGCATGGAATTGGAATTAAAGTGCATGAATCACCCAATATTCATTCTTTATCGACGGGTACTCTTAAACCTGGAATGGTAATTACTATTGAACCAGGAATTTACGATAAAGATGTGGGTGGTGTACGAGTTGAAGATGTAATTTTAGTTACTCGAAATGGATGTGAAATTTTGACTCGAAATCTAGGCTCAAACTCGCAAAATAACCAAAATAATAATAATAAAAATAAAAACCATTCCGATAGCGATGGATAAAAATAAAAATTTTTTATTTAATCAAAAAGTATAATATTTATCTGTTTTTTTAGGTAATTTTAAATCAATATTAATTGCTCCTACATAAGTATCATTTTGAAGAGTAAGACGTTTTTCGTTCTTAAAATTTCTTGTTTTTTTCAAATCTTTAATAATTTCCGATGCTTTTTGATATCTTTCATCGGTATTTTTTGCCGTAGCACGAATAATAATGTTTTCCATAATTTGACTAATAGTAGGATTATACTGACGAATTGGAACAATTTTTTCGTATAAGTGTTGTTGAATAATAACTCTGTCGTCGGATGACTGAAAGGGTAAATGGCCGGCAAGCAATTCGTACATAATGAGACCCATCGCATAAATATCGGTTTTATTAGTTGTTTCCTGTTTAGCTATTAATTCAGGGGCTAAGTATTTAATACTTCCCACAATACCGGATTTAAAAATATCTTTTAAAAAAAAACGATCAATCGAAATTCCAAAATCTAAAATTTTTACATGGTCAGTATTATCAATAATGATATTTTCTGGTTTTAAATCCCGATGAATAATGTTTTTATTTCAAGCGAAACTCAGTGCTTCCATAACTTGTAAAAAAATATGACGAACTCGTTCTTCACTAAATATTTCTTTATTGTTTAATAGCAATCTTAGTGTATTACCTTCGGCATATTCCAATACCAAACATCATTTATCATTAAAAATAAAATAATCAAATAGTTTGACAATGTTATTGTGTTTTAATTGACTGGTAATTTTTAATTCATTAATAAAAATATCTTCTACTTTTTTATTTCAGAAAATTTCTTCGTTAAATATTTTTAAAATAACATTACGTTTTAATTTTAAATCACGACTTAAATAAACTTGGGCCGTTGCTCCGGTGGAGACTTTTTGTAAAATTTCATATCTTTGTTTTAAAATTTTGCCAATGTTAATGTTCATATTAAATTTTGCTTATTTTAACTAATAATAAAGTAATATCATCAATTGAACCGCTATAAAGTGCTTGATTTGTTAAATATTGTACAATTTCTTTGGGAGAATTTTTTTTATTATTAAAAATTGTCTCCATTTCGGAAAGAGCAACAAAACTATGCAATCCATCGGTACAAAAAAACAAAAAACCTTCAAAAAGAGAAAGAGAAGAAAATTGTAAGGTTGTATTTCTAAAATTACTAATCGAATTGTCAAGCATTTTATGATGTTTTTTGAAAAAAAAATTATCTTTAAGATTTTTATTTTCTTCGTCATGTGTTAATTGATATAGAGTGTCGGAATTTGTTTTTTTCTGATAAATACGCGTATTACCAACGTGAAAAATATAAATTTTTTGTAATGTTACTATGAGAAAAGACAAAGTAGTTGAAACTTTATTTACAATTTTTTTTATTTCATATTGCAAATCTTGTTGAATTAATTTATTTCCTCAATTCAAAAAAGTTTGATCATTTCAACCAGAAAAATTTGTTGTCAAAAATTTTTGCTTTAAAAATAAACAACAAAGTTTAGAAATTTTGGCCGAGTCTGAATAACTGCCGACTCCATCGGCAATCGCAAATAAACTTTGCCCATATTCATTCTTTGCATATACATAATAATCTTGATTTGGTTTGTGAGCAATATTTTGAGTACTTTGAGCTAAAACGTGAAAATGCATAATGACCTTAATATTAATGAAATTTTTTATTTTTTAAAAAAAGAGTAATTTTTTTAACTGTATTTTCTGTTTTATCATTAATCAACACCAAATCGCATTGAGCATGATTTTCCATATATTTCATTTGTTTTTTTGATTTTAAAATTCTTTGATTAATTTCAATGGTTTTTTCGGAAGATCTTTTTTTTAATCTTTTTTTCAGTTCAATTATTGATGGCGGAGTGATAAAAATTCAAATTGCTTGGGGAATTTTGCTTTTGATAACTTCCGCTCCTTGTAATTCGATTTCAAATAAGGGATTTTTTCCTTTAGATAAAATTTTTAGCGTTTCCGGTCATAAAGTTCCGTAAAAATCGTTTACATATTTAGTAAATTCAATAAATTCGTTCTTTTCAATTTTTTTAACAAATTGTTTTCGAGATAAGAAAATATAATTTTCATAATTTTTTTCTTTTTTTCGAATTTTTCTCGTACAAGCAGAAACAGAAAAACTTAAATTTAATTCTTTGTTTTTTAATAATTTTTCCATAATATTAGATTTTCCTACTCCACTCGGACCGGAAAGAATTAAAAAATTACGATTTTTATATAGCGGAGGAATTTTATATTGCGGCGAATTTTTTTGAAAAAAATAAACATAGTTCGTTGAATATTTTTTCATTTTTAAAAAAGATAAGTTAGTACCAGCATAATTTTTTAAAATTGAACTAACAATAACTAAAATTGCATTTTCCTTGAGCAAATCACTATTAAATAAAATATTTATTGTTCTTTCAATCAATTCCGGTTCAGAATACGGAGGATCAATAAAAACTAGGTCAAGTTTTTGTTTTTGTTGTTCTAATTGAAGTAAAAATTGGCGATAGGAAAGATTTGAAATTTCTGCATTGGAAATTTCTAGTTTTTTACAGTTATCTTGAATACGAATTGTGTTGTATTTGCTCAAATCATTAAAAAAATTAAATTTTACATTTCGCGATAATGCTTCTAATCCCAAACTACCCGAGCCCGCGAAAATATCCGCGGAAACAACAGTTTGTCAATTGAATAAAGAATTTAAAACATTAAAAATATTTTCGCGAATAAAACTCGAAACTGGTCTAAATTTTTCTTTTTTGTCTAAACGAATTTGATGGAATTTATATTTGCCCGCAATAATTCTCATAATTTGTTATTTTATCTTTCGAAATAAATAAAAAATCTTTCAATCTTATTAACTATGCTAAAATTTTTATTTACCAGAGTAAAAATTTTTTTCTTGTTAACTTTATTTTAATTTATTTTTAAAATAATGAATATAATGAAAAAAGAGTTTATTTTAATCCCGTTACGATCAATAATAAAAAATTGAAATTTTATTTTTTGATATTTAATAATTGAAACTTTTTTATAAAATATGCAGACTAAATTGAAAAATCATCAAAATGTTACTAAATTGTTCGCATTAGGTGGTTTGGAGGAAGTCGGAAAAAACACTTATTGTATAGAAAAAAATAATGAAATCATTATTATTGATGCAGGAATTAAATTTCCCGATCAATCTTTATTGGGAGTTAATTTAATTATTCCAGATTATGAATACTTGGTAAAAAATGAAACTAAAATAAAAGCTCTTTTTATTACTCATGGGCATGAGGATCATATCGGGGGAATTCCATATTTGCTTAAAAAAATTAAATTACCTGTTATTTATGCTCCTCAACTCGCAAGTGATTTAATTAAATTAAAATTGGAAAAACATAATTTAATCAATCGAGTAAAAATTATCGAATATGATCAAAATACCAAAATAAAATTCAAAAATTTTAAAATTTCTTTTTTTCAAGTAACTCATTCTATTCCGAATTCTTTTGGAATTTGTGTAAAAACTATTGACGGAAACATCGTAACAACCGGAGATTTCAAATTGGATTTAACTCCATTGCGAAATAAAGTTGGTTTTTCAAAAATTGCAAAAATTGCAAATGAGGGTGTTTCTATTTTGATGTCTGATTCCACAAATTCGGAAATTCAAGGTTACACACTCACGGAAAAAAAGATTATGAAAAATATTTACAATTTATTTTTAAACACTAAAAAAAGAATTCTCTTTACAACCTTTGCTTCTAATGTTGATCGAATTTATGAAATTATTATGATTGCAAAAAAAATTGATAGAAAAATAGCTGTTTTAGGAAAAGCGATTGAGAATATAATTGAAATTGTAAAAAAAAGAAAATACTTAAATATTAAAGATGAAATGTTTATCTCAAAGGAAAATATTAAATCAATCAAACCGGAAAAATTAATCGTTATTTGTACGGGTTCACAGGGAGAAGGAAGATCAATTATCTCAAAAATCGCTGATAATCGAGAGCCATATTTAAAAGGGGGAGAAAATGATCTGTTAATTTTTTCTTCTCGACCAATTCCCGGAAATAAATATAAGGTTGAAAATTTAATTAATAAATTAAGAAAAAATAAAATTCAAGTAGAAGTGTGTTCGTTATGAAAAAAATTACATACAAGCGGACATGCCAATCAAGAAGAGCAAAAAATGATGATTACCTTGATGCAACCTGATTATTTTATGCCAATGCACGGAGAATATCGAATGTTAAAAATTCATGGAGAAACAGCTAAAAGCATCGGCATTAAACAAAAAAACATTTTTATTTGTAAAAATGGAGATCAAATTTTCTTAAAAAATAAAAAAGCTTGAATTGGTAAAAAGATGAATGTTTCTCCGATATACATAGGTAAAAATCAAAACGAAGACAGCATGCAAATTTTACAGGAACGACAAATTATGCTTCGTAATGGAATAGTGGGAATTTTATTGAGAATCAATCTTATTGAAAATAAAATCATCGAAAACCCCGTCGTAACCGCTCGGGGTAGTTTTGTCGCCAGTAAAGAAATTAACTTAAACCAATCTAAACTAAACCAATTGACGACCGATATTGAAATGTTTCTGAAAAAAAATCAATTTAATTATGAACAAATAAGTTTGATGGTACAGGAAAAATTAGGAAATATAATTTATCAACAAAAAAAAATTAATCCGATTATTGTGCCGATAATTTTAACAAAAAAGATTAATTAACTTTTTTTATTTAATCATCTTTTTTTTGCTTTATTCACTAATTCAATTGCCTCTTGCGGAGAAATTCACCCTTCGATGATCGTTGTTTTTTTTTCGAGATTTTTATAATTTTGAAAAAAATCCACTATTTTTTCGCAAAGATTGCCTGTAAATTCAGAATAATGATTAATATCTTTATATTGTGGGTCTCCTACAAAAATGGCGATTAATTTATTATCGGATTTTCCATCGTCAATCATTTTAACAGCTCCGATGACTTTTACTTTCATATGAGTTCCGGGAAAAACAGAGTGACTGGACACAACCACAATATCAATGGGATCCCCATCCAATTCTAGTGTTTTATCAATGTAACCATAGTTACCGGGATAAACATGAGTACCGTATAAAAAACGATCCACTAAAATAATATTTTTTTCTTTATCAAACTCATATTTGACCTTTGAGTTTTTAGGAATTTCAATGATTGCCTCTAAAATAAAATTATTATTTTTCATACCATTCTAAATAACACTATAATAATATTTTAACAACTTTATTCCATTTTGAAAAATAGAAAAAAAAATTAAACTTTTGTAACTTCGTCAATGTTCTCAAATTTTAGCAAACAAAAAAATATGATAAATGAAAAAGAAAAATACAAATTAAAAATTTGCTGTATTCATACAAAAATAGGATTAAAAATTAGAAAAGCTCTCATTATTGCCTTCATTTGCGCATGTAGTATGTTGCTGAATTTTTTTCATATTCCTTTTTTTTGATTGATACCCGACGTGGAAAAGATTGAATTTGGAATAATTTTGCCCATCATTTTAATTGGCAAAATAAGCCTGACATCGCTTCTTATAATCGGAATATTAATGCCGGTAATTGATCAATTAATTCATGCACATCAACCTTTATCACTACCCATCGAAATGGTATTTAATTTTTTATTTTTACTCATGCTATGATTTTTTTGAAATTTGTTTTTTCAAAAAGAAAAACCGAAAATAAATAATTTATTTTTTTATTTATCATCAATATTGTTAGTACTTATATTAAAATTTATTTATTTTTATTTGTTGCTTTTATTCGCGCTACCGAGCATATTGGCAACGAATACTTTCCAAATACTCACAGTAAAATCGTGACCTTTTTGAATAGTCATCTTTATAAAATACTCAATCATTATTATTTTTGGCAAATATTTAAATAATTATTTTCACAATACTCAATTAAAATGAAATTATAAATAAAATATGAAAAATCAAAATAATCAAACTCGAATGAAAAAATATGCCGCTTTGCGTTTGGAGGTAGAACAAGAAATAAAAATTTTAAAATTACAAAAAGATAATTTTATAAAAATTCAAAAATATAAAAACAAACTCAACAAAATTGATTCTCACTTATTTGAAAAAAGTTATAAGGAATCACTAGAAATTTTTCCCAGCTTGAGTTCATTAATTTTTTTAGAGAGAAAAAACGAAAGAATTGACTTATTAAAAATCAAAGAACAAATGTCAATCTACAATAATAAAATTCAAAAAAAAATTCCTCAATCAGCAATTCCTAAGTTATCCCAATTTGTTCCCTCTTTGGAAAATGAAGAATTTATTAAACAACAAATTGAAGCAAATAACATTGGAGAGATTGAATTAATTGAAATTTACAAAAGAGAAAGTGAAAAGAAACGAAACATTTTGAAAAAAAGTCAAAATGTAAATACGGCTGAATTTACTCAAATTCAAGTGGCGAAAGAAGCGAATGAAAATAATAGTTATTTGAAAAACAAACTTAGAAAAATTGAAGAATTAATGAATGCGAAAAAAAAGAAAACAATTTGAATTTTTTGGCTTCTTTTGTTTGTGTTAGTAGTTTTAATTGGATGTCTGTTTGTAATTTTATTATTGAAAAATTAAAAAAATTTAATTTAGCGATTGACGGCCCAACCGGAAGCGGAAAAACGACATGCGGCAAGATATTAGCTAAAAAACTTAAATTACAATTTTTGGATACGGGAATTTTTTATCGACTTTTTGCATATTTTTTAATAAAAAATAAAATTAATTGAAATGATCTTGAACGAGAAAGTTATAAAAATCTAAAAAAATTTAAACCAGAATGAAAAAACGAAAAAATTTATTTAGAGGGGGAGCCGATTCAACATTCATTATTATTTAGTTTTGATATTGAAACAAAAAGTAGAAAAATCGCAAATCTAAAAAAAGTACGTCAAAAAATTACTAAAATTTGTCGATTAATTATAGCCAAAAAGGGATTTGTTTTAGTGGGACGGGATGTAACTTCCGTGATCGCGCCGGAGTCTGAAATAAAAATCTACTTAGATGCTCCAAAAAAAATACAATCCGAAAGAAAATTAAAAATGTTTTCTAACAAAATGAATAAAAAACCGTTAACTACCTGAAATAAATTTATTGAGAAAGCCAACATAATTGAAAAAAATCGTCAATTCGGGGCGTTAAAACAAGTGCCGGATGCAATTTATTTAATAAACGATCAAAAAACACCCGAAAAAACAATCGAAAAATTATTATCTTTAATTAAAGAAAAACTCAATTCCGAAGCTATAATTGCGATTGTAGGAGAAAGTAATGTAGGTAAGTCAACATTATTTAATTGCTTAATCAAACAAAAAAAATCCATTGAATCGAATTTAAAATACACCACTCGAGATGAGTTCAAAGGTAGTTTTTCAAAAGATGATACACAAGCCCAAATTTATGATACCGGGGGATGAGAAGAAGAAAAAAAAGAAAAACTCAAAAATGATTGACAGGAGGAAATCAATGATCGTATTAAAACTTTAACAAAAAAAGCGACATTAATATTGTGAGTGAATGATGCTCAACAAAATCCTTCAAATAATACAAAAAAAATTAATAATTGACTCAAAAAATACAATGATAAATTAGTTTTGGTGTTAAATAAAATTGATTTGTGTAAAAAACAAACTTATGATAACAATTGAAAAAAATTAGGCATTAAAAACATAATTATTTGTTCCAGCAAAAAAGGCATTAATATCAAAAGTTTAATTGATTTAATCAAATCCAAATTAAAAAACACCAGTTCAATTAAAAATATAAATAAAAAACCTAATTTAATGATTTTAGGCCAAACAAATGCCGGGAAATCATCTTTATTTAATTTAATTGCCCACGAAAACAAAGCAATAATAAGTTCTCAGGAACACACAACTACAAATATAGTATCTTCGCAATCTATTCAAAATAATTTTTCTTTTAATTTATTAGATACAGCAGGCATAAGAAAAAGTAACAGAAACAAAAACGAAATTGAAAAAAAAAGTTTAATTCAAATTAAAAAAAATTTATCTAATATTTTTTTAGCAATGTTGGTTATTGACTTAGAAAGAGGATCAACGGTACAGGATAAAAAAATTATTCGTTTACTTCAAGATAGAAAAATTCCTTTTTTTATCATTGGTAATAAGATGGATCTAGTGGAAAATAACTGAAAAATGACTCTAATCAAATTTGAACAGTTTTGAAATTATTTAAAAAAACAAAAAGACATTATTTATATATCAGTGAAAAAAAAACAAAATCTCAAAAATTTATTTCTCAAAATTCAAAGTAAATTAATTTAATTTTTTATGAAATAAGAATAAAAAGTCTTATAATAAAGGCAAATAAAAGAAAGGAAGATTTTTGTATATGAAAAAATCAGAGTTTATTGAACTAATTTCAAAAAAATTAGAAATTAGTAAAAGTAAGGGGGAACATTTCTACGAAACTTTTATTTCAAGTTTGGTAGGAGCAATTAAAAAGGAAAAAGATTTTAAACTTGTAGGTCTTGGAACTTTTAAAATTAAAAGACAAAAAGCTAGAAAGGGTGTTAATTTGCAAACAGGTGCACCTATCACAATTCCAGCTAAGGATGTACTTAAATTTAAAGTTAGCAAGAGTTTAAAAGACGAAATTGCTGGCAAGTAATTAAAACAAGTTTAGGCACAAAAAAGGCACTCTCTTTCTGAGAGTGCCTTTTTAATTATAAAAAATGAAAATTGAAATTAACTTATCAACAAAAGATATATTAGAAAAAAATTTTGCAATTGACTTGAAAGGTTATGATGTGAATGATGTTGATTCATTTTTAGATTTAGTTAAAAAAGATTACGAAATGTGAGAACTTATGCATGAACAAAAAGATCAACAAATTGCAGACTTAAAAAAAAGAGAAAGAAAACTTTTAGAAGAAAACACAAAATTGAAAAATTATATTTCTCTATTTAAAAAAGAAATAAAACAATTACGAGATAAGGGACTCGGCAACATTGATATCATAAATCGTTTGAATAAATTGGAGGAAAAAAAGTAAAATAATATTGGGAACAATTCCGGTCAATTGCTGAAGATAATTCAGAGGAAAGTCCGTCCTTGCACAGTCTGAAATGATTGTAGTGTTTGTGTTTCAAGAAATTGAAAGAATTCTATTAATTTAGAATGACGACCAGTGCCACAGAGACGAGTAATGTGAAACGCGGTAAACTCCACAAGTAAGCGACGCAAATTTTGGTAGCGGCATTTGAGCAAGAGAATAAAATTGAGCTCAAAACTTTTATTAAAGTAGATAAATAATTGATTAAACAGAAGGCGGCTTATGAGAATTGTTCCCTTTAAAAAAAAGGAAAAAACTCGTTTCATGTTTAATCTAATAAATGTAGTTGTTTATGAAAGCTCCCGCAGAAAATTTAAGCGAAGTTCTTAAAAAAATTAAAAAAAATAAAAATGGAAATATTGTACAAAAAAGCGATATAGTTAAAAAATTTTTTTCCTCGGGTAGTCTTATTATCGATCGTTTGATTAATGGATATGGATACCCCACTCGACGAATTATTGAAATTTTTGGACAACCCGGTACCGGCAAAACCACTTTGGCAATTCATGCGATGGCAGAAATGCAAAAAATGAATTCTAAAAAAATTATTTATTTTGATATTGAAAGAACTTTAAACTTAGATTATGTCGAAAAGATTGGAGTAAATTTAAAAAATGTTGTTATTCTTTGGCCCAAAAATGCCGAAGAAACTTTTAATATGCTAATTGACATTGTTGAAACAGGAGAGGCGAGTTTAGTAATTATTGACTCGGTAGCAGCGCTTTTGCCCGATGGCGAAGCAAAGAGAAAAATGGAAGATAACACTATCGGGTTACAAGCGCGCATTATGTCAAAAGCCCTTCGAAAGATAAATCACTTATTAACTCAAAAAGAAACAAGTTTAATTTTTATCAATCAAATTCGAGAAAGAGTAAAAATAATGTTCGGAAATCCCGAAACCACAAGCGGCGGAAATGCCTTGCGTTTTTATGCCTCTTTACGACTAGAATTACGTAAAAAAGAAAAAATTAAACATAATGGGAATGAAATAGGATTTACGATTAAGGCTCGAGTGATAAAAAACAAAATGGGAATGCCTTTTTCTCACGATTTGTTTTCTATTTATTACGGTATTGGAATTAAAAAAATTAACGAAATCATCTTACTCAGTTATGAAAAAAACATAATCAATAAAAGAGGAAATTGATTTTGTTATAATAATGTTAAGTTGGGATTAGGTTTAGAGAATACTCAACTTTTTTTAGTGAAAAATTCTAAATTGCTTAACGAGATTGAGACAAAGCTTAAAAATTCTATTTTTGAAAAGTTAACAAAATAGCATTCTTCATATATAAAAATAAAAATTAATCCCGAATTTTAAACCTAATAGATGGGTTTAATTTATTTAAAAAAGAAAAGGAATTATTTATATGGATACATGAATTTTAGGAATTATTATTCCGGTATTAGTTGTTATTGGGGGTTTAATTGGTGGTTTATTTGTCAATTATTTTTTACCTTTTTTTGCAAAACAGAAAAGAAAAAGTATTTTGAGAAAAGCAAAACAAGAAGGAGAATATTACATTAACAAAATTAAGGCCGAAAAGTTAATGGAATTGCAAAAACAAAAAGACAAAGCAAAAGAATCAATTTTAATAGAAAAAGCCAATAATAATAAAATGGCAGCTTTTTTAAAAAATAAAGAAATGGAACTTGAAAATAAAAACTCACAAGTCGACAAGGTGCTAAAACAAACGGAAGAAAAAGAAAAAACTTTTGATCTTTTAAAAAAAGAACTGCACTCAGAAAGAAAAAAAATAATTCAAGAATTAGAAAAAATTTCCGGATTGAGTGAAAAAGAAGCCGAAGAAAAATTATATAAATATATTGAAAAAAATCAAATTAAAAAATTAGAAAAAATTACTAAAGATACTAAAAACAAAATGCAACAAAATATGGAGACAATTGTTCAAAACATGATTGCCACGGCAATAGAAAGATATTCAAGTGAGTTTGTGGAAAAAAATACAACGGCCAAAATTGAATTGGATGATGAAAAAATAAAAGGGAAAATTATTGGAAAAGAAGGCAGAAATATCAAAAGCTTTGAAGAACTCTCCGGAGTTGATATTGTGATTGAAAATGAAAGCAATGTCATAAAACTTTCTAGTTTTAATCCGATAAGAAGAGAAATTGCCATTAGAACCCTCAAAAAATTAATCGAAGATGGACGAATTCAACCACAAAGAATAGAAGAGTTTTTAGAAAGAGAAAGAAAAAATGTTGACTTAATCATTCAAGAAACCGGAGATAAAATAGTGAAAGAGTTAGGTATTAGCGAAATTAATAATGAAATTGTTCAACATCTTGGAAAATTAAAGTTTAGAACTAGTTATGGTCAAAATGTTTTACAGCATAGTGTAGAGGTAGCTAAAATAGCGGGGGCATTAGCCGCTGAACTCAAACTCGATCAACTTTTAGCAATTAGAGCCGGATTATTACACGATATTGGTAAAGCCATTGATTATGAAGTTGATGCCTCGCATGTGGAAATTGGTGTGGAATTGGCGCAAAAACACCAAGAATCAGATATTGTAATTAATGCGATTCATTCGCATCATGGCGATGTACCTGCCAATAATATTTATTCTTTACTAGTATCAGCAGCCGATACTATTTCGGCTTCGAGACCAGGTGCACGTGACAATGTCGTGGAAGACTATCTGAAGAGAATGGAAACTATTGAAAATGTGTGTAATTCGATTGATGGAGTAAAAAGCAGTTATGCCGTCAAATCCGGTAGAGTAATTAGAATCTTTATTGATCCATTGCGTGTGAATGAATATGAAACAGAAAAAATAGCCGAGACAATCGCCCAAAAATTAAAACAAGAACTTAAAGTTCCGGGCGAAGTTATCATAAAAGTAATAAGAGAACAAAGAATAGAAAAAACTATTTAAAATCTAAAATAAGAGGTTGAATTTTTTGTGGTTTTGAATGAATCAAAAATAACGCTTGAGCTTCTTTTTTAAATTCATCAAGATTGTTTTTATCTGTATAAAAAACAAAAACCACATCATTTGAATAAACGAAATCGTTATTTTTTTTATAAAAAATAATTCCCGCATTTTCATTAATTTTTCGAATTTTATTAATACTAATTTTATTTAAAAAAAATCCTATTTTAGAATTATTTTCAATAAAAACATAACCTTTTTTGGGTGCTTTAATTTCTATTCTATATTTAGCTTTAATCTCTTTCTTTTTTAAAAAAGATTGTCAATCAACATTTTGTTCTTTCATAATTTGTACAAATTCTTCGTAACATTTTCCTGACTTTAATGTATCTTGAACTTTTTTCTTGGCTTTTGAGTAATTAATGAATTGTTTAGACATAAGGAGTGCTTGCGCACCTAATTCTGTACTTAATTCAATTACATCGGCAGGCCCTCCTCCTTTTAATACATCGATCGCTTCCAAAACCTCTATTTTGGTGCCAATAGCTTGACCTAGCGGTTGATCCATATCGCTATAAACAATCTTGATTTGTCGATTATATTGTTTCGCTAATTTCATAACCAAATTTTTAAAATGTTTAATTTCTTTTAAATCACGAAATAAAGAACCTGTCCCTACTTTTAAGTCAATTAATAATCCATCATTTTGTAAAAGAATTTTTTTGATTAAAATGCTATTAAAAATGAGACCAACATTTTTTGTGGTTTTGGTTAAACTTCTTAATCGATAAACTTCGGTTTCAAATGTACATATGTTGTCAATCACCGAGGAAATCAAAACATTTGAATTTTTACTTTTTTGCTTAAATTCTTCAATCGTATAATTTAACTTAATTTTGGGAAAAACTTTCAACTTATCGATGGTTCCCCCGGTTGCCCCTAAATAGCCTCCCGAAAATTTAAACATTTTTATATTGAGGGCAGAAAATAAACCTATTAAAATTAAACTAATTTTGTCGCCCACTCCTCCCGTAGAATGTTTATCAATTTTAAAAGCTTTATCAGAATTTAATTCAATTTTTTTCGAATTTTCGTAAGTGGCGGCAAATAAATTTAAAATTTCTTCATCATGTAAATCATATTGCTTGATATTTAGCAAAAATGTTTTCATTTGCTTTTCAGAGATTGTTTTATTCTCGAAATTTTTTACTAAAAAAGAAAAATCCGACTTAGTAAGTAATTTTTTTTCTAGTCTTTTATTAATCAAATCAAGAAAATTCATTTTTCTATTTTAGTAATTGTTTATGAACAAATTTTTTGTCAAGTTTAATTAAATTCTGTGGTGAAATATGTTTTTCGAATTGAATGTCAATCGGCGAATTCTTTGAATTAACGGATGTAATTATTGTACTAACATAAGCTCCATTAATTAGATTAATAATGTCGTTCAAATATTCTTTTTTCATATGATCAAAAAAATAAAAAACAGTTCGCGGATGTTTTAAATTTTCGACAATTCTTTTTTCAAAATTTTTAATGTTTTTTTGAATCTGGATTGGATTAATGACTGAATAATATGCTCTTAAAAGTAAGCTTGTTTGTTTTTTATAATCAAAATCAAATAAAAACATAAATGGGCTTTGAGTTTCGAAATCATTTGTTTTAATTAAAAATAAGGGCATTGTTTCACGGTATGAATTAATAAAAACAAAAGTTCCCTTGAAATTTCAGTGATGAGAATTACTTATTTTGTATTTTGATCCATATAGTCAAAATAAATATCTCGCAAATCTTTTAACTCAAAAGTATCGGTCTTCTTCTTTTCAAATAAAGCTTTTTTTTCTCTTTTTAAAAATTTTAATACTTAAATGAAAACAAAAAAACAAGAAAAGCGGAAATGTCAAAAAAACCTTAATTATATTCAACATAAATTAAGAAAATTTTAGCATAAAAACATAAAAAAGAGGGTTATTTTTTTTTACCTAAAAAAAGAACGGTGTCAGCAAATACAAATATTTTGTTATTTTTATTAACTATTCGTCCGTTAATTGCCAAAGTTATTTTGGCAACTAATTTGTTTGAATATTTTTTTAAATTAAAATCATAAGTCAAAATCGGAACTAAATCCGTTTCCATCTGATCAGAACCTGTTAATAAAAAAGGTCGTTCAACTATTAAAGTAAATGAATAAATTTTAAATTCACTATTAAAATTACTTTTTTCACAGATTTTAGGTTTTTCCTCTAAATAACCGATCAAAAATACTCCATTAATCATAAAATTATTATGAAAAATAACAAAAACAAAAAAGTTAATTTATTTGTTTCTGCATAATAAAAAAATAAATGTCAATAAAATTTTGTAATGTTAAATCTTCGGCTCTTATATTTTTAGGTATTTTTTGAGTATTCAAAAAATTTAATATTTTGCTTAAATCATAAAGGGTGATTGATTTTATGTTGTTAATAAAAGTTTTTCGAGGATTGTGAAAAGAAAATTTTAAAAAATCTATGAATTTACTATCATTTGCGAGGTTAATGGGGGTTTTTAACTGAAAGTGAATAAAAACAACGTTGACTTTTGGTTTGGGATTAAAATTAATGGCAGGAATCGAACAAGCTTTGGTTATATTTGAATTTAATTGACATAAAATTTTCAATAAATTGTTTTTTCGAGAATTAAGAATTTTATTTGCGACTTTTTCGGAAAAAGATAAATATAAATTATGGAAAAAAATTCTATTTTTAAAACATCATTTTAAAATTTTTATTGCACTAGAAAATGGAAGATTACCAACTACATCAAATTTAAGCTGATTCAAATTATCAAGTAAATTGAAATTTAATATGTCATCATAACAAATTTTAATTTTTTTATTCTGATTAAATTTATTCATTAAATGCTTATATAAAACACAGTCTTTTTCTACTAAAATCAATCTTGTTGCATAAACATTTAAAAAATCGGTTAAAGCACCAAAACCAGGCCCTATTTCTAAAATGTTAATGTTCTTCTTTAGATTAAAAGACTTAATCACTAAAGAACTTGTTTCTTTATTAATTAAAAAATTTTGCCCCCACTTTTTCGATGGTTTCCACCTCTTGATGAGAATCGAAGACATTTTAATTAGAACCGGTTGCCGTATCAAAATGCATTCATTCGCCGGCTATATTAGGAACAAAAAAGAAAGTAGCAAAGTTATTGGTTATAAGTTGCTTCAATCAATTCAAAACATCAATTTTAATTCGTTCTCACGGAGCCGAAATTAATTCTATTTCCTCTATTTCCTCGGCGGCATCCATTAATTCTTCTAGATTTTTGTCTGATGTGGCAGGTAACTCACCAAAACTAGCATAATATAGAGGGGAAAAAAGTTTATCAACAAGTGCTCGAATTTGTTTTAAATAATTAATTTTTTTTTCGGGAGAATTTGCAGATTCTCAATTTTCTATGAAATTAGATATTAAGCGAATATCCCAGTTTTTATAAGTTTGAAAAATTTCGTATTCCGGATCATCGAATAATTCTGAGTCAAAATCGGCAACAAATTGATTGTCGTTGCCTCCAAATTGAAAAATCGGTGATGAATTAATTTTGGATACAATATTTGAAAAATTGGAGCTTTTATCCTGACTAATGTAATTTACAAACGGCGAGTATACATAACTCAGGAAAAAAAATAAAAAGGGAATAAAAAATAAAGTTTTAATTCCATAATTAATTAAAAAATTATATGAAATTACGGTAATAAAATATCTTCTTATTAAAAGAAAATATAAAATTAAGGCGAAAAGGTTCATAATTGTAAAAGATATTGCGACAAAAATCATTTTAATGAAAATTAAATTTTGAGTAGCGATGATTAAAAAAGAGCTAACTCTCGAATTATGTGCATATAATCAATCACTGTATTTTCACATTCATGAAATAATTTCTTTATAAACAACTGGAATTTCAAAAAGAAATAAACATATTCCAATCGTAAATAAAGTTATAAAAAAAGAAAAATAAAATCATACACTATTGATGAATATGACATAAAAAATAAAGAACAAAAAAATTAAAAAAAAAGAAAGTAAAATTCAAAGTGTCATGCTAATAAGAGATTTTATTATAATCAGTTAATATTTTAATCCTAAAATACATAAAAATAAAATAATAGAATTAAATGAAAAAAATTAAATTAGATTCAATTGAAATAAAAAAAATAAAAACTTTGTTTCCAAATTACGAAAGAAAAAAGAATTTAAACTATGAATTTGATTTATTTAAATTAAAAAATCTCACATTACACATTTATTCAAACGGTACTTTATTGATTCAGGGCAAGAATAAGGAAAAAGAGGCTTTTATTGAATTATTAGAAAATCGAATTTTAAATAAAAATAAAATACAAGAAAAAGAACATTGAGGAGGAGATGAATCCGGAGTCGGGGATTTGTTTGGACCGATTGTTATAACTCTTTTTTTTTATGATAAAAAAATTTGAGAATTTAATAAAAAGTATGGATTAACAGACTCAAAAAAAATTTCTAATTGAGAAATTTTAAATCAAATAGGAAAAAAACTCAAAGATTTTAAAAATAATTATGTTACGAAAATCATTACACCTTTAATGCTGGCAAAACATTACAAAAATGGTAAAAATTTAAAAGAAATATTAACTTTTTATTACATTGAAGCGATCAATGAAATAACTAATGATAAAAGACAGAACATTATTATTGATGGATTTGTACATTCCGATACCTGAGAAAAATATAAAAAAAAGTGAGAATGAAAAGTAAATAATAAAATTCAATTAATTACAAAAGCCGAAGATAAATATTTTGGTGTTGGTGCGGCTTCTATTATTAGCCGATATTATTTTTTAAAAAATATTCAAGAAATTGAAAAAAAATTAAATCTTAAGGTGCTTTTGGGGGCGAGTGCAGATGTAAAAAATCAAATTTTAATGCTTGTAAATAAATGAGGAGAAACTAAATTAAAAAATTATATTAAATTGAATTACCGTTGAAAAATTTAATTAACAACTTATATTTCATTTCAAGTAAGTAGTTTCCAAAGTACATCTAATTTTATCAGCCAAATCGGTAGAAACTTTAAATCCCATAATATAGGTAAAGATAATAAAACCAAGCAGAAATAGACAAAAAACTGCCGAAAAAACTAGTAAAGCATTTTGTGTCAATTTAGTGCAATTTTTTAAATCAGCTAATAAAGACAATAAAAATCCGATTACAAAAGAAATAACAGGAAAAATAAAATTTAAAGTAGATAATCAAACCAGACTATTATTCGTATTTGAAAGCGAAGGAGCATTTGTATATTTAATATATTCTCAAATAAGCAAAAATATTAGCCCACGAATAAATAATCGGCGACTTAAAGATTTCAGGGGTTCATTTCCGGATGCATTAAACAAAAAAATGCAAAAAATAGAACCCAAACTAATTCAACTTATAAAACTAGTTCCATGATAAATCATTTCATCTGGTACAGTAAAAAATACTTGTAATAAACCAACTATAATAATTCCAGTGAGAACAATAAAGGCTGTTTTTTTTGATCCTAAAATAATTTCTTGAAAGTACAAATTTCTTACAACAACAATTCATAAAAAAATGAAAACAAAAATAATATTAAAAATACCCGACATATTTTCAACTAAGAAAAATGTAAATAACCTTCAATATTGATTGTTGTGCAAAACCGAACCGGCATGATTAGCAAATAAAACCAAATAAGTTGGTAATTCCGTTGTGATACCCAAAAGCCGAGGTAAAAGAAAGACAACTAAATTAAAAACAAAAATCAAAAATAAAAAAACTAATAAGAAGGGAGTTTTTTGAAAATCGGGTGTTGATAAATTTTGAAAAAAACTTTTGTTGTTTTTATTATTTTTAATAGATTGAGAAGTTGGCTTCATAATAAAAAAGAAATAATCTATACTCTTTAATTATAATGTTTTAATGTTAAACATTTGTGAAAAATAATTGGGGGGAAATAAGCGAAATTTTAAATTATAAGTGTTTTTATAATTAAAAGACAAGTGATAAGAATGTAAAAATAAAAAATCAGTTTTACCCGTACCGTATAAAGAATCCTGATAAATGGGATAACCAATAAATTTTAAGTGACGGCGTATTTGATGTGTTCGGCCGGTTTTTAACTCGCATTCAAGCAGGGTAAATTTCTTGTTTGTTGCTAGAACTTGGAAATAAGTAATTGCTGTTCGTCCCGCGAATGAAACTTGTGCTTTTTTTCACTTTCCCGGACTAAGTAAGGGGGCTTCAACTAAAAAATTTTTTTGTTTAAAATGACCTTTAACTATCGCAAGATATTTTCTTTTTATTTGTCTATTTTTCATTAAATTTTGAAAATATGCTTTTTCTTTTAAATTGCGAGCTAATAAAAATAAACCAGTGGTGGGTTTGTCTAAACGATGAATAACGGGTTCATTTTTCTCAATTTCAAATTGAGAAAAATTCAGCTCTTTACGTAAAAAGAAAACAATATTATTTTTTTGATGTCGTGAATTGCTTTCAATAATCATACCGTGAGGTTTGTTAATGACTAAAAAATTATCATCACTATGTAAAATTTGAGGAGTATTCGTTTGAAAATAAGCTTGTTTTTCGCTTTCACTTATGAATAGACAAATCTGACAATATTCCTTTAAAACTGAATCTTTTTCTCCGATTTTTTTATTCAAATAAACCATTTTATTTTTAAAACAATAATCTATTTTTTCAATATTTTTTATTTTTAATACTAAAAATTCAAATAAACTCAAATTAGTTTCATTTTTTTGAACCTGAAAAAAACGATTTAACATTAACCTATCTCCTTTTCAATATTTTTTTTATTTTGAAGAAGATAATGGCAAGAACAGAGAAAAAAATCAAAACATCTTCTACATTAAAAAATAAATCTTTTTCGAATAAAGAAATTTTTATGTAATCAACTATTTGTCCATCATATACAAAACGATCTATCAAATTACTTAAAGAGGCAACAAAAAATAAAAAAGATAAAATGACAATTCAAAAATTCAATGACAAATAAAAATAAATAAAAGAAATAAGCAAAAGTACAATAGTCAGAATGATGATGAGAATGTTTTCAAAAGAAAAAATATTGGGAAAAAAAGCAAATCCATTATTCAGTTCATAATCTACAAAAATTATTTTTCCGGATAAAAGAAAAATTTTTCACAAACGAAATAAAAACAATAAAACTAAACCTATAAAAAATATTAAAAATTTTTTATTTTTTAATTTTTGGGATTTTCAAAAAAAATAGTACATAAAAATTTAAACTATCTTTAAAACTGTATTATTTGATTTATTTGTAAATTCTAAAACAACATTTTTCACTTTAAAAAAATGTTTTAATTCTTCTTCATTATAAAAATTTTTTAATTTCTTCTCGTTGTTATTAAACTTTTGAAATAAGTTTTTAGTTTGTTTCAAAAAGATTGAATTGCAATAATAACTTTTCGCATGATTCACTCACTGTTTTTCGGTCGCAAATATAGATCTTTTTGTTGATACCAAAACTTTAAGATTCAGTTCAATAGAACTTTTAATGCTTTTTTTCTTAATTAAAAATTCTAATTTATAATTTAAAACTTTCTTGAGTTGATTTAAGATATATATTTTAAATAACAAATGCACTTTTAATTCGTTGGAAAAGCTAATAATTGCGTTTGGCCATTTTTCTAAATGAATAGAGGAAGCTTTTTGGGGTAATTGAAAAAAATTAAAGGCTTCTTCCGTTGTGTGAGGAAGAAAAGGAGATAATAACAAAAGAATATTTTTTAAAAGAAGAAAAAATATCGTTTGAATTTGCCGCCTTCTTTGTGAATTTAACTCATGTGTATACAAAATTTCTTTGGACAAATTAAAATAATTCGCCGATAAATCTCGATTAATAAATTCAAACAATTTAATTCAACCTACATGAAAATTTTGCTCATGAAAATTTTGCGTTAATTCCAAAATCAAATTATTAAATTTAAATAGAATAATTTTATCAATATCAGTTAATTCATTCGGTTTATTTTGTAAAAAATCAAAATCCATCAAATTGTTAATTAAAAATCGAATTGTGTTTCTTGTTTTTAAATAATCCTGGACAGTTTGTTTTATTAAATTATCACTCAAATTGGTATCGGCAAAATAATCTGTGGATAAAATTCAAAGACGCAGGACATCGGCCCCATAAGTTTGACATATTTTTATTGGAGAAATGACATTTCCTTTACTTTTAGACATTTTTTCTCCTTTTTCATCATTAACAAAACCGTGAGTTAAAACTTTTTTAATAACGAATGCATCTTGTTGCTCTAAACTAAATAAAATAATAAGTAGTGAATTAAATCAACCTCTAAATTGATCGTTGCCTTCTCAAATTAAATCAATGTTTTGTTGATTTTTTACTTTGTTATATAAAATTTGCGGAGAACAACCAGAATCAAATCAAACATCAAGTGTGTCAGTGCCTTTTTTAACAATTTGAAATTTTTTAATTAATGAAGATGGTAATAATTTTTCAATTGGTCATGTTCATCAAATTTGATCTCCTTTGTTTTTAATTAAAATAGAAACATATTGTATTAATTCTGTATCTAGAATAGGTTGATTTTTATTATTAATAAAATAAGGTAAGGGAACGCCTCAATGTCTTTGGCGGGATAGACATCATTCATTTCGATTTTTTAAATTAATGATAATTTTTTGTAATCCTCACCGCGGAATTCAAGTAATTTTTTTTAATTTTTGTTCAAGATTTTTTTTCGCAGTCTTTAAACTTAAATATCATTGCGGAGTAACTAAATAAAAAACCGGCATATCGGTACGTCAGTCGTGTGGAAAAGAATGATGAATCGACTTTAAAAAAATCAAGTTTTGATTTTTTTGCAACTTTGATAGAATTATTTTTTCACTTTTTAAATAAAAAAGACCAACCAAATCAGGATCATCGGTAGAATTTTTAATAATACCATGCTCATTGATATTAATATTAAATTTAATTTCAAATTTTTTAGCTAATAAATAATCCTCTGGACCATGAGCGGGAGCAATATGAACGACTCCCGTTCCGCTTGTAATAGTAACATGTTTCGAATGAATAACGAAAGAAGTTTGGTTTAAATATGGATGTTGATAACGCAAATTTAAAAGTTTTTTTCCCGAAAAAGATTGAATAATTTGAATATTTTTTTGAAAAAAGGGTAATTCTTTTAAACATTTAGCCGCCAAAATAAAATTTCTATTTTTTCATTGAATTTGAATATATTTTTCCTTTTCATTCACCGCCAATAATTTATTTTCCGGAATCGTTCACACCGATGTTGTTCAAACTAAAAAAGATGTGTTTGCTCAAACGGATGACTTAGAATTTATAATTGGGCAAGCAAAAAAAACAGAATCGCATTTTTTATTTTTATAGGTGATTTCCGCGTCCGCTAAAGCAGTTTTACTTGATCATGATCAAAGCACCGGTTTTAAGTCATAATAAATTAAATTTTTTCTCACCAATTCCTTAAATATCATAAGCTCATGATAAACATAATCAACATTTGAAGTTAAATATTTTTGAGAAAAATCCATTAACAATCCTAATCTTTTAAATTGTTGAATTTGAATATCGGTTTGTTTTTCGGCATATTTTAAACAAGCCTTTCTAAACTCAAAAGGTTTTAATTTTTTATTTAAAGTATTTTCTTTCGTAACCGCATTGGAGATCGGTAATCCGTGAGTATCTCACCCTGGTAAATATTCGGTAGCATATCCATTCATATTGTAAAATCGAAGAGCAAAATCTTTTAAAATTTTATTCAAAGCATGCCCGATATGAATATTTCCATTTGCATAAGGCGGACCACTATGAAAAATTAACTTTCGTTTTTTGTTTGAATTGGCCAATTGCACAATATTCAATTTTTCTCAAGATTTTTGAATAAGTATTTCTTTTTCTTTTAAATTTGCCCGTATTGAAAAATCGGAACGAAAAAGATTGAGTTTTTTCTGCCTCATTTTTTTAATATTAAGCAATCATAAAAAAATATTGAGTATCTGAAATTGCTATTACTTTGCCTTTTTTATAAATTATGCCACTTAAAAAATCTAGAACTCGACGCTTATCGGTTTTTTTTAATTCGGATAAATCAACAATAATTCGCTTTTTCTTAAATAAAATTTTAAGAGAATAGGGAATTTCATCATAAGCATGCAAAGTTATTTTGGGAGTCGATTCAATAATTTCCTTATTCAATTGAAAATTTTTAATATTTTTGTTGATATTTGAAGTAAATATTTTAGATAAAAAAGAAAACATATTTATTCACCTTTCATAAAGGGTGGTAAATCATCATCTTCTTCATTGGGAAAATCAGAATTATCGCCTTCTGTTGCTTTGTTATTGTTAAAGGAATCATCTTCACTCATCGAATTGTCTTTATTGCCTATCTTTTCCTCTAAGTCTCTTTGTTTTCTAATTTTAGAGATGGTGTCCGGGTCCGCATATTGAATTTCCCCTTCATCAAAATCGGTACCTATGATGGCAACCATCATTTTATCTCCCATTTCTCGATTAATACGAAGTCCGAAAATGACATTTACTTCCTCTCCCGCTTGTTTTTTCAAAAATTCAATACTATCATTAACATCAAGCAAGCTGGTTCCGGAGCCGCCAGTATAACTAACAATTGCATTTTTCACTCCTTTTACTGATGCTTCAAGTAATTTGCAATTAACCGCTTCTCTTGTAGCATCGACAGCTTTATGTTTTCCTTCCGCAACTCCAATTCCAAACATTGCATTTTTACGACGAGAAAAAACTTTTTTAATGTCCGCGAAATCCAAATTAATTCTTGCCGGAAGCACAATCAAATCACTCACTGTTTGAATTGCTAAACGCAAGGTTTCGTCGGCGTGATTAAATGAATTTTCCAAAGAAGAATTGCCATGATTTTCTAACAATTTATCATTGGCAATAATAATCATGGAATCAACTAATTTTTTCAAATTTTGAATACCTTTATCGGCATTTGCTACACGAAAACGACCTTCAAAATTAAACGGACGAGTGACAGTGGCAATCGTGAGAATTTCTAATTCTTGAGCGATTTTAGCAATCACCGGAGTAGCACCCGTTCCTGTACCACCTCCCAAACCGCAAACTAAAAATAATAAATCCGTATTTTCCAAAATTTCTCGAATGTCTTTTTCATTTTCTTTGGCGGCTTTTTCCCCGATGTCCGGTTCTCCTCCGGCTCCGATTCCTTTTAAAGTGTCGGCACCAATGTTTATTTTTAGATCGGCAGTGCTGGCTAATAAAGCTTGTGAATCTGTATTTACGGCTACAAATTCAACTCCTTCGATCTGTTGATCTATCATATGCTCAACGGCATTACACCCGGCCCCTCCAACTCCAATAACTTTAATTTTAATTGAATGAAAATTTTGTTTGTTCATATTTAAATATTCGCTTTTGACTTAATACTTTGATTATATAATACCTTATTCTCTAGATATTGATAATATGCATTACCAATAGAAAAAGTGTCCCGAAAGTCAATCAAACCAATAAATAAGTTTTCTTCAAACTTTCAATTAGAAAATTTGAGTTTTGATTTGAAAAATTTATCAATATTAGTAATATTTAATATTTCTCCGGTAACAAAAAAACTTATATTTTTTGATTCTAGGTTGACTTTTGTCGTGAAAAGTTTAGTAATCGTTTCCGCCATATAAGTAATGTATTTTTCGGTTCAAATTCGCATTTGTGTTTTTTGATCGGACAATTTTTTATTATGTAATTCCAAAAATCCTTGAAACAATTTATCTCTTTTGGGATTTATGTCCAAATACTTGAATAAATAATTTTCAATATCTATTTGAGACAAGTTATATTTAGTTGTTAAATTTTCAATAAAATAATTGAGATTTTCATTTAAATCAAAAATTTTCAATAAAATCTGATTTTTAAAATAAAAACATTGAAACTTATTTTTATTTCAGAGTACAACAATTAATTCTTTCAATTTTTGAGAAAATAACAAACTTACATAAATAGAATACGGCAAAAGAATGAGAGGATTTATTTTAACTCTCGCTTTTTGAAAAATTGGCAAGTACTGATAAAGTATTTTTCAACTAATTTTATATGTATACCCTTCTACTTTAATTGAACTGGTAAAGGAACCGATTGGTGGTGTTTTTGTGAGTACATTTGTATCGATTAAATGATATGTTGTAATTTTAGATAGAATATTTTTAAATTCATTCGAATAGTCTGATTGTTGCATAAATAAATTAGTTATCGTTTTTATAACTTCAGGAGTGATTTCGATATTTTTTTCAAATTGATGAATATAAGACCCTTTGCTGATTTTAATATCTTTTATCGGTAAATTAAAACTAACTTCTTTAATTTTAATTTTTAAATCTTTTTCTGCATTTTGAATGATTTGTTTTAAAATTTTACTGTGAGTTTTTTGATTAATTTGATCAGTCTCATTGGTTATATATTTTCTTTGATTGAACAAAATATAAAATTCGGAACTTTGATAAACACAAATAATTAAAGATACATAATTAGGTTGTAAATCAACTATTTTATAAAGTTTATAAAATTGCAAATTATTTTTCATCAGTTTTTTCCGCAATTCTTAATTTAGCACTTCGGGCCGACAAATTAATAAGTCTTTCTTTTGTTGTTGCTAAAATAGGTTTATTATTTAGAATTTTAATATTTTTTTGTGACTTAAACACTTTTTTTACGATTCTATCTTCTAAAGAATGAAAAGAAATTACTAAAATTCGACCTTTTATTTTTAACAAATCTATTGCCTGAACGAGAGATTTTTCTAAAACTGCCAACTCGTTGTTCACGGCAATTCTTAACGATTGAAAAATTAAACGAACGAAGTCTTTTCTATTATTTTTTTGCTTATTTAAACAAGATTGAATAATTTTTATTAAATCAAAAGTCGTGTGAATTGGGTATGTTTTTCTTGCATCAACAATTTTTTGGGCGAAAATATAGGAAAATTCTATTTCTCCGTAATGTTTAAATAAATTGTTTAATTCCGATAAGGAGTAAGTGTTTACAATCTCTTTCGCCGTTAATGATTGATTAATATTCATGCGCATATCTAAAGGGGCATTGACAGCATAACTAAAACCACGATTTGTGCTATAAATTTGTTCATAGGAAAATCCTAAATCATATAAAATTCCATCAAATTTGGGAATTTGATTGTTTTTGGTTATGTTTTTTAAATTAACAAAATTATTTAGCACAAGTTTAAAATTTCTATTTTTTTGTTGATTTAATTTTTTTTGAACATAGTTGAGTGCGTTTTTATCTTGATCAATTCCTAAAAGAAACCCACGAGAAGAAATATTTTTTAATATTTCAAAGAAATGTCCGCCGTGGCCGACCGTACAATCTAAATAAAAACCTTCGGAATTCGTCAAAATTCATTCTGTTACTTCATTAAGTAACACAGGTTGGTGAATTTTCATTTATTTTTTAGTTTTTACCGATATTACTTGAATTCCTTTGTAAAAACCACATTTTGCACAAACTCGATGTGTAAAATTTTTATTTCCACAATTTTGACAAGAAATTAAATTAGGTTTAGATAAATTTAAATGAGAACGCCGGGATCTTTTTTTTTGTTTTGAAGTACGATGTTTGGGGACTGCCATGGCGAATATTTATTAAATTATTTTAACATTGTTTATTTTTTTTAATTGTTTCTCCAACTTATTAAATAAGGTGTTTTTTTGTAATATTGGATCTTTTGTGCACAGTTGTTTTCAAATTCTTAGAGTTATTGTTTGATCTTTATATATATCTAAAATTTCTATTTTTTGAATTTTGGAATCTAATTGTTTGAGATTTTGGATAATGAGTTCGTAATTATTAAAAATAAAATATTCTTTATTAACTTCTAAAGCAATCGCTGAATCGATATTTTTTTCGTATTTTAAAGAAATATCGCGATAAAATTTTTGCACATTTTCTCTCTTAACAAAATTAAAATGCTGATTGTTTTGAATTAACTGAAATAATCAATCAACATCAATTTCCATATAATAACTCAAAACTTTTTTTTCTTGTTGGTATGTGTTTATCACTCCAATTTTTCCTAAAAATTTATTTTCGCATCAAATTTCATCATATTTTCCAAAGGCAAAATTTCAATTTGAATTTATTTTTAATTCAGATAAATTAGAAACTAAATTTGTTTTGCTTCAAATCGTTAAATTCACTTTAAAAAAATCCAAAATACCTCTTAAAAAAGCAATTAAATAAAATCTATTTAAATCAATTTGGTATTTGGATAAGTAATTATGATAATGAGTTTTATTTCAAACAATTCCTAATAAATTTCTTTCTTTATTATTCAGAAAAACCCTTTCGATTGTAAAAACATTTTCATATTTACCCATATCTTTTATCAAATAAATAAAACTCATTTCTTTATTTTGATTGGGCTCAATTAAAGGTATTTTAATTTCGTTTAAATTCCGTGACAACAAAAATAAACGAAGATTATTTGTCAGTTTTCAATGAATATTTTTTTGAGAAGTTTGTCAAATAGGTACATAAGGTTGATCTTTTAAATTGTTAATTCCATAAAAACGAATAATTTCCTCAGCTAATTCATATTCATTGCGAATTTTTAAATCATTAGGAATTGTAATAATTAAACTGGAAAGCTTTTCAGTTATTACAAAATCTCGAGTTTGCAAAATTTGTTTTATTTCCGTTAAAGTGAAATTTTTGCCTATAATTTTATTCAAAAAATTTAAATCTGTTTTTAAATTTACAAGTTTTCGATCTTCAAAATTTTTGATTATCGATTGAATGTGAGTAAAGTTTAATTCGTTTTGTAAAAAAAAAGCGAAATGATTAAAGGCATAAAAATAATTTTTAGAAATCGGAAAATCGTTTCGATTTTGATTGTCAAATATCAAAAGAACATTTTTGTAAGTAGTTTGAGTTGTTAATTCTTTTGCTAATTTACCATTAAGGTAATATTTTTGTTTGTTTAATGTAATATTTTCTAATTTTTTATCAATTTCATAAATTTTTATTTTTGTACCATACAAAATATTAAATAACTCGATAATTAAATTTAAATTGTTTGCATAAAATACTGAAAAAACTTGAAAAAAAGATTTTATTCAAATCGGAATCTGAAATTTGGATGTATTTTTGAGTTGCATAAACCCTTGAAAAAGATTGCTTTTTGTTTTGGTGTTTAGATCTATTTTTATCTCCCATTTAGATAAATTTGCATTTGGAGTTTCGTTAAATTTTAAGTGTCATAATCTAGATAAAAATTTGGATAAGTTATAAATGCTATTAAAATCATCATTTGCCGGCAAAATATCAATATTAAAATAAAAATCATCAAATCCAAAGTACTTCAATGGGTGAGGAGAGCCTAATTGTACTTTTTTATATTCTGCTTGAGATGGAGAAATTGACAAACATTGATCTAGTTCGTCTTTTTTATTTTTTTTGTTGACTAACCCTAAATCCAGATAGGAACATAACATTCCAACAGAATTAACATCTAAAAATTTTCGTGATTTGATTTTTCAGTTTTTTTGTAAAATCGCCCCAGGAGGAGCTCAAAGCATATAATCTTTCACATTAAACTTATTATCTCCGCAAATTACAGTGTGAATATTTTCTCCATCATTAATTTTTACAACTCTCAGCGAAGTCAATTTTCAGTGAGTTGTAAAGGATTCCACACGAACTACTTTAACTCCAATATTGATTTTAGAGAAGTCTGGTAATGCAACAACTTCAAAACCTCCTAAAGTTAATGCCATCATCAATTTTTTATTACTAATATCAGTTAAATTCAAAAATAAAGAAAAAAGTTTACGAGAGGCAATCATAATTATCTTTTAATGACTATTCCATTTTGATAAAGTAGTCTAATATCATTAATGTTGTATTTCAGCATTGCGAAACGATCAATTCCCAAACCGAATGCCCCAATGGCAAGTTTGGTTTTAATATTACATTTTTTTAAAATTTCCGGAGCCATAATTCCGGCCCCTAAAATCTCCGTTCAAGGTTCTTTATTATCAGAAGAGTTTTTTCGAACATCGACTTCAAATGAGGGTTCCGTAAATGGAAAATGATTCGAACGAAAACGTATTTCATAATCATTGCCTAAAACAAAATAAATTAATTTTTTTAATATTCATTTTAAATTAGTTAACGAAAAACCATCCGGATGAATGGCACACATCTCTAACTGCATAAATTTATTCATATGCTCACTATCGCTCGTGTCTTTTCGAAAAACATTGCCAACTGAATAAGCAAATAATGGTTGTTGAAAATTCTGATAAGCTTCTAACAAATGAACCGTCATTGTTGTAGCATGTGTTCGTAAAACAGTGTTCTTATCCAAAAAAAACGTATCTGTTTTTTGGCGAGAGGGGTGATTTTTAGGAATATTAAGTAAATCAAAATTATATTTGGTACTCTCGAGTTCGCTAGACAAATAAAAAGTAAAACCGAAACTTTGAAAAAATTCATGAATTTTTTCAACAATTAAACTAATCGGATGAGGACTTCCGGATGAAATAACAAAATCAGAATTTATATGATTTAATTTAGTAAAAAATTGCTCTTTATCATCAGTTTTTAATTTCAATAAATTTAAAAAACTCGGTTTTTGAGTTGTTTTTAAGGAAATTGAATTTTTTTCTTCTATTTTTGAAAAATGAATTTGGAATAATTCAAGAACATATTTTTTCATTTCATTTAAATCGGCACTATAATTTTTTTTATCTTCTTTTGAAAGAGTTAAAAAACATTTTCTTAATTCGGAATTTTTGCCAATTAATTGATTCTTTACAACATTCAAATCATGCAAATTTTGACAAGTTGAAAATTTTTTAGAAGCACTATTTCTAATTTTAGTAAGAATATTTTTTCAATTCATAATTCTAAATTATATGTTATTTGTCTTTACTTGGTTTTAGTTTGATGTTCTTATTTGAATTTAATTTTTGAACTTCTTTAAAATCTCTAATATTTTTAAAATCATTGGAAATTTTTTTCGTACTTTTGTCAAACAGTTCAATATCATTGGATAAGGCAGTAATTCGACGAACAAGTTTGTCTCAACGCTGATCTCATCGACCAAAATTATCAGTTAAAATTTTCAGTCTTTTGAGAATATCATTAATATATTTTGTTCTTCTTTGGTCGTTTTGAAACACTAAGATCAAACGTATCATTGCCGGAATATTAGCGGGAGATGTTAGTAAAACTTTTTTTTGCATCGCGAGTTTGCGTACAGAAACAAAAGTCTTTTGCTGATGAATAAAATCAAATAACGGTTGTGACGGAATAAAAATAACAACTTGATCCACCTTATCAGGGGGAGACAGATATTTTTTGGATACATCATCGATATGTTTGCGCAAATAACTTAGTAATTTTTTTAATTCTTTTTCGTATGAATCATCCGTTTTTTTTAATTTTAAAATTCGAGAGAAATTATCGTAAGGAAATTTACTGTCGATTGGAATGCCTATTTTATCTGTCTTGAGAAAAAAATCCGGACGTTTGCCGTTTTTTAATGTATATTGCTCATAAATTACATCCGGATCATTCGTTATGATGTGTTCTAAAATGTATTTCAAAGAAGTTTCCCCCATTTCTCCTTTTTGATAACTACTGGTAAAAATTTCATTAACTTCGTTAATTTTTTGAGTTAGCGATTCTGCTCGAATTTTGTAATTACTGGTTTCAATATTCAGTTTGTCTAATTCGGTTTTAATTTTATTTAAACTTTCTTTGTTGTAACTTTGTTCCGTGTTCATTTTTTGAAAATTATCTCTTAAATGTTCAATTCCCGTTCGAGAATTAATTGTGTTTGTTTTCAACTCAATAACTTGTTCGCTCAACTTTTGAATTATTTGATTAATTCCCGTGACGGTATGAGTTAATTGATCGATTCCTTTTGAAGAATTATTTTCCGTTGAAATGGATTTATTTTTAACTCAAAAGTATATCACTAATGCCGAAACCAAAAATAAAAGAATAAGAGTAGGAATTAAAATAATTGTAGTAATTTCCATTACAAAACTATTTTACTCTATTCAAAGATTTTAAGATTAACTGAAAAGTTTCGGGATATTGATAAGCAACGGAGGCTAAAATTTTTCGATTTAAAATTAATTTACTTTTTTTTAGAGAATTAATAAACTCATTATAATTTAATCCGTTTGCGCGAACAGCAGCATTGATTCGCATAATTCACAACTTTCTAAAATCACGTTTTCGATTACGACGATCGCGATAAGCATAACTCAAAGAGTGTAAAACTTGTTCATTAGCTACACGATACAATTTTCCTTTTGAACCGACATAACCTTTCGCGAGATTTAAAACTTTTTTTCTTCTCTTGCGGGATACAGTTCCGCCTTTTACTCTTGACATAATGAATCTATCCTAATAATTTTTTTAATCGTTTTACATCCGCCGATTTGGCCGATTTAGTTTGATCCAAACGTTTTTTTTGATTTTTTGTTTTATGGGCTGATAAGTGAGAAGTATTGGATTGTTTGTGAATTCACTTTCCCGATTTTGTTATTTTAATTCTTTTTAATAAAGCACGACGACTTTTCATTTTATTTTTTTTCATTGACTCTGCTTTTTCCTTTTTTAATCGGTGTTAATACTATATTATATGTTTTATTTTGTAGTTTTGGTGGTTGAAATAGATTACTAATGTCTTTCAAATTATCAATGAGAAAATTAAGTTTGTCTAATCCATAATCTTTTATATAAAGTTCCCGACCTTTTAAGCGCATGGAAATTTTTACTTTTTTTTTGTCCGACAAAAATTTGCGTACATTTTGCAATTTAATCTGAATATCATGTTCTCCAATGTTGGCTGTAATACGAACTTCCTTTAAGTTACGGGAGTTGTTTCCATTTGAGCTTTTTTTGGTACTTTTGGCTTTAATATATTTATACTTTCCGTAATCTAAAATTTTACATAAGGGATCAAGTGGATCATTTTTTATGCAAAATAAATCCAAATTTTTGGATTCCGCCAGATTAAGCGCATCGGATTTATTCATAATGCCTAAATTTTTTCCATTCTCATCAATAACTTTAAACTTTTTAAAGGGAATAAATTTATTTAATAAAATTTTTTGAATAAATTTATGAAAATTCGATTTTTTGATCATTATTTTATTGAAATTGTTTAGTTAGTCTCGTAATCAAACTAACAAATTGAAGTGCTGTAACTTCTTTCTTATATTTGGGTTTTTGTCAAAAGATGTAGGTGAGAGTTTTATTTTTAAGTTCATGTTCTCCAATAAAAATTTGAAAAGGTACTTTATTTTGCCATGAAAGCTTTACATTGGCAGCAAGCGAATGATCATACGGCATAATTTGATTTTTAATGCCACAACGAGAAAATAACAATTGAATTTTATTCGCATATTTTTGAATTTCGATATTTTGATTAATTGGAATGATGGAAACTTGCATTGGTGATAATCAAATTGGAAGTCATCCTTTATTTTGTTCTAATAAAATAGCAATTAAGCGTTCGTATGTCCCTATTACTCCATGATGAATTAAAATCGGTTTGGCTTCTCTTTGTTTTTGTGATTTTGTTCGATATTTTAATTTAAATTTTTCGGGCAATAAAAAATCCAGTTGAATAGTGGAAATTGTTAAATCATGATTAAGAGCATTATCAATTTGAAAATCAATTTTGGGTCCATAAAAAGCAGCTTCTCCTTTTACAACTTTGTATTCTACTTGGAGTTCGTCCAGTGAGCTTTGTAAAATTTTTGTTGTCTTAGTTCATAAATTCATGTCATCAAAAAATTTATCGGTTTTTTTATCATCATGAATGGACAAATAAATGCGTTTAATCTTTAAATTCAATGCTTTCATCGCTCGCTGAGTCATTTCGTAACAGTTTTTCACTTCATTTTTTATTTGTTTTGTATCATTGGCGAGAAAAATATGTAAATCATTTAATTCCATCTGGCGTGTACGCGTGAGTCCTGATAATCCTCCACTACTTTCATAACGAAAAAGAAGAGAATTTTCTGACATTCTAATTGGTAAATCGAGATATGAACGAATTTCCGAGGCATAAATCATGCAATGATGAGGACAAGTCATGGGGCGCAATATTCAAGATTGATTTTCTCGAGTCATATCGGGAAACATATATTCTTTATAATGACTTAAATGTCCGCTGGTTTTATATAATTGAGTTTTGCCTAAAATAGGCGTATTCACAAAATAAAAATTATTTTGAATTCCTAAATTACGTAAAAAAATTTTAATTTCATGTTTAACACTCTCTCCTTTTGGTAATCAAACTGGTAATCCTAATCCAACATTTTCAATGAATTTAAAAAATTTTAAAGTTTCGTTAATGTCACGATGGTCAGTGATAAACAAATTTTCTTCGATTGGGAATTTAATTTGCAAGCGATGTATGTGCTCGCCTTTTTCATCAATAAAAGACGAATAATTACTAAATATTGTATTTTTCAAAAAGGATTTATTTAACTTAGCGGAATGAAACCTTAGATTGCTTTTGTCTTTGATAAGAGGCCAATTTTCAAATACTAAAAATTGATTTGCAAAAAATAATTTTTGAAAATTCAAATTCAGTAAAAATGAATTTGTCTTAAAAGATGTTTTTTTTAAAGATTTATAGTCAAATTTATTTGATTGAGAAAAATCAAATTCAGCAACTTGTGGACGAATATAAATTTTTAAAAGATTCAGATCTTTTAAAAAAACTTCCGCAATCGCTAAAGCTGTTAGTGTGTTATCGTAATAAAGTGAAAAAAAAGTTTTATCGGGAAAAACTTCTCCTCAATTTTTATCAATCGTTTCAACTTTCTGTATAAAATGAAGTGTTTTGTCTTTCAAATTGTAATAAATTTGTTTATTTTTCATAAAATTTTTTATTTAATACTCCTACATATTGTAAATTTCTAAGCTTTTCTTTAAAATCTAATCCGAACCCTACTAAAAATTTATTTTGAGGGGAAATAAAAGCATTTCAATCCGGTTGAATTTTACAACTATCTATTTTTTTTCATATTAAAACCGCTATTTTCACACTTTTTGCTTTTCTTTGAGTTAAGATATTTTTTACTACTTCGATCGTCGAGCCTGATTCTAAAATATCATCAACAATAATGACATCCTTATCGTGAATATCGGTGTCTATGTCGAGAACGACTTTGGGTAATTGCAATTTTTTTTTGGTCCCTCCGGAGTATGAACTTAAAATCATATAATCAATAAGTATATCAAATTTTAGATGTTTGGATAATTCATTTAGAAATGGCATGCATCCTTTTAAAATGCCAAGCAATAAAACTCCTTTTTTATTTTGTGCAAACGTTTGATTTATTTTTGTTGCCATTTTTTTAATGCCAAGATAAATTTCTTTTTCGGGAAACAAAATTTCTGATACTTTGGAATGCATATTTTTATTTTCTTGTATAAATGGGGACAAAATGCTCTAAATCTTGAATTAAATTTTTTAAGTTAAATGTAATTTTATATTTTTTTATTGAATTTGTATGACTATTAATAATTTTCGAAAGTTTTTGCGCAAAATTTGGACTTATGGGAGAAAGATAATGACTAATATAAGCAATAATAGTCAAAAGACAATAAATAACACGGGAGAAATCTTTTTTGTCTTGAATAGTTCAGGGTTTGGTAAAATCAATGGTTTCATTGGCATAATCAGCTAAAATAAAAATTTCTTTAATCGCATAAGCAATTTGAAACTTTTTTCAAAAACAATGATAATTTTGTTCGACTTTACACAAAATTTTTGTGGTTTTTTGCCAAAGCAAATCTGTTTTTACATCATTTTCGGTTAATTCAATTAAACAAGAAGCAAATTTTTTGATCATTGATAGTGTACGAAAATGTAAATTACAAATTTTATTAACAATAAAAACATTATAAAAATTTAATAATCTATCTGATTGGTACAAAATGTCTTTTTTAGGATGCATTAGAGTTGCCAAATATAAACGAACTACATCGGGATCAAATTTTTCAAATAAATTCAAAGGATTGATTATGTTTCCTTTTGATTTGGACATTTTTTCATTATTCATCAAAATTCAACCATGAATGAGAAATTGATTGGGTTGTCTATATTTCAAATTCATCAATAATAATGGTCAATAAATTAAATGAAATTTAATAATTTCTTTTCCGATAACCTGAACTATTTCCGTGTCGGAGTTGTTTCAAACTTGATTTATTTCCTCTGGATTTAATACAGAAATATAACCTAATAAAGCTTCAAATCAAACATAGGCGGTTTGTTTTTTTTCTTCATCAACCGTAATTCCTCAATGTAAATTTTTTCTCGTGATTGAAAAATCTCAATTCGAAGATTGCAAAAATTTGTTCAACTGGGTTATAAAACCTCCCGAAATTAAATTTTTTTTTCAATTGACAATAAGTTTTTTGATATGCGATTGTTGTTGATTCGTTACTTTTAGAAAGTAATTTTCTTCTGAGATAAAACTCATTGGATTAGAACAAGTCGGACAAACATTATAAATATTCTTATTTTTATAAGTACTGGTTTGAAAATTTTCACAAATAATACAATAATTACCACGATAAAAAGATAGATAAATGTTTTTATTCTGTTTTAATTGGGCAAAACAATCTTCAACAAATTTTTTATGTGAATTTGAGTGTGTTGCAGAAAAATGAGTAAATTTAATTTGAGCTTTTTGTCACAATTGCATAAATTTTTGAGTTTGTTTTTGAACAAAAATCTCGGGATTTTCTTGATGGACTAAAGCTTTTTGATAAATTTTTTCTCCATGCTGATCCGCTCCGGTTATAAATATTGTTTGATAACCTAATTGCTTTTTATAACGAGTCAAAAAGTCGCAATAAAGAGTCGTATACAAATGCCCGAGATGAGGAGAAGAATTTGTATAAAAAAGAGGAGTACTAATAAAAAAAATTTTTTTCAAGACAAAAAAAGAAATTTTAATTTGAAAGAATTAAACTAAAATTAGGTGACATGGTTCCTGATATATGAATTGCTTTAATGTATTTACCTTTGACATTATTAGGTTTTATTTTAACGACTTTTTCAAACACATAGTTATAATTTTCAACTAAATTTTCGATTGAATCAGAGATTTTTCCCATCACAAATTGCAAACTATTGGATCCATTAGCATGATAACTTCGTTTGCCTTTTTGATATTCTTGAATAGGTTTTTCTATATCTAAATTAATGGTTCCGTTTTTTGATGAAGGCATTATTTTTTTAGGTCCTAAAATTTTGGCTATTTTAGTCAAATCTTTTGCAATTTCAGGGGTTGCTAAAGCTACATCAAAATTAATTTTTTTTGTTTTTTGAATTTCTTCAATTAATTCTACTCCGCCCACAATTTGAGCGCCGAATTCTTTGGCTTCATCTTGTTTATTTTTGGAAAAAACCGCAATAATCACTTCTTTTTTGAAACTATTATGCGGTAAAGTATAGTGCCCTTTTAAATTATGTTCGGGTTTTTTTGTATTTAAATTTAAATGAAAAGTTAAATTTATCGTGCTATCAAATTTCTCTAATTTATTTTTTTGTAAAATATTTAAAATTTCTTTAAGAGAAAGTGAATTTCTCGTTCAATATTGATTTTTTCAATTTTGATAATTTTTACCTCTCATGGAAATATTTGATTTTGTGATTGATTCTTTATTCATTTTTTTCTTCCGTTAATTTTACTCCCATTTGTTTCATTGTTCCGAGAATGATTTTTGTGGCTCCTTCGAGATTGTGAGCATTTAAATCCGGCATTTTAATTTTGGCGATTTCCTCTACTTGACTCATTGTAAGACTGCCTTTTGTTTCTTTTTTTGCATTGGCGGCTCCTTTTTCAATTTTGGCATATTTTTTGATTAATACAGCGGTGGGGGTGGTTTTAATAATAAATTTAAAACTTTTATCGGAATAAGCCGTAACCACAACGGGAACCACTTCTCCTTTTTGTTCTTGTGTTGCTTTGTTAAATTCATTGCAAAATTGCATAATATTGATGCCAATAGACGCCAAAGCCGGACCGGGCTTGGCTTCTGCACCTTTAAATTGTAATTTAGCAATTCGTGTAATTTTTTTCATAACTATCCTATTTTTTTACAATCTAAAAATCCTACCTTAATGGGAGTAATGCGACCGAAAAATTCAAAATTTAAAGTTACAATGCCGGTGGCATAATCAATTTCCGTTACTTCGCCTTCATGTCCGCGAAAAGCTCCTGAAACAACTGATACCATATCATTTACTCCGAAATCAATATCCTCAGGACTACATTTACCGGTTGATAATTTTAATTCATTGTTGGCATCTGCTTCTAGTTTTTGCATGTATTTATCCGAAAATAAAATTGGATCAGCGTAATAATCAAATTTATATGCATTCAATCGAGAAAAATAAGGACTATTTAAAATAATTTCTTTTATTTTGTCCGAAACTTTACCCTTTTCTAATTTCACTTGCACAAAAATATTGCCGGGTCAAATATTTTTTAATTTCAGATTTGCTTTGTTTTTAATTTTATTTTGAGTTTTTAAATCTCGAAAAATTTTTACTCCTAAAAAAAAATCACCCTTTGTTTTTAAATAGTCTAAAACCTCGGATTCTTTACCACGTTGACAACGAAAAGAAAATCATGCGGTTTTTGATGTTGAAAAATTCTTCATTTTAGACATAAAGTTTAATTAATCGGAAAAATTCACGAAGAGCTTTTTCCAATCCGAAAATAATTCCACCTAAAATAGCAAAAAACAGTAATAAAATCAAAAACATTGAAATCATCTTATTCATTTTGGGTCAACGTAACCGCGAAAACTGAAAGGCATAAGAAACAAAATAATTACGAACGAAACATAAAAAAGATTTAATTTTTTTCATAAAACTAAAATAACGACATTTTTTTATTGTCGGTTATATACTTTTTTAACTTTTTTTTAGCTCTTTGTCAAGCATTATCAACTTTTTTACTATGAATTTGGAGTTCTTCAGCAATTTCTCGATTTTTGTATTTTTGTATTTTCAATTGAAAAATTTTTTTTTCAAAAGGAGTCAAAAAATTTAAGTAATAAGAAAAATCAGCCTTTTCTTTCAAACTAAAATCATTGTATTTGTTCGCCTGCAGCTTTGTTTTTTGTTCGTCAAAAAAAGTGGCAAAATTGATCTGTCGATATTTAAAAGAAATATATTTTCGGCTTTTTCCCAGTAAAAATCAATTGAGTTGTTGAATAGCAAATTGAGGAAAGGGAATTCCGCGCAAAAAATCAAAACTCATTACACTTCTAAAAAAAGAAATTTTTTTATAATATATTCAATCATTTTGATTCAAAATAATATATTTAAATTTTTGTTCATTTTTATAAACAATAAAATTCATTCATTTATTCATATAGGAATAAAGAATAAAGTAAGCTTTTACATTGTATTTTTTTTGAATTGCATATATTAAATTATTTAGATTTATTTCAGAAATTTTGCTTTTTTCGAATTTCATACAATAAAACAGCAGTTGCGGCATTTACATTGAGAGATTCCGTGTTAATCATTGGTAAATACACTCGAAAATCCGAGGCCCGATGTAAAAGCGAACTCACTCCGGTTCCTTCATTCCCCACAATTAAAGCGACATTTAAATCTTGAATTGCTAATTGATCATATGAAGTTTCTCCATGCATTTGTGTGGAAATAATTCAAAAATTTTGTTTTTTTAATTTTAAAACAGTCTGATGCAAGTTGGAAACCAAAACTATTTTGACCGCGAATAAAGTTCCGGCGGATGTTTTAGCAATTGTCGAGTTAATTGGAGCTTGTCCTGTTTTGGCAATAATAATTGCATCAACTCCGGTTGCACATGCGGAACGAATGATGGCACCGACATTTTGAGGATCGTGAATGCTGTCTAAAATTAAAATAATTTGAGGTGAAGTTTTGTTTTTGATATCAATTAATAAATCATCAAAAGAAAAAAGGGGAAAATGAGAAATTTCCGCAGCCATTTTTTGATGTTTTTTGAAACCAAATCAAGTATTAAATTTCTTTTCGGGTCAAATTTCTACTATAAAAGATTTAAATTCAGCTTCTTTTTTGTGAAAAATATCTTTTGTTAGAAAAATTTTTTTAATTAATTTAGGATGTTCTCTGCGTAATGTATTAACTACATTTTTGCCGTATACTATTTGTTTCATTTTTATAATTTTAAATTAAACATATTAAGTGAAAAATAATTTATTTATTAAAGAATTTGCTTTTTTTGTAATTTTGTTCTTATTTTATCGGCTGCCGAAAAATCTCCTAATTTTAATTTAGCCTGCCATTGAGTAATTAAAATTTGCCATTCTTTTGTAATTATTGGATTTTGAATTTTAATGCCTAAAATAGAAAGAGCTTTTTCAATTGTAAATTTTATATTTACGAGACTAACATCAAAATCGCCTTTCAATTTTTCATTAATAATTTTAATTTCTTGCAAAATTAAATCTAAAAAATTGACGGTATTAAAGTCTTCGCTCAAAATATTGATTAATTTTCAATATAGTTTTAGATTCAAGTTGCCTTTTCTATTTTCTCCAAATTTTAAAAAAGTTTGCAAATTAATTTGTTTAAAAGTGTTTTGAATTTTTTCGCTAATTTTATGACAATATGCTAAATGTTTTTCATTGTAAGTAATATCTTTTCGATAATGAGTGAAAAACATTCATAATTTTGTTGAATTATAAGAGAAATTTTGAATTCAATTTTTTCATAAAAAAAACTCAGATTTCAAATTGGATTTGCTAAGTTTATCAATTTCAAAATTAACAAATCCATTATGCATTCAAATACGAGTAATTTCTTTTTGATTTAGAGCTCAAAATAGGGCCCGTTCATTTTCATGATGGGGAAACATTAAATCACGCCCGCCTCCATGAATCGTTAAAGATTTTTGAAAATAGGCCGTGACAAGATAAGCACACTCGGTATGTCAACCAGGTCGTCCTTCACCTCACGGCGATGATCATGTTATACCATTTGTTTTCTTTTTTCACAAAGCAAAATCTTCTTGATTTTTTTTATCTAATTCAGTTTTGGAATTAGTTGCGGAATGAACTTTCACGAATTTTCTAAATTGTCCATACTCTGAACCTAACTGATTAACATCAAAATATACTCCACTTTTATTTTCATAGGCGAATCCTTGTTTTTTTAACTTTTCAATAAATTCAATGATTGATGGAATTTGAGTGCTTACTTTTACCAGACGAGGTTTTACCAGCTGAAATTGATCAAAAATTTGTAAATATTTGCTTAAATAGTGTTGCGATATTTTTTGTTCTGATGTTTTTTTGGTTTGAGCTTGTAAAATAATTTTGTCATCAATATCGGTAATATTTTGAATATAATTTACCGAATATTTTAATTCTTGTAAATATTTACACAAAGCATCAAATAAGATAACATTTCTTAAGTTGCCAATGTGTAAATCACCATAAACCGTTGGTCCGCATAAATAAATATTAATTGATTCAAACGGATTTAAATGCACATATCGATTTTGTCGAGAATCTCATAATTTGACTATCAGTTGTTTTTTGTTCATGTTGACTAAATAAGGGATTCTTTTTTTGTGCCTTTTGAATAATATGAAATAACACTTCAAACTGTGAAAATAATGGCTGTGTTAGTAATAATTTTAAACGGAGCGATGGAGAGAGCTCCATTAAACAACAAACGAAAAGAACTCGACGAATATTCATTAAACACAGTTAAATTGGCTTGCGTTGTAATAAAAACCGCGATGAGATATTCGGCATAGACATTTAACATTAAAATCGGAATTAAGTTGTTAATTTTGTCAATATTTTTGACTCAAAAGGGGGATTTTTTTCTTTTTAAAATAATGAAAAAAAATATGACACAAGCAAAAATAAATAAAAAACTGAAAAGACAAACAAAAAAGAAAAAGTGTCTCAATGGACTTACATTAGAGAGAGAACTAAAGCGACTTTGAACAGAACTTCATAAATTAACATCAAAATCAATAAACTTATCGCTGGTGTTGGTCAGAATAAATAACATAGAAAAACTAAAAAAAACAATTAATGCTAATTTAATCGCCGATAAATGAATGTAACGATTTTGAAAAAAAGTTTTGAATTCTTTCACCAATCCCGCAAAAAACCCAAAACACATTAAGGCGATCAAGTAATTGTAGTGAAAATAAGAAGGAATAAACATTAAAGTGCCAATTTCCGTAACCAATGCGCTTAACAATCCCATAATCGGACCAAACACAAATCCCGTAATTTTAATAAGCACTCCTTCAAAGGCGACTCGTACATAAGGAATAACGGCTAAGGGTAAGGTACTATTTAAAATTAATAAAACGGTCACACTCAAAGCAGCAAACAAAGCGATATAAACAACTTTTAAATTTCTCTGTCGACGAGAAAGAGAGCGCATTTCAAGATATTTTTTTGTTCCCGCGAAATAAACAAAATACAAAAAAAATAAACTCCCGAAAAAGATAATAGAACCATAAAAAAATCAATTTATCATTTATACAATTTTATAATTTTTTTTTATTTTATTTCTCAATTAATAATTGATTGATGATGATTTTTTAATATTTCATTAATTTTCAGAAATATATTGGATCCTAAAAACCCCAAGTGAGCGCTAAATGGAGAAGGATGACTAGTTTCTAAAATTTTATGTTTTTTACTATCAATAAAATGTTTTTTGTTTCGAGCTTCGTTTCCCAGAAGAACAAAAATTACAAATGGTTCCAGTTTGCTAATGGCCTGAATTACTCTTTCATTAAACATTGTTCATCCGATTGTTTGATGAGAATTGGGTTTATTTCGAATAACCGTCAAGGCAGTATTGAGTAACAAAACTCCCTGACGTGCTCATGAACTTAAATCACCGTTCTTTAAAACTATATGAGGATAACTATGTTTGAGTTCTTTAAAAATATTTTGTAAACTGCAAGGCAAAGGTATATGCGAATGAACAGAAAAAGCGAGTCCGTTTGCTTGTTCCGGCTGATGATATGGATCTTGACCTAAAATAACAACCTTTAAATGACAATGTTTTGTCAAATTAAAAGCTTGAAAAATTTGTTTTTTTTTCGGATAAACTGTGTATTTTTTATAGTCCGAATTTACTTTTTTTTTCAGCTTTTGAAAATACACTTGTTTTATTTCTTGTTTAATTCATTCATTCAACTTGTTCATTATCAAGAAAATAATAAATAAACTAAGGCGTAGACGGAGTTGTGTCAGCGATATTGATTATATTGGTGATGCGGTAGGTGCTTTCTGTCTCGCCGATTTGAAAAACAATTACATCTAAAATGTTTTTATCATTTAATCTTGCCGTCACATTGGTTAAATTAATCTCTATTTGTCATTTCGACGGTGTTGCTATTTCTCCAATTGTATCACTAATTCCTAATTCTAAAATAACTTGTAAAGTATTTATGGTAATTACTCTGTTAACGACATTGGATGATGATGTTTGGGAGTAATTTCATGTATTGGGAATGTAAAAGGTTTCACTGGTTGATTCTGCACTGGCGGTAGCGGGCGTAGATATTGTAAAAGTGCGATTCAAATTTTCAATGGGCATTAATAGTTTTGTAAATCGACTTTTTTTATTCGAAAAATCCTCTAAAAATGCTTCTGTATCATGCTGATAATCATCTCGTATACGAGTTTGAAATAATTCTTCATTTTCTACCGAACCTAAAAAAAAGAGTCCGATTTGCTTTAATAAGACTTTTTGCGCATTTAATCCGGCAAATTTGGCTTTATGTTCAATATTGATTCCCGCTGCATAGTCAAATCTAACTTCACTTATTTTGTCTCCCTGAACTCCGCAAAAACATCCCGAAAGAAATAAAGTAGAGAAAAACATAAAAACCATCAAAATGGGAAAAAGCACAACTTTTTTAATAAATGTATTCATAAAAATTAATTTTGAAAAAAGGAAACTTTTTTAGGTACAAACAAAACATTCACAGAGCCAATTGGTCCATTTCGATTTTTAGCAATAATAATTTCGGCATCATGCGGTTCTTGCACTAGACTATTGGTATTTTGCCCTTCTTCATTTTTTTTATTGTAATATAGTTCGCGATATAAAAACATAACCAAATCGGCATCTTGCTCAATGCTCCCCGAATCTCTCAAATCCGAAAGAAGGGGTCGTTTTTCTTCTCGTCTTTCAACGTTTCGGGATAATTGAGAAAGACACAAAACCGGAATATTTAAATCTCGAGCCATAATTTTTAATTGCCGGGTTCATTGAGATACTTCTAAATTACGATTTTCATATTTATTTTTTTTTAGAGGTTTTAACAACTGTAAATAATCAATAACCACTAAACCAATCGGTCGTTTTTTTTGTCATTCATTTAACTTGGCCTGAATTTGTAAAACATCAATTGAAGTCGAATTATCAATAAAGATATTCATGCTTTTTAATTTTTCAATAAATTCGTCAATTGAAGTGTTGGTGGATTGTTCGTTTTTATTCAAAATAATTTGATCATGAGCTTTTAAAATTCGTTTCACTAATTGTTGGGGAGACATTTCTAATGAAAAAATAATTGTATCTCGAAAAGGTTGTTGCGAAGTTTGTAAATTATAAAGAGACATGTTGAGCGCCAAAGCAGTTTTGCCCATTGAGGGACGGCCGGCTAAAATAATCAGTTCTCCTTTTTGAAATCCTCCGATTTTATCGTCTAAATTTGCAAATCCGGTCGATCTTTCAATTATTTTAGTTTGTCAGAGGGCGCTTGATTGACTTTCGATTTGAATTAAATGAGACAAAGAGATGAATTTTTTGCTTAAACGGTCGTAAAAAGTTTCTCATTCGGTGATATTTTTATAAAATTCTTGAATCATTTTTTCTCCATCGGTACAGGAAGAGATAAAGGTTTGTAAACGATTTAAATCGCTTAATAATTTACGACGAGTCGCTTCATCTAAAACTAATTTGAAATATTTTGCAGCATATTCATCGGAAACATAAGCACTAATTAATTTATGAATATAATCTAATCCACCTACTTTTTTTAACATTTTTTTAGTTTCTAAATAATGAATAAAAATATCCAAATTGAAAGTTTTTCTACGTTGTTGAAGCAAATGTTGAATTTGAGTTAGAATTAACCCGTTTTTTTCCTCAATAAAATCGTTGGGTTGAAGTGCAAAAGCAAACTGATCACGAACACGTTCCGAGCGAAACAGCATAGCCAACAATTTATTTTCAATTTCTCCTAATTGACCAAATGATGTTTGATTTTTATTCATAAATTTATTTTAACTATTTTTTACTTTGTATATCTTTTACAATTTTTTTTACCTGTTCTAAAACAATGTCTGCCTGGGAGTTAGTCAGTTGAGCGGCAGCTCTTTGATAATCTCCGCCGCCTCCGAGTTTTTCCGCAATTACAGCCGCATTAATGCCTTTAGGAGTACTGCGAATTGAAACAAATACTTTTCCTATTTTGTTCCCATCACCGCGAACTAAAATGGCAGTGTTAGCAAAATTATTGCCTAAATATTTCTCTAAATCAATCGCGGTCTCGTGTTGTCCCGCATTTTTATCAGTATCAAATAATACGATAGTATCATTCGCAAATGAAGTAACTTGAAATTTCCTATTTTTGTTTCCTGAACCATTTGTAACTATTTGTTTAAATTTTTTAAATTTATTGATTAAATCCTGTACTTGAATATCTTTCTCTTTGCTAGCGTTATTGAAAATAGATAAACTATTGGGACCGAGATTATTTTGCAGATTATTCGTATCCGCCAAAACTCCAAAAAGTAAAATTTTAAATAAAAAGCAGGGAGAAAACTTAGACGAAGGCGGCTGTGGTCTTTCGGTTCAATCGTATAGTCCTAAAATTATTTCGGAGGCGGAACTGGCAGTGCTGTCAATACAATCAAGGACTACATTATTAAATTTATAGAGAGGAGTATGGTGATCAAAAATAACTTTATCAAATTGTGCGATCTCCTCAACACAAAAATCAACATATTCTGGTTCATTTGTATCAACAATAATAATTAACTTTTTGCCTAAGCTTTTTTTTCACTGATTAAAATCAAAAGATTCCGTAATATGACGTTCATAATTTTCTTGTTCAATTAATTCAATAACATTTTGTTTCAACACCTCCCCAATCGTCGGCATTATCAAAGTCACATTTTTATTTGTGAATTTATTTTCCACTCAAATTTTTACACCTAAGCCCGAAGCTATAGCATCATAATCGGGCTTGTTGTGTCCGATAATTAAAATATTTTTATAGGGTTTAATTGTTGACTCAAAAACACTGTATTTTTTTGTCAAATTCAAAATATCCGTTTTAATTTGACGTCGTTCACCAAACACTTCAATGCGATCATCAAATTTCACTACTAAAATTTGATCGCCACCTCGAGTTTTTGCTTTTTGTTTCGCTTCTATTGACTTAATATATAAATTGTCCAACTGGAAACTGTCAATATTTAATAGTTCTTCGGTTTGAGTATTAGTATCTTTCGGCAAAAAAGCCCCACCGGAAAAAGTAACCTCAATTTTATATTTTTGTTTGATATTTTGCTTTAAATCGTCAATAAAAGTAAATTTATCTTCTACGCTTTCTTTCAAATATTTATAAGGCAACAAAATTCGATATTCTTTTTCATCACTTTCTAATAAAATACCTTCTCGATCATGAAGAAAGTCGGTGATGGCAAGTTGTACATAGGCATCAATTGCTAAAAATTTCTTACTGTCTTTTGATTTATTCTTGTCATCTAAATAATTTTCATCCAATTCCAGTACCAAAAAGACCGGTCGTTGATTTTCAATAAAAGATTTTAATTCTCAAATCTTATTGTGCGGTTTTAAAATTAAAAGAGAATATTTTTTTAGTAGAGTAACTAAAAAGTACTCACCCTTTTTTTCTCTATTCAAACAAATAAATTTTTGTTGAGCGGCATTATTGGGAAAATTATGCATAAATGCTGATGGTAATAAATCTTTCAAAGCCGTTCCATAAACACTTTTGGATTTTTTTAAATTTAACAGTTGACGTAGTTTACTTTGATTATTAGTTCAAATAATATTGAATTCATCGTTATAAACTAAAAGAAGATCATTATGACTGTTAACTAAATTCGCTAAAAATTGTAAGTCGATTTCAGTTTTAGGTAATAGGTGTTGTTCTTTGCGGTAAAGATAAATAAAATAATAGGCTAAGCCGCTATAAATACCAATAATAACAATCGGTAGTATGATTAATAGAACCATATTGATTTCATAAAATCAAAACAAAATCAAACAGAGCAAGAGAATCAAAAAAAAACTAAAAAATAAACCAGTGAAACGAAAAAATAATTTTTTGGAATACGTGATCATCACGAATTTTATTTATCCGGTTTATTCTTTTTTTGAATTAAGCTCAAATCTAAATATTTTTTATCGGGATATTTTTCCTTTTTTTGAAGAGCTATTTGCGGTAATTTATTATTTTTGTAAATATATTCAATTTGTTCGGCGTTGATGGTTTCTAAAATTAATAAAGCTTCTGCCAACAGATGAAGTAAATTCAAATGTTCGACAATTATTTTTTTTGCTCAAGTATAGCAATATTCTAAAATATTGTTGATTTCCTTATCTTGTTCGGCTTTTTTCTCTTCGGAAATATTTCCAATCGCCATAAATCTTTGAGCTTGTGAGGGAGAAAAGCGTACTCCAAAATCCGACATTCCAAATTCTTCCACCATACGCACGGCCAATTGAGTTGCTTTGGAAAAATCATCATGACCTCCGGTGGTAATTCCTCATGTGCCTAATTTAGTTTCTTCCGCCGCACGTCCACCTAATAATCCGGTAATGCGATGATAAAGCGCTTCTTTAGAGTTAATCAAGGTTTCGTCTTTGGGTGTGGTAATTGTATATCCGCCGGCGGAACCACGAGGAATAATAGTAATTTTTTGAACTTGCATCGCATCTCCCAAAATGAGTCCAATCATAGCATGACCGGCTTCGTGTAAAGCCACAATCAAACGAGTTTTTTCATTAATGACTCGTTGATTTTTGGAAGGTCCACCAATAACACGATCAATTCCCTCATCCAAATCTTTGGATTCAATAATCGTTTTATTATGTCGAACCGCATAAAGAGCGGCTTCATTTAATGAGTTTTCCAATTGAGCCCCACTAAATCCGGGTGTTCGCTCGGCAATTTGCTTAAAAGAAATGTTTTTAGCTATTTTTTTGTTTCGCGAGTGAATTTTTAAAATTGCTTCTCGTTCTTTTACATCCGGTAAATTGATTTGAATTTTACGATCAAATCGTCCGGAGCGCAATAGGGCAGGATCTAAAACATCGGCGCGATTGGTTGCGGCAATTACAATTACTCCTTCATTCGTTTCAAATCCATCCATTTCCGACAAAAACTGATTTAAAGTTTGATCTTTAACTCCCGCTCCAATTCGCGAACGATTTCCGCCGAGAGAATCAATTTCATCAATAAAAATAATACAGGGAGCTTTTTCCTTAGCTTTTTTAAACATTTCGCGAACTCGAGAGGCTCCCATTCCTACAAACACTTCTTCAAATTCGGAACCCGCTACTGAAAAAAATGGTACCGCCGCTTCTCCGGAAACAGCTTTGGCTAATAAGGTTTTTCCTGTTCCTGGCGGACCATACAATAACAATCCTTTTGGAATTCGTGCTCCCATTTTTAAATATTTTTGTGAATATTTTAAAAAATCTACAACTTCTAAAAGTTCTTTTTTTTCTTCGGCAATTCCCGCTACATCTGTAAATCGAATTTTTGAACGCACTAATCGAGTTCCGGAAAACTCTCCGCCCATAGCTCCAAAACGACCTTTTCCCCCTCTCATCATTGGTAAATAAATTCAGGCCATAAGTCCTAAAAATAGCAAAGGAAATAAAACACCAATCAGAGAAAACAAATAAGAAAGGGGATTGGTCGGCAAAGCGGACTGATGAGAAAGTGAATTAATATTGAGTGTCTTCGGCAAAGCCTCGGCAAATTCGCTAAAAGTGCCCCCATAAAAAGTAGCAAAAGATGCGCCATTCATATTAGTATATGTGGCTCAAACTCCGCGAACACTTGATGTGGGCACATAAATATTAATCTTGGCGTTGTTTAGAGTTGTTGGTAATTTGCTTATTCAAGCATCCAGCGATAAGGATTGACTGGCGGAAAAAAAGTAATTGTAAAGCAAAAATCCAATAGATAATAAGGCAATAACAATAAAAACAATCGTCCAAACACTAGTTTTTCTTTTTTTTGGATTCATAAAATAATTCTAAAATAAATAAAATTTTTTATCCATTCTTTTTTATTTTAATGCTTTTTAATCAGAAATGAAAACAAAACCATTTCTAAATATTTTGAGTTCAACGTTCCAATTTACATAAAAAATTCAAATAGGCAAGTTTCGGGCGAAAATAATTTTTAGTTTTCAAAAATAAAAACTGATTTTCACTACTCATTTTAACAATAAAATAAAACACTTGTGCCAAAATTCAGTCTTGTTTTCTACATAAAATTTTAGAGTTTGGAGTTGTGTTAAAAATTATATTTTGAATTTTGCTCGATAAAATTTTTAGAAATAATCAAAAATGCTCAATTATGAAATTCTCATTTCAGTCTTTTTGAACAAGCAACGACAAAACTTTTTGTTGCCGTATGCGACTAATTAAATAGTCGCAATGTTGAAGCAAGGGAGTAAAAATTTGGGAGATAAAATGAGAATGCAAAACCAGTGATGAATGAACATCTTTTATTATGGTTTGATTCGGAGCCGATAAATTCAATAAATTTTTATCAACTAATTTTGCCTCATTGAAAGTAAATATCTGTAAACGTGATAATAACGTTTTGAGAATGCCTTTTTGCGAAGTGGCCAAAAAAATACCAATTATTTTTGACGGCGATGATTCTAAAAATTTTAATAATTGATTTGCCGCCGTTTTCGTTAGGCAGTCAGCGTTTTGAACAATAAAATATTTCACGGATTGAAATTTATTTAAATACAAAGATCATTCCTGTAATGTTCGAATCTGTTCGGAATTGATACTCGCTTGAACGGGTTGAAGATAAAGAACAAATTCATCGCGAAATTTTTGTAATTTCGTACAAGTCCGACATGAACAACCAATCGCATTATGATGCAAGCAATTTAAATCCGCAATAATATGTTCCGCTGTATTTAATAAATACATTGACGAACCCAGTAATAAAAAATTATTGGGTAGTTGATTGTTTTGTTTCAAATAACGAAAATGTTGTTTTAATTGTTGCTTAGTCATTTAACTGCATTTTTGCTTTAATTTGCATTCAAACCTGATTGATTAATGCTGATGTTTCGACCGCTTTTAAAATTTTAATGGGGTGATTAAATCGCTTTTGTTGAAAATATGTTGCTACATCTAAATAGTAAAGAATTATGAGGGGCAAATGTGGAGCAACACGTTTATCAAATTCATTAAACTCATGGGAAGTCTTTTTTTTCATTCTGTTTTTTAAGACTTCAGTTGAAGGCGGCACTAAAAAAAAACTTAAATCCGGTAGAGTAAAAATATCTATTTTTTTATGTAAAGTATAAATTGTTTCTAAAGACAGTCCTCTTAAAAATCCTTGATAAACAAAAGACGAATAAAAATATCGATCACATAAAATAACGGTAGTTTGTTGAGAATGCTGTTTTTCTCAATTTTTTAACTGATTTAAATGTAGTTTGCGATCCAATAAAAAAAACAATAATTCCAACATTGGTTCAATGGCTTTATTGGCTTGCAAAATTGCTTTGCGTAAATCTACACCTTGAACTTCTTGAAATGGTTCGGAGGTGGATAAAACAGCAATTTGAGGATAATGTTTTTGAAACTTTTGTTGGAGTTTTTGGATGAGCGAGCTTTTTCCAACTCCGTCTACTCCTTCAAAAACGAAAAAAAAATGTTTTTGTTTTTTTGACATAATTAAGTTTTGTTTTTTCTTTTTTTATCGTATTCAATTCGCAACACTTCCAATTCTTCGCCACTAACGGCCGCTATTTTGAAGGGTGATCCTAATAATGCTTCAATGAATTTTAAAAAATTTGGTTCCGAACTTCATAAATTAATTTGATCTCGAAATGTATTCGTGTTGGCACAAATCAAAATGGCTTTATTCGATGCACAAACTACTCTTGTTTGCATGATATGCTGAGCATAGTTGGCGTATTTATCTTGTGTCAAAAAACTATCAATATTTTTTCATTTATTTTTTACATTCACGGTGAAACTTTTGTTTTGGTGAAATAAAATATCTAACCCTTGCTGAAAATTAATTTTGCTTTGCGATATTGATTGTTGATGAACTTCTTTTACCGTTTTAGCATAATCATCTTTGACCGTGAATGAAAATAACTCTTGTTTTTTATAAAATCGTCTCAAGGCCGACAAAATAACCGCCCGAAACACAATGTGTTGAGCTAAATCAGCATAAAAAAATCGTGTTTTTTGTAAAAAAATTTCCATTAAATCCGTCAAAACGGAAGCACTCACAGAATTCACAAATTGATATTTGTCCACGGCAACATTTTGATATTTATAAAATAATATTTGTTGTATTTCTCGTATTAAATCTCTGGTTAAATGTTCAAAGTTAATCCCTTTTTTGTTTCAATTTTCAATTTGCCTAAAAACTTCACTTGTTTTTTGATGAATTAAATTATCTAAAAAATTTAAACGCATGGTTTCATTCACTTTTCCCAATGATGCACGAACATCAACATCCGATAAAGTTTCTTTTTGCTGTAAAAACATCATTTGTTCTAAGATGTTCAAAGCATCACGAACCGAACCCCCGGCGTGATGAATAATTTCCAATACTCCTAATTCGCTAATATTGACTCCTTCTTTTTTTGCTATTGTTTTTAACATTTGAGCCAATTCCAAATTCTTTAATGGTTGAAAAGCAAAAATTTGACAACGAGATAAAATTGTTTGCGGAATTTTATATTGTTCCGTTGTGGCTAAAATAAATATAACGTGTCGTGGTGGTTCTTCTAATAATTTCAAAAAAGCATTGTAGGCACTCTTTGAAAGCATATGCACTTCATCCACGATATAAACCTTATACTCGGCCAGAGTTGGTGCAATCAGAGCTTTTTCTCGCAGAGCACGAATTTGTTCTACTCCGTTATTGGAAGCCGCATCAATTTCAATAATATCCGCAAAATTATCTTGAGAACGAACACAAATAAGACATTTTTCGCACGGCTCTCCCAATAAATTATTTTTACAGTTCACAGCCCGAGCAAAAATACGAGCAATGGAAGTTTTCCCGATGCCATGAATGCCACTAAATAAATAGGCATAATGCATTTTACGAATCGAAATCTGTTTAAGTAAAATATTGGTAATAATGCTTTGCCCGATAATTTCGCTAAATTTTCGAGGACGATATTTACGATAAAAACTTTGATGACGGGAAACTGACATTCTTTATCATTATTTTAATTGTGTTTTACCAAAAATGAGGATTGAATCTTTAAATAATCGCTTAGTGTTTGAGAAAAAGTGACTTTATTCGTTTTTTCGTCATAATGGTTTTCTAATAAAGCCGCAAACAAACGATCAATAGCCAGTCCGGACCCATTCAAAGCATGCAACAAACATCTTTTTTTCTGTTGATTGATGCTTTTAATTTTGAGAAAGTTTGTTTGATAATCTTCCGTATTGGATAGCGAAGCAATTTCTAAATATTTTTGAGCGAAAGGCATTCAAACTTCTATATCATATGTTTTACTTGCCGCTGTTCCTAATTCTCCAGTGGATAATAATACTACCCGATAAGGAATTTCAAATAATTCTAACAACTGACAAATTTCTTTTTTCATTTCTTCTAAATGCTCATATGAATTTTTCGCTTGAACTAAACGCACAATTTCCACTTTTTGAAATTCATGTAAACGTACCAGTCCTCGATTGTCTCGTCCAGCGGCGCCGGCTTCACGGCGAAAACAATGAGAAAAGGCGGTTAATTTAATCGGTAATAAAGATTTTTGAATAACTTGATTGGCATAAAAATTCACGAGAGATACTTCGCTGGTTGGTAACAAATAGAGTTGATTGTGAAAAGAAGAATAACAATCGTTTGCCATTTTCGGCAGTTGACCGGTACCAAAAAGAGCCTTTTCTTGAATTAAATGAGGAGAACGAATTTCTCAGTACTGATTTTGCAAATGAAAATCCAAACATAAATTCATAATTTGACGAGTAATTCGAGCTCCCTCACGAGTGTATGTAACAAAACGTGTACCTACAATTTTAGCTGTTTGTTGAAAATCCACTCATTGAAATTGATTGGCTATTTCTCAATGAGATTTTGAAGATTGTGTTAATTTATGAGAAGAAACAAAAATTATTTTATTATCTTTTTCTGTGAGACCTAACGGAGTTGAATGATGAGGTATGTTGGGAATATATAATAATTTCTGATGTAATTCATTTTGAAGTTTTTTTAATCGAAGTCGTTCGTGCTTTAATCATTGAGCGGCTGTTTTGAGTTTCTCTAAGTGTTCGGATCAATTAGATGTGTTTTGAGCAGTTTGTTTGCTTTTTACATTCACTCAATGAGATTTTTGTTCAATCTGCAACAATAAGTTTTGGTATTTGCTTTGTAATGCCCGAATTGTTGTAATTGAATTAGTATAATCTTCTCCGCGGGCATTTAATCTGTTTCGTTCATCTTTTGAAAGAGTTAAAAGTTTTTGAATTGAAATCACAATACTATTATTTGAGTTGATCGGGCAAAACAGCCGCCGCGGTAATAGTTATGCCCGGTTCTAAACGAACTAATCTAACTCCCGAAGCGGTGCGACTTTTGGTTTTACGAACTCCTTTCAAAGGCGAAATAATAAATTTGCCGTTAGAACGAGCAATTAATAAATTTTCATCTCCTCGAATGGATAAACTCGCAACTAGTTTAAGTTTTTTGTTTTTCTTTTGACTTTGCGTGGCATTAACTCCTTTAGCGCCGCGTTTTGTTTCTCGATAAGTTTTAGGATCTGTAATTTTGCCTTTTCCGTCACTGGTTAAAGATAAAATATTGTGTCCTGATAAAGCATAACTGGCTCCAATTACATGATTTAGTTTAGGATTGACAAAACGAGTTGCAATTACACCTTGCGAATTGCGGCCGTATTCGGGAACATTTGTCGTGGAAAAACGCACAATTTTATTGTCATTCTTACTAATTAAGAGCTCCGCTTGTTCATTTAAGTGAAAGACAAAAGATAAGTTGTCGTTGGCTCTTAATTTAATAGCTTTTTTGCCGTTTTTATTGATTGAATCAAAATGTGTTAAGTGAGTTTTTTTGATGAGCCCTTTTTGCGTCACAAAAAATAAATACCCTTCATCGCGAATATTTGATTTTTTACCGCGAATAATCGTGCGCACAAATTCTTTGCCGGATTCAATGCCGATGAGATTTTGAGCCGGAGTCCCTTTGGCAGTTCTTCCTAAATCGGGAACTTTGTAAGCTTTTAATTGATAAACTTTACCATAATTGGTAAAAAATAATAAATTATCGTGAGTATCGGCCAATAATACTTCTGTTACTTCGTCATTTTCATTTAACGTCATACCTTTTACTCCGACTCCCCCTCGTTTTTGCCGACGAAACAAATCAAAACTCACGCGTTTTAAATAATTATTTTTAGTTAAACAAATTAAAACTGTTTCGTGAACAATTAAATCTTCATCGTTTATATTCTCATATTCATCTTGAGCGATAATTTGAGTTTTTCGAGGTTGAGCATATTTATTTTGTAAATTTAAGAGCTTTTCTTTTAAAATGTTTTTTTGTTTTGCGGGTTGAGCTAAAATGTTTTCATAATTTAAAATTTGTTTTTTCAAAACTTGAATTTCATCAAAAACTTTGTTTTGCTCCAATGCGGTTAAACGTTGTAAGCGCATTTCTAGAATCGCCTTGGCTTGACGCTCATTTACCGATAATAATTTTTGTAATCCCAATAAGGCAGCCGATGGATTAGATGTTTTTTTCAGAAAAACAATAACGGTGTCAATTTGTTTTAAGGCTTGAGCAATTCCTAAAAGTAATTCAATTTTTTGTTGGTCTTGTTTGAGCAAAAAAGTAGTTTTACGATAAATTACATTAATTTGGTGATCAATATAATATCGAATCACCGTTGTTCAATTCATGAGCTCGGGTTGTTTGTCATGCAAAGCCAACATGTTGACGGAAAAAGTAGTTTGTAAATCCGTATGCTTAAATAATTTTTTTAATACTAAATCGGTTTGTGCACCTTTATTGAGAGAAATAACAACCCGAATCCCCAAACGATTGGATTCGTCTCGCAAATCATGAATCATGTTTATTTCTTTTTTTTTGATGAGTTCAACAATGTTTTTAATGAGCCGGCTTTTGTTTACTTGATAGGGTATTTCTTCAATAATAATTTGTGTATGATCGTTTTCATCGGTTTCGATTTTGTGTTTGGCGCGAAGTTTGTATGAACCTCTTCCCGTTTCTAAAATTTGAATAATTTGTTCTTGATTGTTCACTAAAAATCCTGCTGTCGGAAAATCAGGACCTTTTAAGAATTTTTGTTCTACCAGTTCGCGCACAGTAATTTGCGGATTATCAATTTGTGCAATAATACTATTGACAATTTCTTTTAAATTATGTGGAGGAATGGAGGTCGCCATTCCGACAGCAATTCCAGTAGATCCATTTAATAATAAATTGGGAACAATTCCCGGTAAAACACTCGGTTCTTTTTCACTTTCATCATAATTAGGCACAAAATCGACGGTATTATAAGGCAAATCACTTAATGATTCCTGAATTAATTTATGTAATCGTACTTCCGTATAACGCATTGCCGCGGGCGAGTCTCCGTCCACCGAACCAAAATTTCCATGTCCGTCAATCAAGGGATGATTGGTAGCAAAATCCTGAATCATTTTCGTCATCGCTTCATAAACCGCCGCATCTCCGTGAGGATGAAATTTACCAATTACTTCTCCCACAATTCGGGCGGATTTTTTATGTGGTTTTTCGGCAACTACACGTAATTGATACATGGCATATAAAATTCGCCGATGAACCGGTTTTAATCCGTCATCCACATTGGGTAGGGCACGAGAAATAATAACCGACATTGCATAACTCAAAAATTTGGCTTTTACTTCATGATTTAAAGGAATGGATAAAATATTGTTCGTGTCAAGAAGATTGTTTTTATTATTCATCATTTAAATATCAATATTGGCTGCAAATTTAGCATTTTTGACAATAAACTCTTTTCGTCCTTCGACTTCCTTGCCCATTAACAATGTAATTGTGTCGTTTGCTTGTTTTGCATCTTCAATCGTAATTAATTTTAAAGTACGATTTTCTGGATTCATTGTGGTTTCTCATAATTGTCCGGGGTTCATTTCTCCCAACCCTTTATATCTTTGAATGCTATATTTTGTTTGTATATTCGCGACTTCTTTCGCCAACTCGGATTCGCTATATAAATATTTTTTGCGTTTGCCTATCGTTAATTTAAACAATGGGGGTTGTGCTAAATATACAAATTTATTTTCAATTAACCCAGGAATTCAGCGATATAAAAAGGTTAATAACAAAACTGCAATGTGCGATCCGTCCACATCGGCATCAGTCATAATAATAATTTTGTGATAACGTAATTTGTTTTTTAAAGTTTCGAGTTGAGTGATGGAATTTTGTTTTTGAGTCTCAATTGAATTATTTGTATCTAAAATATCGTTTATTGATTTTACATCCGAGTTTTTTAATCCTAAGGAAATAATTAAATCCGACACTTCTTGATTTGCTAAAAGTTTTTGCGTGGTGGCTTTTTCTGAATTAATAATTTTGCCTTTTAACGGTAAAATGGCTTGAAAATGCCGATCTCGGCCTAATTTAGCGCTTCCGCCGGCAGAATCTCCTTCTACTATATAGAGTTCGCTTTGAGCACTATTGCGAGAAGCACAGTCCGCTAATTTTCCGGGCAAAGTCGCGTTTGTTAAATATTTATTTTTATCTTTAACTTCTCGTATTTTTTTAGCAATTTCTTTTCTTAAACGGGATGAGTGTAAAATTTTACGAAAAACGAGTTCTCGTTCTTGTGGATTTTCTAATAAAAACTTTTCTCATGTTTTAGACACTGCTCGATAAACAATGGAACTTGTTTCGGCATTTACTAATTTGGTTTTAGTTTGTCCGGTAAATTTCGGATCTGGATGCAAAACAACTAAAATGCCAACAACACCAGCCATTCCATCTTTACTTTCAATGCTGTCTTTTTTTTCGTCATAGTATTTAAATTTTTTCATCAGTCGCTTGCTCGTTTGACCGATCGCCAAACGAAACCCTTTTTCATGACTGCCGCCTTCAATAGTACGAATATTGTTGCAAAAAGATAAAAGAGTTGGATCTAAGGCATTGGTATAACGAAAAATAAATTTAACGGTTATTTTGTCCAAAGTAACTAAATCAAAAATGGGAGTCTCGTGCTGATTTTCCGTTTGGGTTATTTTATTGACGAGTTTTTTTAAATAATCTTGAATTCCTTTTTTATAATAGAGAGTTTTTTGAATGCTCGCACGTTCATCAGTAAAAATAATTTTAACTTTGTCGTTAATTAATGCGGTTTCTTCTAATCTTTTTAAGACGCGTTCTGTTTTAAATTCATAATAATCGTCAAATAATTTTAAATTAGGACGAAATTCAATTCGTGTTCCGGTTTTTTTGGGTTGAGGGTTGGGGGCGATTTGTACTGATGGCGTAATTTTTTTACCATTTTTAAACTCTAATGTATAAATATTTCCGTTTCGAAAGACTTCCACTTTGAGATATTCGGACATCGCATTTACGACGGTCGAGCCGACTCCATGCAATCCTCCAGATACTTGATAGGTTTGAGAACTGAATTTTCCTCCCGCATGCAAATATGTATAAACCGTTTCAATGGTTGACAGTCCGGTTTTAGGGTGAATGCCCACGGGAATTCCGCGGCCATTATCTTCAACCACCATTGCTCCGTCGGTTTTTAATGTCACTCGAATTGTATTACAATGATGAGCTAAATATTCATCTAAAGCATTATCAATAATTTCTCATCCCAAATGATGAAATCCGACTTCGTCGGTGCTTCCAATATACATTGCGGGGCGTTGCCGCACCGCTTTGACTCCTTCAAAAATTTGAATGGATTGATCTGTATATTGTTGACTCATAATTTTAATTTTTCACAATTATATTACAAAAACGAATAATTTAAATATAAATAAAACCATTAAATAATTCGTTTGAGTAACTATTTTATATATTCATATTTTGTTACTATTATTTTACTATTTTTTATGTATTTTTAGGAAAAAAAATACCTTAATCCTTTAACAAAACCATTATTTTGTACGGATTCGGTTTTGAGCAGAGCAATTTGCTGAATTTCTTGAGAAGCACTGGGCATCGCTATAGTATAATTGATTTTTTGAGCAAGTGTTAAATCTGATGCTTGACTCGCAAAATAAATGGCTTGATCGTGTAAATTAAAAGGCAACAATCCGCTTAATTGTAATATAGCGTTTGCTTTGGAAACATTTTTGGCAACAATCGTTAGAGCAAAAGTGTTTTGAAAAGAATTGGTGCTGCAGTCAACTGATAGTGTTTTGAGTTGTTGTTGAATTTCTTCCAAATACAAAAAGTCACCATAAATAACTACGGAGTTAATTTTTGTGAGCAGCAAGGGATTGCTATTAATAAGTTGAACAGGATTGTGTTTGCGAAACAATTTGCTAACATAAGAGTTGGTAGATTTATTCGCATAATATATGTTGTTTTGTTGCCTGCTGGGTTGCCCGAAAAAAAAAGCAAAAATAAATAAATTAGTATTTACAATATCCAAGATTTTTAATAACACGGAAGATAAAACATGTTTTTGTTCAATAAAAATTTTGTCTTTTAGAGAATATGTTTGTGCTCCGTTATCAGAAATTAAATAATCGGCATTTATTTGTTGAGCAATTTTAAGCGCTAAACAATAAGGGCGTAGCGTCGCGACAATTATTTGTTTTTTACTTTCTTTTAATCGATAAATTTGGTTTACAATTGAATATGCTGTTTTTTGTCCTCCATCATTCACGATTGTTTTATCTAAACCAAAAATTATTGTTTTAATTTTGTGTGTGGAGATCATGGGATAAGTCTATAATTGCGGCTTCGTTAATATTTACAACATTATAACCAATCGCTGTTGGTTTTGTTTTGCAGGTAACAATAATTTGCCCGATTTTTTTCACACTTTGTCAGATTTTGTTTTGCATGTTTTTATTTAAATAATCAAAGTCGTCAATTAAAAAAATGATGTTTTTGCGATATTCTTGATAAAAAAAATCAGCAATTATCAACTCTAAACAAACCAAAACTTGTTGTTTTTCTTGTGTTGACAAGCATTCGTTTTGTAAACCGGTAAAAACAAACTCAAATCCGTCTAGCCAGTTTGTTTTTAAACGAATTTGAAAAAACAAACGAGAAACAAGGTAGTTTGATGTTTTGTTTTGTAGTTGTTGATTAAAAAGCAAAAACAATTTGTGAGTATTTTGTTTTCAGGTATGTTTTCATAAATCAATTTGTTTTTGATTGTTTTTGATTTGTTGTTTTTCTAAAATTGTGGTGTTGTTTTTGTTTGTGAGTTTTTTTGTTGTTTTGATAATTTTTTTTATTTGTTGTTTTTCTATTCAATAATTTGGGTATTGTTTTTTTAGTTTGTGTTCAATTCATTTGTTTTGTAGTTTAGAATCAAAAAAAAGATCGGTTTGTAGATTTGTAAAAAACACAAAAAGCTCATTATTAATTGTTGTTGGAGATGTTTTTTGGTTGTTTTTAAAAACCGTGGTTTTGGTTTGTTTGGGAATTAAAATTTTATAAGTGTTTTTGTTTTGGTCTAAAACCTCAATTACTGCATAGTTGGTTTTGTTGTGAATGAGGTTTGTGTTTTGTGTCCCGCGCAAGTTCAGGCCGGAACTTAAAAAAAACAACCCTTCTAATAAGGCGCTTTTGTTGGTTGGGGTTTCGGATATAAAAACGTTTAGTTGTTTAAGTTTAAACTGCTGGCGGCTTGAAACGAGAAGGTTTTTTGTTTTAATGAGTGATAACACGATAATTAAATTCAAATCGGCATAATTAGGTGTTGTGTGTTTGTGTTGTCTTTGGCTCGAATTTTGAGCGGTCCGTTCTGTTCCGAAAACTCCAACACGATTTCTTTTGCCGAATAAGCGGCCAAAATTTCAAGCAAAAAACGCGATTGAAAACAACTCTTTTGATTAGCGCCATTAATCGAAAGGGTTTTTATTTCTTCTTTGGAGTAACCTATTTCGCTTTGTTCCGACGAAAACACAAAAAAACGATTGCTTTCAATCGACAAAAACGTTTGCGGGAGTTTGTTTTTTTCGGTAATCACGCTCGCTCTTTCAATCGCTTTAATTAGTTTTTCGTTTTCACAAACTACAACCGTTTGAATTTTTTGTTTCATTTGTTGTTCGGTGTCAGGGAAATTTTCTTGAATTGTTTTTGTGGTTATTTTTGTGTTTTCATCAAACACAAACAACACCTCCCCTTCCGAAATATACATTTTGATTGTTTGCGTATCGGACAAACTAAGCCCTCGTTGTGTTTCGATAATTGATTTCGCGGGGATTAAAACATCAATGTTTTTGTCAACGGGGCCGAGGTTTTTGCTCGCGATTCGAGTTGTGTCGGTCGCGGTAATTAATAGGTTGTTGTCAATTGTTCGAAAACTTATTCCTTGAAAAACCGCTTGAGCATCTTTGGTTTGTGTGGCAAACGCGATTTGAGAACAAATTTTTCTTAAATCGTTGGCCGAAATTTCTATTTTTTCTTGAGTTGTGGTTTCGTCGTTCAATTTTCAATATTCGTTGCTTAATAAGTTGATCTCGTTTTTTGAGTTTTCTGATTTCACCGCAAGTCTTTTGTTGTCTTTGATTTCAATGGTTGTTTGCGCTTGAAATCTTTGTATGAGTTCGTTAAAAAGGTATGCATTAACAATGACTTTGCCTGGAGATGAGGTCTCTATTCCCTTGTCGATTGTTTTTTTGATCGTCAACACTCCGTCGTCTACATAAATGATAAGCTTGTTGTTTTTTGCTTCTATAAAAAAAGCTGATTCTAAAGGGGCGCTTTTGTTGTAGGGAATTTTAGCAATTGTGCTTAGTGTGTTTTTTATTTCTAAAGGGTTTATTTTTATTTTCATTCTTTTTATTATTTTATATGTTAATGTTATTAGGTTGTGGTTTTTTGTGTTTTTGTTAAAAGGTTCTTTTTTTTATGGCGTTTTGAGTCGGGCGAGTGTTGAAAAAAGTGTTAACTTTTATTACAACTTTCTCTCAACAAATTTATTTCCTTTTTTACTTGAGGGTTTTTTTGCATTTCTTTTCTCACCTTTTTGACAGCGTTAACGGCCGTTGTGTGGTTTTTTGCTTTAAAGTACTTAGCGATCGCGGCGTGGCTTTCGTTTGTCAACAAACGAGACAAATAAATCGCATAGTAACGAGCCATCACAACTTCTTTTTTTCTCGACTTGGACGACAAAGAATTGTAGGTTAAACCGAAATGTTTAGCTACCAAACCTTTAATTTTTTTAATTGATATACGATCCGGGACATTAAACTCAACATCCCTAAATATTTCGTTTAATAATTCTAAGTTAATTTTGGTTTCTTTTTTGCCGCTTAAACTAAACACAATTTGTTTTACTGTGCTTTCAAGCTTACGAATGTCGTGACGAAAAACTTGAGCGATTTTTTCAATTACATTTAAATCAACGTTATCGGCCGTGCCGCGAAACTTTTCGAAATTCAGTTTTATAATTTTGTGTGCGGTTTTTAGATCTGGGCGAGTGATTTTAATTTGTAAACCGCTCAAAAACCGAGACTTTAATCTATTATCAAAACCAACAAGTTCGTCCGGGTGTTTGTCCGACGCAAAAACCAAATCAGCCCCTCGTTGTTGTGCCGTATTAATTATTTCAAATAAAACCTCGTTTGTTTTTGTTCTTTCTCCCAACACCTGAACATCATCAATTAAAATTATGTCGTTTTCCGCAAATCTTCTTTTTAATTGTGACATTTTGTTTAGATTCCCCATAGATTCAACCGCTCGAGTACCAAAGTCGGTTGCGTGCTGATAAATTAAAGTTCTGGTTTTGTTGTGTTTTTTCATCAAATTCAACAAATAAGTTTTTCCCAATCCGGGATCAGAATAAATAAAAATAAAACCTCATTTATTGTTTTTTTGCAATATTTTATGAGCCACTTCATAAGCCAAACGATTAAAATCACCGACGACATAATTATCAAACGAGAGTTCTGTTTTTTGGTTTTTGTTCGTTTTGTTCTGGTTGTTTATTACAAAATTCACTACACACCTTTGTTCAAAACAACGAGCAAACAACTTATCCAATCCTTCTCGACAAAGTTCTTCGCTTGCTTTTTTTGTCGGTACGGCAATGAATATCGTATTTTGATCAATTTTTTGTACAAATGAATCATTTAAATATTTAGTCTGAAAATATAAATCATAATGTTTTTTTTGTTCTTTCACAAAATTTTTTCAAGACATATTTATGTTGTTGATGTTTCACATGATTGAATAAGTTTAATTTTATTTAACTTTAAATAAAAATTATGAAATAAAATTATTTTCACACTATTTTCACACTTTGTGTTTTTTATTTATGTTGTTTCGAGTAGTTGTTATTTTTATTTTCACATATTTGAAATTTTCTGACTTGTAACAAACATAAGCAGAAAAACCAAAAACTCTATAATGACCGAGTATAATAAAAAGACATAAATGAAAAGAACCTATCAACCCAAAAAAAGAAAACGACTTAACAAGCACGGATTTCGCGCTCGTATGGCAACTCGAGCCGGGCAAAAAATTTTAAGCAATCGTCGACAAAAAAACCGTAAAAAACTTACAGTTTCTGAAGAATAAAAAGTGTCGCACTTCAGTCTAAACAACAAAACAATTCAATCAGTTTATGCAAAACATCTCAAATTCGTATTTAAAGGATTGATTTGTTTAGTCGCTCCCTTGCCAAATAAACCGCCTAAGTTACAATTCGCGGTAATCATTAGCCGCCAAATTAAAAACAAACCTCTGAGGAATAAGATAAAAAGACAAATACGGGCTTTGATTATTGCCAATGCTCAATTTTGGCAAAACTGAACGAGCGTGTTTATTATAACTTTTAACTATTTACAAAACACAAACCCCAACTCTCAACAAAAAATAAACGAAATTCAAAAACAAATTTCTGCTGTAAAGATATAAAATAATAATATATGAAAACTCGTAGCCGATTTACTCATTGAGAACAATTAGAAAAAATTTCTAAACCCAAAACACACCCTTTCAAACGTTTTTTAAAAATTATTATTAATTTATTGTTATTGTGTATGGTTGTAATCTTTTTTTGAGGATTTGGGACGATTATCTTTAACTCAAATGTAAGCTCAACCGAAATTAAAACAACAGGTTTTGGGCCCAACGCCGCCACCGCATATGAAACTCGTATCTTCTTTGATATTACATATGGCTTTGAAGATGTAATTCAAAACTCCGCCGGCAAACTAAAGAATTTTAAACGACATATTTTATTTATTCACTCTTCAGGCGAACTTCAACAATATCGATATTATTTAGCCAATGATTTTCAAAGTATGTGAGAAACATCTAAATCAGCCGCATATGTGTTTTTTGTTTTGCCGGTTTCTTGAATTCTCACTAAAATTTCTTTACTATTTGGATGAAGTGTAGATGCCATTAATTCAGGCAATAAAAATTTATTTAGTTTTATCGGAGCTTTGTTTCTTACTACCTTAGGATTAAGACTTTTAGGTTTTGTTGGTGCTTGACAACAAAAAAAGAATCAAACTAAAATGGAAGCCATTAAAGAACAACAAGCGATTATCAAAGCTAAGTATGCTGACTCTCAGGATCCGAATGCCAAACAAAAAGAACGACAAGAAACTATGTTGTTATATAAACAACAAAATGTAAATCCGTTTTCCGCGGCTTTACAGGGATTTGCTTTTGCCCCGTTACTACTCACGGTGTTTATTGTTGTTCGTTATTCACGAATTGTTAAATTATCGGGTAGCGAAGTTTTTTCGTTAACTCGATCAATTTGAACTCAAATTAGCAGCAACTTTACCGAACATGCAATTTATTTAGTACCATCTGTTGTTTACTTAATTATTTTTGGTACAGATTTTGCGGTGAGTGAGTTTTGATTAAAAAAACAAAACACTAAATTTGTATCCGCTTCGCCATCAGCTAAAAAAGGACCCAACAAACAAAAATGAATTCAGTATGGAATGAAAGTGATGTTTTTAATTTTCTTCTTTATTGTCCCGACCGGGACCAGTCTATATTGAATTTTTAGTTCGTTTTTTGAATTAGGACAAAAACTCTTTCTGGAGTTTTTGAGTCGTTTACAAAAAAAGAGAGCGGTCTTGCGAAAGAAAGGAAAAACTCTACCCCTATGAAAACTTATTTTTTACACTCCGAGTCACAAATTAAAAAATATTTAAAACTCAAACACTTTTCACACTATATTATCTTGCACAAAAGCACTTGATTGTATTTTTTTCCTCGCTGAGAGGTCATGTTTTACAATGATGAAGACATCAATTCTCATTTGATTTTTCTCGTAAAAGATTTATTACAAACCGAAATCAATATTGAAATTAAAACCATTCACACTCAAAAACCGAGCGAAAAACACTATGTGGTTCAAATAGACACGAATCAAAATGGACTTTTGTATGGGCGATTTGGGCAAAATCAAAAATTTTTATCTTTGTTTTTTTCGCGGGCCTTATCCCAAAAGTTCCGTACTAAATATGAAGTAGAATTTCAAATTGCCAGCTCAAGCCCATTCACGAACAACCCAAAAAAATATGACAAACGAGAAAACAGATTTTCTCAACGAAAACCGTTTAAAAGTTCTACCAGTATATGAAACAAAGCAAAAGAATATGAAGAGAAATGCTTGACTTCACAGGAAACAATTACGATCGATAATCTCACCAGCACCGAGCGATTATTTTTTCATCGATTTTTTCGTAATCATGACAAAATTAGATGTTTTTCCACCGGAGACAAACAAAATCGAGTAATTAACTTAAAATTCACCCAATAATTGTAAAAATGCCTATTTTTGATACTCATTTTCATTTATTTGATTCACGTTATCAAAAAAACAAAACTCTCAATGAAAAAGTTATTTTGCGGCATGCTCGCGATCATAAAGTGCAATGATTGTGTAATGTAGGAATTAACTTAGAAACGAGTCAAAAATGTGTAAATCAAGCTCATCAGTATAAAGAATTATATGCCGCGGTGGGATATCATCCCTCCTATGCAAATCAGTGAAACAATCAATCGCGAACAGAATTAGAAAAACTTTTACAACAAAAAAAAGTTATTGCAATCGGTGAGATTGGATTAGATTATTATCACGATTTCACATCTCCCGAATTACAAAAAAAAGTATTACATCAACAAATTCAGTTAGCTTTAAAATATAATTTACCCGTTTTATTACATATTCGAGAAGCTTATTTAGATACAATTGCAATAGTCAAACAATATCCTCAACTTAGAGGAATAGTACATTGTTTTAGCGGATATTTGGATGATGCTTTAGTGTTTTTAAAATTAGGTTTTTATATTTCTTTTTCCGGAACACTTACTTTTAAAAATGCTCATAATTTACACGATACCGCCGCTCGCATTCCTTTAAATCGTATTGTCGTGGAAACCGATGCCCCGTATTTAAGTCCGGTGCCTTATCGCGGCAAAATTAATTTACCCGGTTATATTCAACATACTGTGTCAAAATTAGCCACAATTAAGAATATGGCTGTAAAGGAAGTGATAAAAATTACTACTCAAAATGCTCAAACAGTATTCAAATTAAAGTAGTGAAAAAAAATTTATGTCTTGAAAAACTATTGTTGTTACTAAAAGCGACAAAATTTTTGTGAAAAATAATAAATTTGCCTATCGCCGAGATGAAAACACAATTGTGTTGCCATTTACCGATATTGATTGTATTGTTTTAGACAATAATTACACTTTGATCACGACTCGATTGTTGGCCTTGTTGTCCGAATATAATATTTTTGTATTTGTTTGTGATGAAAAACACGATCCTCGAGGAATTTATTTACCTTTTACGACTCATTGACAACCTTTAGAAATTTGAAATTTACAAATGAATTGTAAATTACCTTTTAAAAAACAAATTTGAACTCAATTAATTCGTGCTAAATTATTTAACAGTATACAAATTTTAGGAAAATTAAAATTTGAAGAAAGAGAAATTGATAAAATTCAGCGATTATATAAAAACATCGCTCATAATGATGCCAATAATTATGAAGCGGTGGCCGCCCGTATCTTTTTTCGTTGTTTGTATGGTAGTGGTTTTGTTCGTCATACGGATACAGGAATTAATAAAGCATTAAATTATGGATATAAAATTTTAGCTTCGGCTCTGAGTCGCAGCATTGCCAAATACGGACTATTAAATTTTTTAGGCATTAATCATCGAGGAAAACAGAATCCCTTTAATTTAGCTTATGACTTAATTGAACCTTTAAGGCCTTTAGTTGATTATTTTACGCATTTAATGGGAGAAGAAATTGATCGGGAATTGCTTTACAATCAAAGATTAAAATTGATTAATTTATTACAATTAAGATTAAAATTAGATGGAGAATTTAGAACCGTGACGAATGCGATTGATTTATATGTGGAAAGTTTTTTAACTAGTTTGAAAACTCAGGATTCCTCAAAACTGAAAATTCCTCTTTTCATTCATTTCGAAAAATGCAAGGAAACGGAAGAAGAAAATGAATGATAAAGTTTATGTTTCTCGTTATCGAATTATGCGCATTTTAGTTTTTTATGATTTACCGACCGGCACCGTTTTGCAAAGAAAAAATATGCAAAAATTTCATATGTTTTTATTGAAAAATGGTTTTTATATGATGCAAGAGTCAGTATATGGATGTCTCGCAAAACATTATGATTATGCAAAAAGCATTATGAATCGTATTCAAAAAAATGTTCCGCCGGCCGGAGATGTGCGATGTTTGTTAATTACAGAAAAGCAATACAGTAAAATTCAAATTTTTATCGGTAAAAAATCTCTACAAGAAAAAGCCGCTTCAATTGAGCCTATTTTAGAAATTTAATGTCATGGAACTCGAAATCACTACTTCAATTTTTCTTAAACAAAAAATTCATATCTCGCATCGAGTTGCCTTTTTACTCGGCGGGAATTGTTCCGGTAAAACTCATTTGTTAAATAATTTGGAAAAAGGTTTTAAAGGTAAATCCAAAAAATTTTTAGTAAACGGATCGCCGGTGGCGACGAGCGATTATCAAATTTTATATCTCAAAGACAATTTTAGTTTTAAAGAAGAAATTAAATTGACTAAGAAATCAGTTTTACGTAATTACTTGATTCAAACTATGAATGTTTTGTTGTTAGAAGATTCGAATTATGCTGGAGTTACAAATAAAATTACTAAACTGGCCGAATCTATGAACACTTCTATTAATCGTATATTTGCTCATAATTTATTTGCTTTAACCAAACCTCAAATTCAGTTAAAGTTTAATACAAACAAAATTAATTTAGAAAATATTATTGATCATTTATTGGATATTACATTGTTAAATACGGAAAATGATGAAATTTTAGAAAATGATTTTAATCAGTTTTTGTTGCGAATGTTAGTTTTTAACATATTGCGATCAAGTTTGCATGAAACGGATGCGCAACGCCCAATTGTTATTTTGTTTGATAATCCGGAACTTTATACAAATCCCTATACAATGAATTCTTTAATTGTGATTTTGCGTGAGCTTTTAAATACGCGACAATTTTATTTAATTTGTGCGACTAATAGTGTCAGTTTTATTACGAATTTTCGTCCTGACTTGCAAGGATTGAACTTTATACAAAAACAAAAAATAAGTTCTTTACCTTTCAATGATATTATTTCGAAAGCGATCGCTTTTTATCATTTTGTGAAACAAGACGAATATGAAGATTGAGATTGATATTGATCGGATTTTCAACAAGTTTTTAATGCGGATGATTTGTTAAGAGAAACTAATCAATTTTATTTTGATATTTTTGCTAATTTTTTGCATTTATTTTATTTTCCGCAAATTGAATTGGATGTAATGGATTCTGCTTCGCCGACGAAGAACGATAAAAATGTTTTTTATTTTCGCACAATCAAAGAGATAATTTTTTTATTTTTTTTATTAAAATATTTGTCCAAAGAAGTTTCTTTTTCTTCAAAAATTTTACAAAAGTATCCTGATTTATTGAAAATAAACGAAAAATAAAAAAAATATTGGTGTGTTTTTTGATTTTTGTTAAATAAATAAGCCTCAAAAAACACTATAATAATGTTACGGTCTTATTTATCTGTCAATCTTAATAAAATAAAGACGCAATTATTTAATTCGTTATTCCGGCCATTGTCTTATTTATCTGTCAATCTTAATAAAATAAAGACCTTTTTTGAAATTCGGCGATTGTTTTTATTGTCTTATTTATCTGTCAATCTTAATAAAATAAAGACTTCATACTTTTTCAGTGTCTTCAATAATGAGTCTTATTTATCTGTCAATCTTAATAAAATAAAGACTGAAAAATAAAGTAATCTTTATGAATTGCAGTCTTATTTATCTGTCAATCTTAATAAAATAAAGACCAGTTGAAATTTGAACCTCGGATAATGGGAGTCTTATTTATCTGTCAATCTTAATAAAATAAAGACTTTATGATCTCTCCATTCTATTTTTCTCTAGTCTTATTTATCTGTCAATCTTAATAAAATAAAGACTCTTTTTGCTCTATGAACATTAATAATGTTGTCTTATTTATCTGTCAATCTTAATAAAATAAAGACTTGAAGAAATTTGTTATCACCTGCCAGCCAGTCTTATTTATCTGTCAATCTTAATAAAATAAAGACAAACAAAATCTTTTTGCTGATTATCGCCGAGTCTTATTTATCTGTCAATCTTAATAAAATAAAGACTCTTATGTGGAATCTCATTAGGCACTGCCCGTCTTATTTATCTGTCAATCTTAATAAAATAAAGACAATGAATCAACTCGGATTTGACTTAGAAGGAGTCTTATTTATCTGTCAATCTTAATAAAATAAAGACTCAATTCCGTTAACAAAAATGATTTCATGTGTCTTATTTATCTGTCAATCTTAATAAAATAAAGACCAAAATTGAAAGATTGAATAGTCGTTTATTGTCTTATTTATCTGTCAATCTTAATAAAATAAAGACACTTTGTTTTTCAACACTCGTCGTCCGCCGGTCTTATTTATCTGTCAATCTTAATAAAATAAAGACGACCTTGGTTCAAGATTGAATGTCGTAACGGTCTTATTTATCTGTCAATCTTAATAAAATAAAGACAAAATCATTTGGGCGATGTGTAAATAATGTGTCTTATTTATCTGTCAATCTTAATAAAATAAAGACACTGTGTGTTGTTGAGAAAGAATGCTCGATGTCTTATTTATCTGTCAATCTTAATAAAATAAAGACTATATGTATTCGAGCTATCGAACCAACTGGGTCTTATTTATCTGTCAATCTTAATAAAATAAAGACTGATTCTTTAAATCTTTTTCCGTCGATTCAGTCTTATTTATCTGTCAATCTTAATAAAATAAAGACACGGCCACACGGCGAATTTAGAGAACTTTTGTCTTATTTATCTGTCAATCTTAATAAAATAAAGACATTACTCCGTCACTGAAACTCGGCAATCAGGTCTTATTTATCTGTCAATCTTAATAAAATAAAGACGATTTAACACTCGTGTGTCGAGCAAATCGTGTCTTATTTATCTGTCAATCTTAATAAAATAAAGACACTCAAACTGGTCAGATTCATTCACAAACAGTCTTATTTATCTGTCAATCTTAATAAAATAAAGACTAAAAAAGCAATTGAGTTATCTTCTTTGTTGTCTTATTTATCTGTCAATCTTAATAAAATAAAGACTTTTCCGTATTGAATCACATCAGCTTCATCGTCTTATTTATCTGTCAATCTTAATAAAATAAAGACTTAATCAAATTGTCTTAAACGAGCTCGTCTGTCTTATTTATCTGTCAATCTTAATAAAATAAAGACTTCTACGACGGAATGAAAAGTTCCCCCCGAGTCTTATTTATCTGTCAATCTTAATAAAATAAAGACTCGAAAAATGTCTGTCATTGAAGGTATCGTGTCTTATTTATCTGTCAATCTTAATAAAATAAAGACCGCAATTAAATAATCTGTTCCTGCGATTCCGTCTTATTTATCTGTCAATCTTAATAAAATAAAGACCCACAGAAAACAATGCTGTTGCTCATGTCGGTCTTATTTATCTGTCAATCTTAATAAAATAAAGACCAAAAAAAATATTAGAAACCACGGAAAAATGTCTTATTTATCTGTCAATCTTAATAAAATAAAGACCCTGTTTTTCTTTTTTAGACAGTAGAGAGAGTCTTATTTATCTGTCAATCTTAATAAAATAAAGACAAAAAAGTGGCGCATCTGTTTTTGCGTGTTGTCTTATTTATCTGTCAATCTTAATAAAATAAAGACTAAGCATTATTTGAAACACCAAATTTTATTGTCTTATTTATCTGTCAATCTTAATAAAATAAAGACCAAGTCCTGTTAATCCCTTGCCCGGAATTTGTCTTATTTATCTGTCAATCTTAATAAAATAAAGACCTCGTGGGTTTGATTCAGTAAAGGTTAATCGTCTTATTTATCTGTCAATCTTAATAAAATAAAGACATTCGCATACGAGCATTCGCCGTTATTGCTGTCTTATTTATCTGTCAATCTTAATAAAATAAAGACATCTCAGCTTCATTGAGACTTCATTGATTAGTCTTATTTATCTGTCAATCTTAATAAAATAAAGACAAAAAATAGATTTATATCTAACTTCTAAGCGTCTTATTTATCTGTCAATCTTAATAAAATAAAGACACTGCGTCTTGTTGAGAAAAAATACTCGATGTCTTATTTATCTGTCAATCTTAATAAAATAAAGACACAAATTAAAAAGTACAACTAATCATTCATGTCTTATTTATCTGTCAATCTTAATAAAATAAAGACAATTGCTGAGATTCCTACTAGTATAGACAAGTCTTATTTATCTGTCAATCTTAATAAAATAAAGACAATTCATTTCTCTATTTTCATAAGTGTCATGTCTTATTTATCTGTCAATCTTAATAAAATAAAGACTTTTGTTTTTTTCATATAACTATAAATTTTGTCTTATTTATCTGTCAATCTTAATAAAATAAAGACCCGACGGATTATAATCCGCTCATCGCACAGGTCTTATTTATCTGTCAATCTTAATAAAATAAAGACCCGACGGATTATAATCCGCTCATAGCACAGGTCTTATTTATCTGTCAACCTTAATAAAATAAAGACACATTGATAAAAATTTTTGATGGTTTTTTTGTCTTATTTATCTGTCAATCTTAATAAAATAAAGACGTGATGATGCGTTTACATTCAACGAAAACAGTCTTATTTATCTGTCAATCTTAATAAAATAAAGACAAATAAAATATTGCTTTTCATTATGGGCAGGTCTTATTTATCTGTCAATCTTAATAAAATAAAGACTATCAAATTATTATAACACATTAAATTCTAGTCTTATTTATCTGTCAATCTTAATAAAATAAAGACTCAATTTATTCGACGAGCGAGAATTGTTGAGTCTTATTTATCTGTCAATCTTAATAAAATAAAGACTTGTTAAATTTTTTTTAAAAGAAAAAAGAGGTCTTATTTATCTGTCAATCTTAATAAAATAAAGACGATTTAATGTTAATCACCGCTAAACAAACTGTCTTATTTATCTGTCAATCTTAATAAAATAAAGACCGAATTAGTCGAAACAAGGAAAGGAAGTCTGTCTTATTTATCTGTCAATCTTAATAAAATAAAGACAGAAACTCTTCAGATGTTCAATCCGCCGCGGTCTTATTTATCTGTCAATCTTAATAAAATAAAGACTTTTAATGAAGTGATTTAAGTGTTTATACTGTCTTATTTATCTGTCAATCTTAATAAAATAAAGACTAATTAAATCCGTTACAGCAGTTTCATTTAGTCTTATTTATCTGTCAATCTTAATAAAATAAAGACTTTCATAGTCCAGGTGGTGATTTGCGAGGGGTCTTATTTATCTGTCAATCTTAATAAAATAAAGACAGCGATTTATTATTAAAAAAATTGACACAAGTCTTATTTATCTGTCAATCTTAATAAAATAAAGACTAACTTCGTCGACGAGCAATTCGCGTTTCTGTCTTATTTATCTGTCAATCTTAATAAAATAAAGACGGTTTTTTCTTTTTACTTTTACTGGTAGATGTCTTATTTATCTGTCAATCTTAATAAAATAAAGACTTTCCTTTTTATTTTTTCTAATTGAAAAAAGTCTTATTTATCTGTCAATCTTAATAAAATAAAGACAGCATGCGCAAGTTCAATTAGTTCTCGCTTGTCTTATTTATCTGTCAATCTTAATAAAATAAAGACTATTATTATAAGTGAAAGGAAATATAGCACGTCTTATTTATCTGTCAATCTTAATAAAATAAAGACGATGGGATCTAGCTGGCATTGATTTAAGGGGTCTTATTTATCTGTCAATCTTAATAAAATAAAGACTAATTCGGTTTGCTCCTTAAACAAAAATGGGTCTTATTTATCTGTCAATCTTAATAAAATAAAGACTGCCGTCTCAGTATCGAATAAATCGATTTAGTCTTATTTATCTGTCAATCTTAATAAAATAAAGACATTTTCTTGGGGTTCTTACTTACGAAACTTGTCTTATTTATCTGTCAATCTTAATAAAATAAAGACTTGAAACTGCGGAAGTCGTGCGCAACAAGGGTCTTATTTATCTGTCAATCTTAATAAAATAAAGACAATTAGAAAAAAGGAAGGAATATAGTAATAGTCTTATTTATCTGTCAATCTTAATAAAATAAAGACATCAATTAATTCTATACAAATATTTTACACGTCTTATTTATCTGTCAATCTTAATAAAATAAAGACCTTTTTTTAATTCGTTGATCATCGCCAAATGTCTTATTTATCTGTCAATCTTAATAAAATAAAGACAAACGGACAATTCTTCCATTTGTTCAAAAAGTCTTATTTATCTGTCAATCTTAATAAAATAAAGACTTCGATTTTTAGGAGAATATACTGATCGTGGTCTTATTTATCTGTCAATCTTAATAAAATAAAGACTTTTCTAATTCGAGACGTAAAAATTGCTCTGTCTTATTTATCTGTCAATCTTAATAAAATAAAGACAACTTTAACTCGTCAATTTCTTCTAAAGCGGTCTTATTTATCTGTCAATCTTAATAAAATAAAGACTAAAACAAATCGACGAGTCGTTTGCGATTTGTCTTATTTATCTGTCAATCTTAATAAAATAAAGACATTAAATATGAAAAAAAATACTAGTAACATGTCTTATTTATCTGTCAATCTTAATAAAATAAAGACTAAGGAAAAAATTTTAGAATTGAATAAATTGTCTTATTTATCTGTCAATCTTAATAAAATAAAGACCAAAAATTCCAAATACAACTCAGGCGGAGAGTCTTATTTATCTGTCAATCTTAATAAAATAAAGACATCTCGCATAGCCACACGACCGCATAATTCGTCTTATTTATCTGTCAATCTTAATAAAATAAAGACACGATGAGTTCGACACCATCAATACTGAGAGTCTTATTTATCTGTCAATCTTAATAAAATAAAGACTTTCAAATTAACTCGTCTTGTTCAAAATCTGTCTTATTTATCTGTCAATCTTAATAAAATAAAGACCAAATCAAATCGAACAACTGAACAGCTTATGTCTTATTTATCTGTCAATCTTAATAAAATAAAGACTAAGATTGAAAGATTAAATAGTCGTCTTTTGTCTTATTTATCTGTCAATCTTAATAAAATAAAGACAAAAAATTTCACAAAAACGAAAAAAATTGAGTCTTATTTATCTGTCAATCTTAATAAAATAAAGACATCTCGTTGGATAGGTTGAATGTATTTGCGGTCTTATTTATCTGTCAATCTTAATAAAATAAAGACAATTGGTTTTATTTCTTTTTCTATTTCTGTGTCTTATTTATCTGTCAATCTTAATAAAATAAAGACGCTTCACAACACAACATTGTTGTGCCGCAAGTCTTATTTATCTGTCAATCTTAATAAAATAAAGACAAAAAACATTATGACTAAACTGGAAAATTAGTCTTATTTATCTGTCAATCTTAATAAAATAAAGACCGCTAAATAATTTAGGAAAACTTGTTGGCTGTCTTATTTATCTGTCATTCTTAATAAAATAAAGACTCTCGTGAGAGAAATCGACGATTAAGATATGTCTTATTTATCTGTCAATCTTAATAAAATAAAGACTATAATCAAGTTAATAAAAAAAGGGAAGGAGTCTTATTTATCTGTCAATCTTAATAAAATAAAGACTCCCTATTCGGGCATTTCAAACACTTAAATGTCTTATTTATCTGTCAATCTTAATAAAATAAAGACAAGAAATTGAGCAACACCTATTTTCAATCGGTCTTATTTATCTGTCAATCTTAATAAAATAAAGACAATTAAAACTTTAATATTTTATTAACAGGAATCATATTTATAGTTCCAATATCGACCAAGTCTAATAAAACAACAAAAAGGAATTATTTTAAATTCTTTTCTATGTTAAAATAAATGCTTAAATTGATTTGTAAAAATGCAATATCTTAATCGAAGTCTTTTCGCGCAATCCATGTTGCTTATTTTAATTGTTGTTATATCAATAAACTTTGGATTGGGATTGAACTTAAGTTTAAAAACTAGCTCTAACTCGCAAAAACTGAATTTTATTAAAACACAATCTTTGCAAAATAATATATCCAATACTTCTATTCAGCCTACATATCAATTGATAAACAAAACTTTTACTCCCTATTCAATCACTTTATCTCCTACCGAGAAGTATCAAGTTATTTTTCGTAATAATCTTTATTCACTTCGTGTTTGATATAATCGGGCGAATGAAGTGGAACAAATTCTCGTATTCGAAATGCCCGAAAGGGATACACTTCATGAAAAACAAACACCTCCATTCGCAACCGACAGTCTTGCCGGTGTATCAAGAATTATTTTTGAAAAATGATTAGAAAAATTTACAAGAATTGAATTCGGCAAAAATAATATAAATGGGTGATTTTTTCGTGCCTATTTTCCCGATGGTCACGCATATTCAGAACATAACTTTGGGGAAAACTTTGATGACATGTTGGTATCTGTTTCCAATCTACGACACGATCATTATTAAAAAACTTTCATAAAAATAAAACTATAGATTAGTGAACTTAAGTTTTTAGTTTTATTTGTTTAACAAATTGCCCAAAATATCGATTCTTATAATTTTAAATTTAGGATCTTTCTGGATTGTATTTAAACTAATCTTGTTTAAATTTTCCTCATTAAAAATTTTTGGACATGCCTCTTCTTTAGCCGTAGGTATGGATAAAGAATTGGGGTTGATGCGTGCCGTTTTAGTTGATGTTCTATTTTGAAAAGTTTTTATTATTCTTTTACCTACCTTTGTACATTCGTATTCAATTGACACTCCTTTTACAATTAAACCTTTTTTACCATTAAAAAAATCCATTTCTTTATTATTTGATTTTGAAATACTTTTTTTTCATAAATCATAATTTCTTAATCATTTAATATCTCTATTTTCATCAATTATAAAACCAAAGTATTTATTAATCGGAATAATATTTCCGTCTTTGTTTTCATAAATATCTTTTTGTTTATCGTGTAATTTTTTTATTTCATGATTTATATCAATTTTTTCCATTACTTCCTGAATTAGGGGCTGAATAATATTATTTGAATAATAATAATTATTTTTTAAACTCTGTTCTATTTTTGAGTTTCAATTTTTATATTTTTGTTTTAGTTCTTTATTTTCTTTATTTAATTCACTCCTTTTATTTCGTCAGTTTTCAATATCTTTGCGAATTTGCTTCAAAATTTTTAAAAAGGTAATTTTTTTATTATCTTCATTTTGTTTCATTAATGATTCAATAATATTCATAAAATCCTCATAATTATTTTGCAAACTTTGCTCTATTTTTGAGTTTCAATTTTTATATTTTTGTTTCAGTTCTTCTAACTTCTTTTCGTTATTTTTATTTTTCGTTTCGTTCTGTCAAGCTTCTATATCTTTTCGAGTTTGCTTCAAAATTTTTAAAAAGGTAATTTTTTTATTATTTTCATTTTGTTTTAAGATTTCTTGAATTAAAGGCTCAATAATATTATTAAAATCCTCATAATTATTTTGCAAACTTTGTTCTATTTTTGAGTTTCAATTTTTATATTTTTGTTTCAGTTCTTCTAACTTCTTTTCGTTATTTTTATTTTTCGCTTTATTTTGTCAAATACCAATATCTTTTTGAATTTTAGGAGCTTCTTTTAACAACATATTTTTGTGTTCTTCTTTCACAGATTCATTGATCAAAGGAGCAACTATATTATCTAAATCCTCATAATTGTTTAACAAACTTTGCTCTATTTTTGAGTTTCAATTTTTGTATGTTTGTTTTAATTGCTCTTTTTTTTCATTTAATTTATTCATCTTATCGCGCAAATTAACAATATCTTTTCGAATTTGAGCCGCCGCTTTTAAAAATCTAATCTTTTTAGATCGAATATCATCTGATATTTGTTTATTTTGTCAAAGTTTATTAATTTTATTTGTGTAATTATCTACTTTTTCTTTAAATCCAAATTGTTCTTTCGAAGCTATAGAATTTCTAATTTTATAACTAGTTTTGTAAGAAATAATTGGAAACTTGCAATATATGTTTGCATTTTGTTGATTATGTGCATTTTTTTCATTTCATTCTTCTCGATTTAATACACATTTATAAATTGGTTCAAAATATTTTTTGTCTTTTTTTTCTCTTTCTTCGATAACAATTTTTACCGGTATTCGTTCTTCAATATTGTTTTTTAAATCTTTTAAAAAGAAAGGTGCCAGTTCTTCCTTATTGCAAATAAATCTATGTAAAAGCTCGTAATGTTTAGTTGTTTTAAATTTTTTTCTATCTATCTCTCATTGTTTCAGTATCTTATTTTTAAAATTATCTTTTTCGTTTTTGAAGTTTTCATACCTACGACAGGTGATTCCGACTTGGTTTTTTATTTGATTTAATTTTTTATTAAAATCGTCTAATTTAACCATATCGGAAGCTAATTTAACATATTTTTGGCCTATTAACTGCACTAGAATCATTGCATCAACGGCATGATGAAAAGGAGTTATTTGGCGCACTTTTTGAGCTAATCCTCAGGCACTACCATTTAATCATTTTCTTCTCAGCACACTAACAATACGACCCGGAACTCGATTAACTTTTGTTGTTAAATTAAATCTTTTAAATTCAAATTCTATGTATCGAGCAAATCATTTCGCGATATAACGATTATCATTTAAATCACGACTTAAAAAATTTTCAAAATCCTCGGTATTAGTATTTTGACATGTTAAATAAAAATATTTACGAGATTTTTGCGGAATATTTTTCTTTAATTTTTTTAGGCGTTTCTTAAAAGCACATCATTGACCGATTTCTTTTAAATAATGAAAAGGAATTCTATTCTTTTTTTCTTGATTGGCTTTTTGTGTTACCAATACTTTATTTTCAAAACTATCATCTCCATGAATAGAAATAGGAACAATATGATCTATTTGCATATTTTTTAAGTTATCAATTGATATTAATTCACCCGAATAAATACATCGTTTATTTTGTTGCATTCAAAGTTTATATTTTAAAATATTTGTTTTGTTAGGTATTTGACCAGCATTTTTCAGTTTATTGATTATGCTGTTCTTTTCCTCTTCTAGCTTTTGCATTTTATTTTTTAATTTTTGTCTCTCATTAAAACTTAATGACAAATCCGTACCAATTTCGATGTTGATGTTTTGAAAAGTTTTATAATGGTAATGCAAGGCTTTAATTACTTTTCGAGCTTCATTTACAGCACGAAATACGATGGGATTTTTTTCCATATCCACATCCTTTAATTGTCGAAACAATTTATTTTTTTTTGGCTTTCGTTGATTATTAAGCTCAAAACCAAATTGCGGTTGCTTTTCTGTTTCTGATTGAGAAATACCATTTAAAAATTGATCAATTTTATCTTTCATTCAACTAAAAGATACTTTAGCTCTTGTATAAACCTCATTTGAAATCTTATTGTTGATTACATTTTCAAATAATTCATTTATTTGTGACGGAGTCAGTTCAAGCGAAACAAAAACAGCATTTATTTTATCTTTAACTCTTTTAGGAGTCATATTTTCGGCCAAAATTTTACCGATTAAATTATAAGGATTTTCGTCGTCGGCTAATTCATTTAACAATAATTTTTTATCGTTTCAATTGAATTTCGCATTTATATCAATTAGATTTAATTTATCAATTATTTTATTTTTATAATGAGCCGCGCCCAGATTAATTCCGCCTTGATTTTCCTTGCTTTCTTTTTTTGTTTCGGCTTTTTTTTCGTTGACATAATTGTCAAAAACATTTTTAATGGTATCTTTAATCTTTTCATTCTTCGATTCGGATAGCAATATCTTCAACAATTCTTTTGACTTTTTGTTATCTTTTTTAATTAAACATGTTTTCAAACATTGTAAATACGTGGAAGCAGAGAAATTAATTTTGTTATTCATGCGATTTAATTTATTAAAAATTTTATTTAGCTCTGTTACATAGTAATATGCGGTGAAAAGCAAACTGGATTTATAACCTCGTTTTTTTTCAGGATAATATGGGCAAGTACCTACCAAATCCACGAAAGACTTATATTTAGAGCATACATAGCGATTCGGACATTTTTTATTATTCTGACAATATCAACATCGCGGACCAACTTCAAAATCTCTTTGTTCAAAAATTCTTTTTATAATTAAATCTTTTAAACATTCATTTTTGTTGTTAATTTTGTTAACGATCAGTTTATTATTGATGTTTTTTCAAAAAAGTGATTGTGGTTGTAATTCAATTTGTTTATTCAGAATTTGTTTTAATTCATTTTCATACATTTCTCGTCGAAACAAGAATCGATATTTTTCGCCTTTTTCAGTGACATCATCAGCATTTAATTTGCCGTTTTTGACATACAACACAAAAGAATTCTTTTTTTTCGCGATTCTAAATTGTGGATCTTCCAAAAAGTATTGAGAAATAGTTTTATTTTGAACTAATAATTTGGCATCATCAATGGCTTGTTGATAACCATCTTTTTTGCTTTCTTTTTCTTCAAATTTATTTAAATATCCACGTTTTTTGGCATAATTAATGAGAATTTTTCAAAATTCTTTTATACTAATTTTTTCTTTTAAGGCTTTATATTTAATTAAATGTATATTTTCATAGCCCTTTTCGGTTGCAAAACCATCTTGCTTAATTAAAATTTTATTTGTTTGACAGACGGGATGAGAAGTTAAATCTAATTCGTTTTCACTTGCCCCGGCAATAATTAAATATTTTTTTAAGCTTTGAATTCTTTGTGCTGTTCGTTGAGTTAATCTACGTCTTGATCGAAACTCTCTTCTATGAGCCGCTTCTGATCTTTTATTGTCTCCCGAAGTAGGAAATAAATGAACGCCAAAGTCGTGCAAATGATACTGATGTTTCGCGGGGTTATTAAAATCCGTTTCGGACATAACAGCTCACCCCACCGAGGCAATGCCTAAATCTAAACCTAAATAGTATCGTGTATGAGGTTTAACAAATCGATTTTTTTTAACCATTATTTACATTATAAAACAAAAGACTCTATTTCACAATAAAAACATTACTTTTAGTGTTATAATTTAACTGTTATGAAATATAAAATTTTAAAGAATCCAGTTGGTATTGTGGAATTTGAATTAAATACCGGTGAACAAGTTGTAGGAGAAAAAGGATCTTTGGTCTACCTTCAAGGTGATATTGAAACCAAAACTCGTATGCGTAAAAGCGGCTTTTGAGGTTCATTAAAAGCAACTGTTTTAGGAGGTGAATCCTTTTTTGTCAACGAGTATACCGCCAATGAAGACGGAACCGTTTTAGCTCTGACCGGAAAAGCGATTGGCGATCTCGAAGTGATTGAAATTGAAGAAGAATTTATTATTCAAAGCGGAGCTTTTGTGTGCTCAACCGGTGACTTAACTCTAGATACTCAATGACAAGGATTTAAAAAAGGAATTTTTGGTACGAATCTATTTATGTTAAAAACTATCGGCACCGGAAAAATGTTTGTTAATAGTTGAGGGGGAATTATGAAAAAAACACTCGACGATGGAGAAAGCATACTTGTTGACAATTATCAATTAGTTGGCTTTAATTCTCTGGCCGAATACGATGTAATTCGACATGGTAGTTGAAAAACTACTTTTTTAGGTGGAGAAGCTTTAATTGTGGAAATTATTGGTCCTGCCACCGTTTATATTCAAACTAAAAATGTTCTTGAATTTGTGGGGGCGATTACTCCTTATTTACCAAAACCCGACCGACAATATTAATTAGTTAAATATTTTTTTTCGTTTGGAAAATTCTATTTTTTCCAAAGCATAACGAAGAGTGATTCGTGGCATTTGATTCGCATATTGATTTAAAAATTTTAATAAAAGATGCTGATTTTTTTTACCCGCTTCTCTTAACATTCATCCCGTGGCTTTTTGCATTAGATCATGTTTGTCATTCAGGCATTGATAAGCCATCGAAAAAATTTCTTTTAAATCGTTTTTACGAATAAATCATCAATTTGTGACCATCGCAATTCGCCGTATTCAAACATTTTCACTCTTTAATCAGTCATATAAAACACGACGATTTTGATTCATTAAATGACGGCCGACAATATACGGAGCTGAACTATCAACTAAATCTCAATTATTCACATATTGAAAATTATTGACATAAAAGTTATAAATTTGATTTTGTTTTCGTTGAGAAGACCGAACATACTGATTGCGTAAAATTAATAAAGCCAACATTCGAAATTCATGTCATTTCGAACGAATCAATATTTGAATCTCATCGAATGTTAAATGATGACCTTTTTGAGCAATTCGATGCAAATCCGGCATACGAATGCCTAAAAACTTGTCATGCTCGGCATATTCTCCTTTTTTTGTTTTAAAAAATTGTTTTTGCTTGACTGCGATTTGAGCATTTTTTATTTTCAACAAACAATTTTGAATGTTTTGCACTGAATTGATTTTCATGAAATGTTTTATGAAAATAAAATCTTATGTCGCTTTGACATAGTTATTTTGCAAAAAGCAAAATATAATTGAAGTAAGTTAAATTTTTAATGGTGGTTCAGGACAGAATTGAACTGCCGACACCTTGAGCTTCAGTCAAGTGCTCTACCACTGAGCTACTGAACCAAGAATGGCGGATCTGACGAGAATCGAACTCGCTGTCTTCTCCTGGACAGGGAGACATGTTACCAGTACACCACAGATCCAATCTATTAAGAATGAGTTTTTTAATGCCCATTCAACTTATCAATATTTTAACCCGATTTTAAAAGTTCTCGTTTTTCTATATAAAAAAAATAGCACATTCGAAAATGTGCTATTTCTGTCTTACTTACCTCTCAATCTTAACAAAAAAGGTAACCAAAAAATAGGCGAGTTACTAGGGATGCCTAACCCTCATGCTAGAAGCAATATCTTATTTGCTTCTGCCAATCTTATTTAACTCAATTATAAACTATTTTTAAAATTATAGAAAAAGATTTTTTAAAAATTTAATTTGGTTGTAGGGACTGGAATCGAACCAATGACCTTCAGGTTATGAGCCTGACGAGCTACCACTGCTCCACCCTACATTTGTTCTATATTATTTTTATCCTAAAATTGCTAAAAAGTAAATAATTTCCGTCTTTTTTTGTATAAATTTTATATGTTATACTCTTTTATGATAACTATCAAGAAAGGAATAAAATATGAATTTACAACTAAATGATTATAAAGAAACTTTTCCGAAAATACTGGAAAATATTGATAGATACGAAGCAATTATTATTTTGCGACAGATAAATCCCAGTGGTGATGATTTGGGAGCTCAATTTGCTTTAAAGGCTTTTATTAAAGAAAATTGATCCGGTAAGCAAGTTTATGCTCCGGGTGATTCATCACCGGTGAAAAGATTGAATTTTATGGGGACACCCGACAAAATTTCTGATTTACGTCTTTATGGTAGAGCATTTGTGATTATTTTAAATACTCCGAAAACGAGTCTCATAGCTGCTCCATGAGCATCCGTAAAAAACATAATTCCTTTTTCCGCTCGAATTGACAATCATCCGATTCAAGAGAAAATAACGAATATTGAATGTAATAATGACAATGCTCCGGCAACCAGCCAAATTTTAGGGGAGTTTTTTGCCTTTACTCAGAAAAAATTGTCATCTGTTGTTGCCGAAAGATTATATACCGGGTTATTAACTCGTTCTTATCGCATGAATTATGGGATTATTGATGAGAAAACATATCAATTAATTGATCAATGATGTCGAACTGGATTTTCGGTCGAACAAATCAATAAAAATTTATATAATTTATCGAGCCAAGAATTAAGTTTACGATCTTATTTGCTTCGCCAAATCAAAACTTCTCCTAAAAAAAATGTCGTTTACGGATATATTTCCAAAGATATTTTACAAAAGTATTCGGAATTTAATCCTGACACGGCGGCTTATTATTTAATTTATAGCTTTGTTCTTTCTCTTCAAGGTCGTATTTGACTCTTACTGGTGGAAGGCAAAGATTATGTTAAAGGAGAAATTCGTTCTTTGAATGAATATTCAGTCTATCAAACCGCGATAAAGTACGGTGGCCAAGGAACCGCCTGAGCGGCTTCTATAAAATTAACCTCCGCTAACGATATTCCCAAACTCATTACCGATTTGGACAATATCGTTTAGTTTTTTTTTTTTTTTCAGCGAATTATTGAATTTTTTGTCGATTAAATAGATCTATTTATTTTTTCTAAAAATTCTGTAAGATCATTTTACCGACTTATGGAAAGATCTTTTTGACCGATAAAATTAAAACCTTTTATTAAATGAGCCGGGGGTAAAACTCAGCTTTTAAGTCAATTAACAAAAATGACCCCCCCCTTCTCTATACAAAACCTATTACGAACCGTTTGTCGGTGGCGGAGCTCTTTTTTTACATTTATTACCCAAAAAAGCTGTCATTAGCGATGCAAATGCGAATTTAATTGCTGTTTGAAAATGCATACAGGAGTCACCTCAGCGATTGATTGAATCATTAAAAAAACTGGATACCGGTAAAATTGAATTGGAGTTATACAAAAAACGCCGCCGTCGATACAATGATTTACTGAAATTGAAAAAAAGCAAATAACTTCTTTTGAATTATTGGAAAAAAATGCTTTATTTATTTGACTTAACAAAACTTGTTTTAATGGACTATATCGAGTGAATTCAAAAGGTGAATTTAATGTGCCATGAAATAAAAGTTCTCGTTTTTATTATGATTATGAAAATTTATTTGCTATTAGCGAGTACTTAAATCAATCGGATATTTCCATTTGTTGCGGCGATTATGAAAAAGTTTTGCAAAAAGTGCAGGGTAGTGATTTTATTTATTTTGATCCCCCTTATGACTTGCAAAAAAAAGAAACTTTTCAAGCCTATACCGCAATCGGATTTGATAAAAAAGAGCAAAAAAAATTAGCGACTTTTTGCACAAAATTAGATTCAATGGGAACATATTGAATGTTGTGTAATCACAATACTCCTGATATTCAGTTATTCTATTCCGAATTCAATATTACCGAAATCGAAACTCGTCGTTCTATTAATGTCGAAGGTTCCAAAAGAAAAACCGGGCGCGAAGTAATTGTATTAAATTATGATTGAAAAAAGGAAAATCAACGAGAAATTATTGAAAATCCGGGTTGATATGTTGATTTTGATTTGATTATGAATCGAATGAAAGAATGAAAAAATTCTCTCAATAAAATTCAAAAATTAATCGCCGTGGTTTCTAATTCCATTGAATTTCGCGATTCTTTTTTACGATTAATAAAAAAAGATTTAACCGCGCAAGAATTATTTCATTTTTTAAAAACACTCGGAATGTTAATTTCTAAGCGATGAAAACATTCTCGAGAAATTCCTTTTCCAGAGTGACATTTTCAAAAACCTCTCAATGATTCGGCGGCAAAAGAAATTTTTGATTTTTTTGCACGGACCAATCTATTTAATCTCTTTATTAGTAAAAAATTACCCTCTCTATTTGATTATTTAGTCGGAGTTGAAGCCGGTATGGGCAGCAATACTCGCAAAAATCGAACCGGCAAAATGTTTGAAAAAATGATCCAAGATCTTTTGCACAAATATTTGCTTTATGACTTTTATGAACAAATTACTTTAAAAACCTTTTATGCCAAACTCAACAAGACGAAACAAACTAAATATTTTTTATTGAGAGATTCAAGCAAGACTTTTTCTGTTTTAAATAAAAAACTTTTAGATAAAAAATTTGATTTTTCTTTTGAATTAAATGAGGTTATTTATTTTGTTGAATGCAATTACTATAATACACAAGGTTCAAAAATATCCGAAACCGCTCGCGCTTATCTGAATTTAGCCAAAGAACTCAAAATTAATTTTCAAAAGGTTCGTTTTATTTGAATTACCGGAGGTCGCGGATGAAAAAAAGTTTCAAATTGACACACACAAATTCAAGATGAACTTGGCACCTTATTTATGAATAAAGATTCGTTTGAAAAATGATTAAGAAAAAATTTAAGTAAAAAAACGTCTGAATAGAATGGTACGCCCGGAAAGACTTGAACTCTCAACCTCTTGGGCCGAAACCAAACGCTCTATCCAATTGAGCTACGGGCGCTACCAAATAAACACACCTAGATTATATATTTTTTCTGTGTTTTTGTTAATTTTATTCTATAATTTGTATAACAAACTATGACAAATAAAAACTCTTCCGATTTTTCCCCTTCAAATTTAAATTCAACGTTAAATAACAAATATGAAATTGTTTATATTGTTGATCAAGATGTAAAAAATGTGGAAAATGTAAAAGAAAAAATTTTGAAAATGCTCGGCGGCAAGGTGACAAAAAAAGTTGATTTGGGGTTTCAAAAATTTGCTTATCCAATTAAGCGCAAAGAAAAAGGTTATTATTTTTTGTTGAATTTAGAAACCACCAAAGCTCAAATTTTAGATTTTCAAAAAAGAGTTCGCTTAATGAAAGAGATAGTTCGCTATTTAGTTATCAATTTAGACAAAGAAAAGCATTTTCGATATAGAAAAGTTGTAAAAAGTCCTTTCGAATCGTCGGTAGATTCCAAATTCAAAATGAATTCAGAATCCTCGACATCATCTCAATCAACCGAAAAAAATATTTTGTCTAAAACTCCTCCCGCGAAAGACATTTCTCCAAATCACTCAACGAAAAAAACATAAGTTTCATGAAAAATTTTCCACCATCGCTGCCACAGGCAATTTTGGTCAGTCTTTCATCAAATAAAAAAATAGGTAGTTCAATTGCTCAACGAGCCGGTCTTCGTTACATTGAATTAATTCGAAGAGAATTTGCGGATTCGGAGATGTTAATTACAACTCCTATTTCTTTTCAAAAAAAGAAAGTTTTTTTCTTTCATCAATTTACTGCTCCAATCGCGATTAGTGTTTTAGAATTTTTATTGTCTTTACAAACTATTTTTGCCTCTCATCCGCATTCAGTTTCTCTCATTCTGCCCTATTTACCTTTTGGGCGGCAAGACCAAATGTTTAATTCAACACAATCTATTAATTCTGGATTAATTCCAAAATTAGCAGTAGGTTTAGGACCAATTCATTCACTTCTCACTTTTGATTCTCACAATCCGCATTCTTGAAGTTTACCCAATACATCGGTAGCTAATTTATCCATTATGGGCATTCTTTTGCAAAATGCATTGCAAAATCGATTAGATAATTATGTTTTAGTGGCTCCGGATGCGGGGTGTTTTCGGCGTTTTCGTGCAATATTTGACTTGTTTTCGACTCAACCCGTCATTATTCACAAAATTCGTCCGACTCCAAATCAAAGTTCAATCGTTTCTATTTCCGGAGAGGTGAAAAATAAAAATGTAATTTTAATTGATGATATGATTGATACCGGTGGCACAATTTGCCAAACTGCGCAAGCGTTGAAACAAAAAGGTGCTCAAAAAGTCGTTCTTTTAGCAGTTCATGGATTGTTTAGCGGCTCCGCAATTTTCAATCTGCAAAAAAGCTTAGCTCGAAAAGAATTTGATGAAATTTGAATAAGCGACAGTTGTCCGCTTTCGAAAGATAAATTTTTTCATTCGTCTTTTGTTCATATTATTTCGCTCGCTCCCTTTATTAGCGAATGAATTCAAGCTTCTGAAAAACAAACTCCATACTCTATCAATCTTGATCAATTGAAGGAATGAATAAATGCAAAAAAATAAAAAAATTTTAGTGGTTGGATTGGGTAATCATGGAACTCAATATTCACATACTCGCCATAATGCGGGTTCGCAATTTGTTGAATATTGAGCTCAACAGAGAAATTTAAGTTGAAAAGAGTTTGCTTATTGTTGAGTTGCTGATGAGCAAATTCATAATATCAATTTTAAATTAGTGCGTTTAAAAACATTTATTAATTTATCCGGTGTTATTTTAAGAAAAGCAATGCAAGAGTTACAAATTAATGCTTGTCCGATTATCGTTTGTGCCGACAACTTACATTTAGAAACCGGAAAATATACATTTCGAGATCACTTACCACGCAACAGTCATAATGGATTAATTAATTTATCGGAAATTTTTTTGAATCAAGATTTTTATTCTTTATTATTTGGCATCGGTGGCCAAAAACCGTACAAAAACTTTGTTTTATCGCCCTTTAGTTCGTGCGAAAAAACACAATTAATGAAACAATTTGATCACATTTATCAAATTTTTATTCAGTTAAGTTATGAAATTGCGAATGAAACTCCAGCCAAAGTCATTAGTTTATTTCATCAAAAAAAGAATTTTCAACAAAGTCAGTCGCATAAAAATCATACTTTAACAATTATTGGCGCTCAATGAGGAGATGAAGGGAAAGGTAAAATTGTTGATTTTTTAGCAAAAGAAAATTATTCAATTATTGCTCGTTTTTCCGGCGGCAATAATGCCGGACATAGTATACAGGTAAAAGATAAAAAATATCAATTTTCTATTTTGCCTGTCGGATGTTTGCATGCCGGCAAAACGATTGTTATCGGAACGGGGTGTTTAATTAATTTAAGTGTACTATTAAAGGAATGAAAGCAAATTCAAAAAATTCAACCCAATATAAAATTAAAAATTTCCGCTTCCGCTCATTTAATCATGCCTTATCATCTTTGACAAGACGAATGAGAAGAACAACAAAGAACTGACAAAATCGGTACAACCAAACAAGGCATAGGTCCGTGTATGCAGGACAAAGTAGCTCGCCAAGGATTTCGATTAGGTGATCTTTGTCATAAAGAATTTTTTATTCAAAAATTAATTAAAGTCCTTCAACAAAAAAATCCTATTTTTACTCAAATTTATGGACAAAAACCTCTACATTGAGAAACTATATCTCGTAAATTACTTACTCAATTTGCTCTCATTCAACCCTATGTTTGTGATTTATACGAATTTTTTGTTGCTCATCGTAATCAGAATATTCTTTTTGAAGGAGCGCAAGGTACTTTGTTAGATTTGAATTTTGGAACTTATCCCTTTGTCACTAGCACACCCACAACGGTAACCGCGAATGTGTTAGGATTGGATTATTTATTTTGAAATAAATCCATTCATTTAGGAGTTTTTAAAGCTTATAACACTCGTGTGGGAAAAGGTCCTTTACCGACAACAATGCCGATGAGACAAGCGAATAAAATTTTAAAACTCGGGCACGAAAAAGGAGTTGTTACGGGACGACCACGCCGAATCGGATGATTTGATGCGGTAATGGGGCGTTATGCCTGTAGCATTAATGGGTTTCATTTTTTAGCTTTGACATGTTTGGATGCCTTGAGCGGATTTGATAAATTAAAAATTGCCATTCAATATAATAATAAAACTCATATATCACCCGGAGCCTTAGATAGAATTGAAAAGGATCTAAAAATTCAATATATAACATTACCCGGATGAACAAAAAATATTCAAAATGTTCGTAAGTTTTCGGATTTGCCGAAAAATACTCAAAATTATGTAAAAACAATTGAACAATTATTAGAAGTTCCGATTAAATATTTATCCGTTGGACCTCGTCGCGAAGCCACTTTTTTACGAAATTCATAGTTTATTTTTATTCTATGCTTTATAATTTTTATGTGTTCTAAAACTTATTTTTATGATTAAAAGATACCAATTTCCATTAATTAACGAACTTTGAAGCGAAGAAAGTCGCGCGGAAGTTTGAAAAAATATTGAAATTCTCGTTGCTCAGGCATGACATAAAGAAGGTTTGATTTCTCAATCGGAAATTGAAGTTATTCAGAAAGTTCATTTGAATATTGCCGATTGAAAAAATCGAGAAAGCAAACTCAATCATGAAATGGCAGCTTTTGTTGACATGTTGAGTGCGCAATGTGGAAAAGCGGGGCGTTGAATACATTATGGTTTGACCTCAAACGATGTCTTGGATACCTCACTCAATTATCTTTTAAACAAAACTTCCACCATCATTTTGCAACTATTAAATGATTTGAAAAGTGAAGTACAAAAAAAAGCTCTTGAAGAAAAAAACACTCTTATGATCGGGCGAACTCACGGTCAATATGCGGAACCAATTACTTTGGGTTACAAATTTGCCCTTTGATACGATGAATTATCTCGTCATGAAATTGCTTTGCGAAAATCCCAGGAATTAATTCGTGTGGTCAAAATTGCCGGGCCGACCGGAATTCATTGCGATCTTCCCCTATCAATTACGGAATTTGTGGCTCAAAAACTGCAAATGAAAGTTGATTATGCGGTCAATCAGTTAATGAGTCGTGATCGTTTAATTGCTTTAATTAATAGTTGAAATAATTTATCCACAACTTTAGAAAAAATTGCTTTGGAAATTCGAAATTTACAAAGAAGCGAAATTAGCGAATTGCAAGAAAATTTTACTCGCGGTCAAAAAGGTTCTTCGGCCATGCCGCATAAGAAAAATCCTCGTTTGTCGGAAAATATCTGCGGATTAGCCCGTTTGTTTCGAAGCATGTCGCAAGCTATTTTTTCAACTAATTTACTCTGACACGAAAGAGATTTAACAAATTCGTCGATTGAAAGATTCACGCTTCCCGAATTATCTAATTTACTTGGTTTTATGTTGTCGCGTTTGACCAAAATTATTATGTCTTTAAAAATTAATTATCAACAGATTAAACTTCATTTAAAAGAAGGAGAAATTGCTGTTTTTAGTCATCGTGTTTTACTTTATTTAATTCGTCATCGAGAAATGACACGTAACGAAGCCTATAAAATTGTACAAAGAAATGCACAAAAAGCGATTGCCCAAAAGAAGGATTTTCGAAAACTCATGCAAAAAGAAAAAGAACTTACTTGAATGAAATCAAAGGATTGAAAAAATATTTGAAATTGAGAGAGTTTTTTACAAAATATTGATCAGCTTTATCAACATATTTTCAAAGATTTTCGCAAGAATAAATAAATTATATGAGTTTGGGCAAAATAATTTTTTCCGAACAACAGGTTCAAGCCGCAATTACTCGTTACGCTAATTATTTAAATACAAAATATATCAATAAAAAGTTAGTTTTAATCGGAGTATTAAACGGAGCCGTTTTTTTTTGTGTCAATTTAGCGCAACAATTAAAAATTAATGTTCAAATTGATTTTGTGGCCGTTTCATCATACAAAGGAACAAAACAAAATGATCATGCTCAATTTTACAAAAATATCAAAATTAATCTCAAAAATAAACACATTCTCGTTTTAGAAGATATCATAAGTACCGGCAAAACATTAAAAATGGTTGAAACATTCATACTTTCTCAATCTCCGGCAAGTTTAAGTTTTTGTAGTTTGCTGAAATTGACCGATGTGTCGCAAGTTCAATTAGCAAATACCAATACTTTATTTACAGTTGCGGCTCATGGACGTTGATTTGTCGGATGCGGACTTGATTTAAATGAAAAATATCGTAATTTACCCAACATTCATGTTCTGAAACAAAACGAATAATCTTTACAATTTGAGTTTTTTATGTTAAATTACTCTTAACCGAAGAGAGCGACGGTGATGGTTCACTTAATTTGTTGCCGAGGTGATGATAAGAATCTTTTTATCCGCCGAATTCGGCGGATTTTTTGTATTATGGTGAGCAAAAACAGAAAAATTAAAAGCGATAAAATTCATTCCATGCAGGAAGGATTAAAAGATGCACAAACTTTCGTTTTGCTTCATTACAGTCAGTTAACTGTTCAAAAAACAGAAAAATTACGCAAATCCATTCATGAAATTGGTGGTAAGGTTTCAATTTATAAAAACACTCTTTTAAAGTTAGCATTAAATAAAACTCCGTTGATGAATCTTCAGTCTTACTTAAGAGGACCAATCATGGTAATTCATAGTCCAACAAAATCTCTGAATTTACTCAAAACAATTTGAAAATTTACTCATCAACACAAATCACTGTCAATGATTGCTGGCTACTTTGATCATTCAACGTTAGATACTCAATCTTTGGAAGAATTAGCCAATTTGCCAACTCGAGAAGAATCATTGGGTCACTTTGTGAGTCTTTTGTCCACGGGATTAAGTAATTTGATTATTCTTTTACAATCCAAAGAAAAAAGAATATCAACCGAATCCGTTTGTAGTAATATATAATGTCTATAATAAAAAATGTAAGAAAGGAAAGAAAAATATATGGAACTTAATCTATTTATTGTTATTGTCATTGTATTAATCAGCATTTTAGTCTGAATCTTTGGAATGTGACTAGTTGCATCGGGAGTAAAAAAGAATTCCATGGTAAGAATTATTCTTGGTATGATTTTTTCCGGTATTGTTTGGGGGTTAATAGTTTATATAATTGCCACTCGTCAAGTAGATCGAAGAAACAGACATCGATAGAATCATAAAATTTTGAACATCATAAATTTAATATAACAGAAAGGAAAAATTAAATGAGTCAAGAAATTAAAAAAGATACGGAAAAAAAAGCATCATCAAGTCATAATGATAAAAATGAGCAAAAAGCTCAAGAAGTTAAGAAAGCAAAAATTGAATCCTCGGGTTCGGAAACTCAAACAACAAAAAAGTCTTCCGAGAAAGTAGTGAATAAAAAATTTGAAAAATTAATTCATGAAATTGAAAAAATGACAATTAAAGAATTAAATGAATTTGTACAAACGGTGCAAAATTATTTTGACATTAAACCATTAGTTTCATCGGTGGCCAGTACAAATGGCGAAAGCAAAGCTTTGGATAAAGCTTCGGTAATTCTTACCGAAATCGGACAAAGCAAAATTTCGGTGATTAAAGTTTTAGCATCAATTAGCGGAAAAGGGTTAATTGAAGCAAAACAAATTTTAGAAAAATTACCGGCAACCATCGCGGCGGACAAGCCAATGAGTGAAGCCGAAAATATCAAATCTCAGTTGGAATCGGCAGGAGCAGTTATTGAATTAAAATAGTTTTTTAGTCAGAGATGAAAAAGACAAAATCGGTGCCGATTACTCTACAATTTGTAAATACTTTTTGCATCACTTGCGAAAAGACACATCATATTCAAACAACATTAAAAAAAGATTTTAAAATTGATGCCTGTTCCAACTGTCATCCTTTTTACATCGGAACTCAAAAATTTGAATCGAAAGCCGGACGAATGGAGAGATTTCGGCAATTAGAAAAAAAATCAGCGGCCTTACAAAAAGCCAAAACTCAAAAATCATCATTAAAAAAAGGAAAATCCAAAAATAAAAGTTAATTTAACTATAATAAGGAAAAAATAAAATGTATAACAAAGTAGTTTTAGTTGGAAGAATTGCAAATGATTTGGAATTGAAACAAACCGAAAACGGTCGTGTTTATGTTCGTTTTTCTCTCGCCGTCAACAATGTTTATAATAAGACGGTTGATTTTATTTCCGTTATTGTGTGAGGCCAAACCGCGCAAAACATTCATAATTATTTAAAAAAAGGTTCTCAAATTTTAGTGGACGGTTCTATTCAAGTGCGAATCGTTGGTCCGGAAAATAATCGAAAAACTTACTACAATATAAACGCTAATCGAGTTGTTTTTCTGGAAACTAAACCTTCGGAAACCAAAACGGCTAATGTTTCAACAGCGAGTGAAAATACTGATTTTAATTCGAATTCATCTGTTTCCTCGACCGATTTACCGTCGACGGCGAAAAAATCAGAAAGTGCCCCCGTTTCTTCATCTTCATCCGACTCTTCGTCCAAAAAATCAGATTCATCGAAAGACAACGACGATATTTATTGAGAGGAATAATTCAAATTGACCAATAAAAAATCTTTTTCTCGCTCTCGCAAAAAATATCGTAGTTTTAAGAAAAAAGTTTGTTATTTTACTAAAAATCAAATTACCTACATTGATTACAAAAATGTTGATTTACTCTCTCGTTTTATTTCTAAGTCCGGCAGTATTTTGCCTCGTTCCGTCACCGCGACCAAACCATCACAACAAAGAGCTTTATCGCTCGCCATTCGGCGGGCTCGTTATTTAGCCTGAATGAAATACACACAATAAAGTTAAAAATAATTGAGTTTTTATTTTTTTCAGTTTTGCAAGGTTTCTAAAGCGATTTTAAATAAAACATCGCACTTAACAATTTGATCTCTAAAATTTGTATTTTTTATTTTTTTGTTTTCGTGATTAATCACTAAATCCACCGTGAGTAAAATGGTTGCCGCAAAACGCCCACAGCGATTTGCTTCTCGTCATAAAGCTCATGATTCCATACTAACCACACCGCATTTTTTGTTTTTTCAGGCCGATTCGGCGACCTTTAAATCACTGTAAAAGAAATTCGTCGTTTGAACTCGATGATTTTTTACCGGAATGTTTAATTTTTGAGCCGTTTTATTTAATAATTCATATAATTCTAAATTTGGAGTATTGATTTTTTCTTTATCCTTTGGATCTTCGGTTTGTTCTCGAAAATTTCCCGTTTTTCATGTATCTCGAGGAATAACAACATCATAAATATTAATGTTCGGATGATATCCACCGCATGTTCCGGTACGAATAATAACTTCGACTCCGTAATGATTAAATAATTCATGAGCATAAATAGCAATTGATGGCATGCCCATGCCACTTGTAGCAAAGGTAACATATAAATTTTTATAGTATCCACTATATACAAGAGCTCCGCGAATTTTACTTATTAATTTTACTTTTTGTAAAAATTTGTTCGCCATATATTGTGTGCGTTCCGGATTTCCGGAAATAAGAACATACTTCGATATTTCTCCCGGCTTTGCCTCTAAATGTCTCGACATAATTTTTATTTTTTTCTTTTCTTTCAATTTACAAATGTTTCCAAGCCTATTTTTCATAATAAATCGGTCTTTTGAACTCGTTCATCAAAGGTTGTATCTTGTATTTTTTTGGTTTCGCGATTATAAATTAAATCACTTACCATCAAAAGAGCAGCACTATGTTTATTCAATTGTGAACTCACTCCTCAAAGTCCCACTAATTCCATTTCCACAATTTCACATCCATATTTTTTTCAAACTGTGGCAAAGTGTGTTGGATTTGTATAAAACATATCCGTAGAATGCACTTTCGCATTTTTGATTTTTATTCCCATTAATTTGGCAGTTTGATTAATTAATTCGTATAGTTGAAGGGAAGGTTTACGACTTTGTGTTAAATTTCATTGTGAGCTTTGTAAATTGTTTTGAGTTCATAATTGATGGGGATTATAAATATCAAAAATTTGTGTATTCTTGCCATATCCACCGGTAGTTCCAATTCGTATAATAGCTTCTACTTTATAATCATTGTACAATTCTCAAGCATAAGTGCTCATTGACGTTGCTCCCATGCCACTCGTCGCAAAACTGAATCGTATTTCCTTATAAAAACCGGTATAAATTAATGCTCCACGATTTGTGGAAACTAATTTGACTTTTTCTAAAAATTTTTGAGCGGCTCGAGTTGTTCTGCGCGGATCCCCTGCCATTAAGACATATTTAGCAATTTGATCGGGAGACGCATTTAAGTGTCTTGACATTGAAAAACATATATTTTAACACATTGATTACGAACTTTGAATTCAAGAAGAAAATTAATTTAAGGTTAAAATAAAATTTAATTTATATGTTTAATCGAGTTCGTACACGTTTCGCTCCTTCGCCAACGGGGCATTTACATTTAGGGGGAGCCCGCACCGCTCTTTATTGTTATTTATTCGCTCAACATTACAAAGGAAAATTTGTAGTTCGTTTTGAGGACACCGATCGCCAGCGGCATCAATCACAGATTGAGAGTAAATTGTTATCACAACTACGATGACTCGGTTTGCAAATTGATGAAAGTGTTGATATCGGCGGTCCATACGAACCCTATCGCCAATCTGATCGTTTACCAATTTATCAAAAAATTGCTCGTCAATTAGTCCAAACAAAAAAAGCATATTATTGTTTTTGTACTCGTGAAGAATTAGCAAAAGAAAAAAAACAGCAACTTTTATCCGGTCAAAAAGCTCCTCAGTATAGTAAAAAATGTCTTCAATTGAAAGCAAGCAAAATTCAAGAAAAATTAAAAAATAAGATTTCCTATTGCATTCGTTTAGAAGTTCAACCCGAACAGAAAATTATTTTTAACGATTTAGTTTATGGCGAAGTTTTTTTTGAAACGACTTATATTGAAGATTTTATTTTAATCAAAACGGACTTATTTCCCACTTATAATTTTGCCGTTATCGTCGATGATCATTTGATGGAGATTTCTCATATATTAAGAGGTTCCGATCACTTGTCAAATACTCCTAAACAAATTTTGCTTTATCAGGCTTTAGAATGAAATATTCCCACCTTTGCTCATTTAACTCTGTTAAAAACTTTAGATACGGCAAAAATGTCCAAGCGTCTTTTTATTTCAAAGCATTATTTAGATTATTATGCAAAAAATGGATATTTACCCCAGGCTTTAGCAAATTATTTAGCTCTTTTAGGATGATGCCCGGACTTAAATCGGGAAATTTTTTCTCTTTCGGAATTGATTTCGCGTTTTAACGGAAGAGATCTCAATAAAGCCGCCAGTACATTTGATTGAGGTAAATTAAATTGAGTGAATCAACAACATTTACGCAAATTAGAATTGTCAACATTTTTAGTTGAAGCCAAGAAATATACACATGAATTTCAACAAAAATATCAAATTTCCGATGCTAAATTAATTCAAATGATTACTTCAGCTCGCGGGGCCATTCGTTATTTTGGAGAAACCAGTCGTGTTTTATCTTTCTATACCGAACATCAGATTGACTATTCTCAAGAACTTTTAATTTTATTGAAAACTCAAAAAAAGATATTAACTTGTTGTTATGAAATTTTTTCTCAGTTAACTCTCTGAAACGAACAAACCTTATTTGAAAGTTTTTTTCAAATTGCTCACAAAACAGAAACATCTCAAAAAAAACTTTCTCGTTTATTAGAACGAGCTTTAGTTGGTCATAAATCTCGTATTAGACTCAAATATTTACTTCTGTTTAAAGGGCAAAAAGCTATTTTATACATCTTAAACTCATTATTAAAAAGAATTTAATTATCTTTTTTACTCTCGAGTGAACTTTGTTAAAATAATTAAAACTTTTATTTTTATGATCACGGTTTATGATGCTGTTTATCAAAAATTTATTATTGATGAACCAATTATTGAAGCAATTATTTATACTCCTGAATTTCAAAGATTAAAAAATATTAATCAATTAGGAGTTTTACCTTTTGTTCGTCCTTCCACTCAGCACACTCGTTATTCGCATTCTGTGGGAGTTTATTTTTTGCTGCATAAACTTCTGCAACGTTCTATTTTTAATCATTTATCCAAAAGAGAAAAATTGGAAATTGAAATTGCGGGATTATTACACGATATTGGCCATGGTCCTTTTTCTCATAGTTTTGAATTAATTTTTTCTAAGTTTAAACACGAACAAATGTCAACAAAAATTATTCGAAATTCCCAAGGTAAGATTTTAACTTTGTTAAAAAAACACAAATTAAATGTTCAACGAATTTGTGATTTAATTTTGAGTCAGGCTAAAAATGATTGAGCGCAAAGTTTGATTTCCTGTCAATTTGATTTTGATCGTTTAGATTATTTAATTCGAGATTCTCATTTTATTGGATGAAATCTCAATTTGGGAGATGTTAATTTTTTAATTGATGGCATTTGTTTAATCGACAATCGTATTGTTTTTACGAATGCTTCGCTTTTATATGTGGAAAATTATTTAATTTTTCGATTTTATATTTATAAAAGATTATTTTGAGATCAAAAAAGTTTGTTAGTAGAAGGAATCTATCGAAACATTTTTCAAAGAATTGTTGATTTATATCAAATCAATCCCGAACAATTTAATTATCATCAAGAATTTCGATTTTTGTTAAAAAATCAATTTCCTTCTCTTTCGCAATTTCTTGAACTTGATGATCAGGAAATGCTAATGTGAATTCGTAAAACTTATGTTCATACAAAAGATAAAATTTTACATAATCTCATTCGAGTGCTTTTATATGCTCCGGCTCCATATAATGATTTATTTTCTGAAGATAAAAATACTATTGTTCAGTTTTCTCCCACAGAAAAAAAATATTTTACCTTTCGTTCCAATCAAAAAATTATTATTTATTCCACGAAAGAGAAGGAAATTATGTTTTTGAATAAAGACAATAAAATTGTGCCCATGAGTAAAATTTCTCAATTTATTAACACGAATAAAATTTATAAAAGAGAATATTTGCTATACTTAAAAAGTTAGATTTTATTTTCATCTATTTGTGTTAAAAAAGAGATAACAAACTAAAACATGCAAAATAAATTGGAAATTGCGATTATTGGTGCCGGTCCGGCGGGAGTGACGGCGGCAATTTATGCCAAACGAGCGAATTGAAAACCGATTTTATTTACCAAAGAACAAGTCGGCGGAAAAATTTGAAAAACTATGTTGATTGAAAATTTTCCCGGCATTGCTACTATTGATGGACCGCGATTAGCTCAAAAATTTATTCATCAAGTTGATTATTTAAATATTCCCGTGAAACATGAAGAGATTCAATTTTTGACTTATTCCGTTCAAACTCAAGCCATTCAAATTCGGACGGCCCAAAAACAGTATTCTTTTTCGCATGTCATTATTGCCACCGGTTGCCGCGAACGAAAATTAAATATTCCTTCCGTCGTTCAGTATGAAGGCCTCGGTGTTTCTTATTGTTCCAGCTGTGATGGGTATTTTTTTAAAGATCAAGTTGTGGCAGTCATCGGTGCGGGAACAACCGCCTTTGAAGAAACTTTAGTTTTGGCGACCATCGCCAAGAAAGTATACATTTTAAATCAAAATGCCAAAGTAACCGCCCAGCCGATTTTAATTGATCGGATTGCAAAATTAAAAAATGTCGAAATCATTAATCATGTAACCCTACAAACCGCCCTCGGCAAAAAATCATTGGAAAAATTAGTTTTATTTAATTCTCAAACTCAAAAAACTCAAACTTTAATTGTCTCGGGGTTATTTATTTTTATTGGCAGTTTACCCAATCATCACTTTTTGGATTCACAATTAAACTTAACCAACAAAGATGGTTTTATTGAAACGAATTCTCAGTTTGCAACCAAAATTCCTGGCCTATATGCGGTTGGTGATATTGTCGCGAATAGTTTACAACAATATACCACCGCAATGTCATCCGCAACAACGGCGATACACAGTATAATTGGTTCGCAAAAATAAAAAAAAATAAAAAAAATAATATTTAAAAAAATTTTTTTCTTCCGAAAAAATAAGGGCAAAATATGTTTGTAATTTCGCTTCGCTTCTTTTTTTATTTTTTATGCTAAAATCGAGGCAAATAGAAAATTTAACTTTAATAGAAAGGAAAATATTATGAAAAAATCTATAAATGTTTTTAGTGAGTATGGAAAACTCAAAACTGTACTCTTACATCGTCCGGGAAAGGAATTTTCGAATTTAACTCCCGATTTATTGGAGCGATTGTTATTTGACGAGACGCCTTTTTTGAAAGTAGCTCGCCAAGAGCATGATTATTTTGCAAAACTTTTGCATGATAACGGAGTTGAAGTTCTCTATATCGAAACTCTTCTCGCCGAAACGATTGATATGAACGAAAAATTAAAAGAAGAATTCGTTCAAAAATTTCTCGACGAAGGAAAGGTTAATCCGGCTCATCGTGATGCTTTGTATCAATATTTCACCAATATGAACACTCAAGATATGGTAAATAGTATGATTGCCGGAGTGGAAACTCGCGACATTGGAGTCAAAAATAAGAATAGTTATCCATTTGCGATTGATCCCCTGCCGAACACTGTATTTCAACGAGACCCTTTTGCCTCGGCGGGAATTGGAGTTACTCTTCATCGCATGTTTTCCGAAACTCGACGCAGAGAAACTCTTTTCTGTCATTATGTTTTACATCATCATCCGCGATTTGCGAATCAAATCAAATTTTATTACCATCGAGATGAAGACACAAATCTCGAAGGAGGTGATGTAATGGTGTTAAATAAAGAAACTCTCGTGATTGGAAAAAGTCAACGAACCGAACTTAAGTCCATCGAAAAAGTAGCCAAAAGAGTTTTGCATGATGCCGACACATCGTTTAAAAAAGTTTACTGCTTAGATTTACCTGAAAGTCGGGCATTTATGCATTTAGACACAGTGTTTACAAGTATTGATTTCAATAAATTTATTGTTCATCCTTTAATTTTTGATTTCAAAGATCAATTTAAGGTGTGAGAAATCACAGTCGAAGGAAAGAAACTTACTGATCATAATTTAGAAACTCTTTTCACCGAAATTAATGGTTCTCAACCAACCTTTATTCGTTGCGGTGGAGATTCTCCGATTACTCAGGCACAAGAGCAATGAAACGACGGAACAAATGTTCTCGCAATTGCTCCCGGAAAAGTCATTGCCTATGACCGAAATCCGGTTACCGTTTCTCTTTTGAAAAAAGCGGGTGTAGAAGTGCTTGAGATGCCGAGTTCCGAGTTATCTCGCGGACGAGGTGGACCACGATGCATGTCAATGCCGATTGTGCGAGAAGACATCTAGGAGAAAGAGTTAGTTTATTATGATAAATTTACGAGGTCGACACTTTCTTAAATTGTTAGACTTTACTCCCCAAGAAATTGCATACTTGATTGATCTTTCATTAAATTTGAAGAAAAGCAAGTATGCAGGCACAGAAGTACCGAGAATGAAAGGGAAAAACTTTGTTTTACTTTTTCAAAAAGATTCTACTCGAACACGTTCTGCTTTTGAAGTTGGAGCTCATGATCAAGGCGCGACTACTACTTATATGGGACCCTCGGGTTCTCAATTTGCCTATAAAGAATCAGTCGCGGATAGTGCTCGAGTCTTAGGAGCAATTTATGACGGAATTGAATTTCGTGGTTTTAAACAAACTACCGTTGAAGAATTGGCCAAATATGCGGGCGTACCCGTATGAAATGGATTAACCGATGAATTTCATCCAACACAAATTCTGGCGGACTTGCTCACCGTACGAGAAATTAAAAAAACTCTCAAAGGATTGCGACTCGCTTTTTACGGAGATGGTAAAAACAATATGGCCGCATCCTTAATGATTGGTTGTGTGATGATGGGAATGCACTTTGTTTGTGTCGCTCCCGAAGGTATGTATCCAGAACACAAAATTGTTCAACAAGCTCAAAAAATAGCTCAAACTACCGGAGGAACAATTACTTTTATGGCCGATCCTTTGAAAGGAGCAAAGAATGTTGATATCATTTATACCGATGTTTGAGTTTCCATGGGAGAGCCGGATGAGGTTTGAAAAGATCGCATCAGTAAATTAAAGAAATATCAAGTTTCCATGGAAATTATGAAAGCAACCGGTAAAGTTGAACCAATGTTTTTACATTGTTTACCTGCTTTTCATAATAATCAAACGATTGTGGCGAAAAAAATTGAAAAAAAATTCGGAATTACCGAAATGGAAGTTACGGATGAAGTTTTTGAGTCCAAGTATTCGCATGTTTTTCAACAAGCGGAAAATCGGCTTCACACCATTAAAGCGATAATGGTGGCGACAGCCGGCAATTAATTATGAAAAAAGAAAGGAAAGAAAGATGAAGTCATTAAAAAGTTTTTGATCAAAAATGCGTTTACCACATGCGTTAACGTTATTATTTTTGATCGTAATTATTATGGGAGTAATCAGTTTGATTCTCTCATATGCTGGAGTATTATCGGGTGATGAAACTACAATTTATCAGGAAATCCCGAAAGACCTTGAAGGAAACTACATACTGCCTTATACAGCTGGTAGTTATGTCGACGAAGGAGGTAAACTGTTTGTGTTAAGCGATGCCGGCGAAAAAATAGAAACAGGTAAGGAGGCTGTGCCGATTATCGGAGCAGGTCTTCTTGATTGATTTACTGCAATTCCTGCAGGAATCTGAAATGCTATTTGAGTTATCATTTTCCTCTTTGTTTTAGGAGGTTTCATTAATGTGGTTGTTAAATCACAGTCTCTTGAAGCTTTGATTGGAAAAGTTTCTCGTTATTTCCCGAAAGAGTTTAAGAAAATTTCTTCTAATGTGCGAGCCAAAAGTGTTATACACTATTATTTCGCTCTCATTAAAGAAGGATTGCGTCAAACTTGAGTTATTATTCCGTTAATGTTATTTTTCTCGTTCGCGGGAACATCCTACGGAATGGCCGAAGAATCATTGGCTTTCTATGGAATTATTATTCCATTAGCATTAGCCGCTGGTTTTGATACATGAACTGGCTTTCTCATCATTTTCGTCGGTGCTGGAGTTGGTGTTATGGGATCAACCATTAATCCATTTTCAACATTGACAGCCGTATCATCGGTTGCCGGTACGGAAGAATTGACGCGAGCCCAAGCCATTGGTGGAGAAGCATGACGATGAGTAGCATGAGTATTCTTTACAATTGTTACTATTGTTTTCGTGATGATTTATGCGGCCCGGGTCAAAATGAATAAAAACAATTCAGCAATGAAAGATTTGTTTGAAGTTCATGAAAAAATGTTTACGGGAGCACATGCGGAAACAGCCCCTCCTCTCACCAAACGAAGATTAATTACCTCAATTATTTTTCTCTTCACATTTGTAGTGATGGTGTTAGGAATGCTTGCCTACGACAGCATTATTGATCCAGAAAATATGTATGATGGACCGTTATCTACTCTTGAATACGGAACATTTTCAAACAACAAAGCCGTTAGTTGATTGCACAACAGTGATGTTACACAATCGATGGTAGCTCACGAAGCTTGAGTTCTAGATTGAACTTTTGGATATTTTTATCTTGGAACATTAGCTGCTTATTTCTTCATGATTTCTTTGATTATTGCTTTCATTAATTGAAAGAGTGAAAAGAATTATGTTGAAGAAATGGTAGAAGGTGCAAAAGATATGATGGGAGTAGCTCTCGCTGTTGGAATTGCTCGAGGAGTAACAGTGATTTTAAAATCAACGAATATGGAAATTTTATTCTCAAAAGGAATTGCGAATGCGATTTCCGGTGTACAAACCGGTGAAGGATTCTTAGTTCCAATTTTGAGTTATATTCTCTTTATTCCATTAACGTTCATTATTCCGTCAACTTCGGGACTTGCTTCCGCGACTTTCCCAATTTTGGGACCCGCGATTCATGAGGCTGGAAAGACGGAGTTAATTTCCGAAACAATTACTGCCTATGCATGAGGAGCAGGATTAGCGAATATGGTAGTTCCTACATATGGAGTCGTAATTGGAGCATTAGCGGTAACTAAAATTCCATTCGAAAAGTTTGTTCGAGGAATTTGAAAGTATCTGCTCTTAATGTTCGGGGTCGGATTAGTGATGATTGTTCTTGGAGCCGCAGTCGCGACTTCAAATTCAAATATTTTCTAATTTAATTTTTTTTATAAATTAGAACTTTCACAAACATGCTCCCACCTGTAAAAGGGTGGGAGTTTGTTTAAGTAAATAATTAAATTTCAATGAATAGTTTTTCTCCATACTTGCAGATTCGACAATTAATTCAAAAAGTTTTATTCACTTTGAATTGAAATAAAGTTTCTGTATTTTCTGTCCAAATAAATCGAAATTTATCTCAAGGAGAATTTAATAGCAATATCGCGAAAATTATTTCCGCTAAGTATAATTTACCTCTCTCCGAAGTAACGCAAAAACTCCAATCAGCACTGTATACCCAGAGTGATTTATTTGAAAAAATTGAAATTCACGATGGTTATTTAAACTTTTTTTGAAAATCTATTCATTTAAATAAAATTATTTCCTATATATTAAAAAAGGGCAAAGACTGAGGACGAACTGACTTTGGAAATCAAGAAAAAATTAATTATGAATGAATCTCCGCAAATCCTACGGGTTATTTTCATTTAGGACATTTGCGAAATGCTGTGGTGGGCGATGTTTTAGCTCGTGTATTCAGTTTTGCGGGGTTTGATGTCACTAAAGAATATTATATTAACGATGCCGGAGTGCAAATTTTTGCTCTTGGAAAAAGTATTTTCTATCATTATGCTCAATTAATCGGGCTCGCTTTTGCCGATTTTGATAATCGTTATAAAAATCAAGAAATTATTTCGTTAGCAAAAGAAATTTATCAAAAATATGGCAATTTATATAAGAATGTTCAATGAAACGAAGTTGGCATTGACGAACGACAAAATTTTTTTATTGAACACGGACGACAAAAATTTTTAAAAATTTTTAAACAAGAATTAGCTCATTTAGGTATTCAATTTGATGTTTGATTTTCCGAAAAAAGCTTGTATGAAGGGAACTTTTTTGAAGAATTTAAAGTTCGTATTAAGAAAAAAAATTTAACCTACGAAAAAGACGGTGCTCTTTTCTTTAAAGCTTCTCAATTTGGAGCGGAACAAGATTTTGTGTTAGTCAAACGAAACGGAGAGCCATCATATTTCTCGGGAGACTTAATGTATCATGAAAATAAGTTTCAACGGGGATTTAGCAAAATTTATGATTTATGAGGAGCTGATCATCATGCGCACTATTTTAAAATTAAAGCCGGCATGAAAGCACTTGGTTGACCGGCCGATAACTTTCAGGTTGATTTTATTCAAATGATTAGTGTGAGCAAAGATTCGCAATTAAAGAAAATGTCGAAACGAGCTGGCACAGCGGTTTATTGAAGAGAATTTGTGCATAAAGTGGGAGTTGACTTAGCTCGCTTTATGATGATTTTACGTCAACGAACAACAAAATTCGTTTTTGATTTTGCGATATTACAAGAAAAAAATATTCAAAACCCCGTTTATTATACTCAATACGCCCATGCTCGTGCTTGTCAGGTAATCAATAAAAATAAAAATCTTCACTCTCCAAAACAAAATAACTTTACCTTGCTTGGAAAAACCAAAGAAGAAAAAGATTTAATTTTACATTTACATCGGTTTCCTCAAATTATTCTAAACGTTGTCCAAAAACACGAACCTCAATTTTTAATTAGTTATTTAATTGAAATTAGCAAAAAATTTCATGCTTTTTATCAAAAACATTCTATTTTAAAATCTCATGACGAGCTCGCTCGCGAGCGAATTGCTTTAGTTCATGCTTTTCGTCAAACCGCCGCCAATATTTTTTCCTTAATCGGCGTTTCCGCACCGACGAAAATGACAAAGTTAAAAAAATAAATTAAGATATAATTAATTTTTATATTTTTTTGATGAAAAATCCTAAAATTATATTTGTTATCGGTAGTTCTTTTTCCGGAATTGGAAAAGGCATTTTAACCGCCAGTATTGCAAAGATTTTTAAATGCAATGGACAAAAAATTTCCATTCAAAAACATGATCCATATTTAAATTGTGATGCCGGATTTATGAATCCTACCGAGCATGGAGAAGTTTTTGTCACCGAAGACGGTCTGGAATGTGATCAAGATATCGGAACTTACGAGAGATTTTTAAATCAAACTCTCACTCATTTATCCTCCTCGACTTTAGGAAAAATATTTTTCGAAACCATTACAAAAGAACGCGAAGGACGTAATAATGGTAAAACTCTGGACTTTTCTCAAATTGTACAAAGAATTGAAAATCATATTGAAAGACTGCAAAAAAAAGAAAATTCAGATTTATTAGTAGTAGAAATCGGAGGTAATATTCATGATGAAAACATTTTTCCTTACTTGCAAGCCGCAAAAAATTTACAATTAAAACACGGAACAGAAAATATAGCTTTTATTTTTCTTTCTTATTTAGTTACTCTTTCTCCGAGCAAAGAGCTAAAAACTCGTTTAGCTCAACATTCTCTGCAAACTATTTTTGCCAACAATATTAATCCGGATTTTATTGTTTTACGGACACCGAAGATTCCCCAAAAAAATATTATTGATAAATTTGTGCGTCGTTTTCCGGTTCAGTTTCGTAAATTTATTTTTATGCCGGACTTAGATAGCATTTATCAAATGCCACAATATTTAATGAAAACTAATTTACCGTCCACTTTGGCGAAAAAGTTTAATTTTTCCTTTGCTCCACAATTACAAAATTGAGAAAATTTTTGCAATAAAATAAATCTTAAAAAAACACCAGCATCTTCAGTTGTAAAACTTGCCATAATCAATAAATATAAAGATTTTGCTTCAAGTTATGTTTCTATTTATCATTCCCTCATCTTAGCTCGCGCTCAAATTAAGATACTTGTCGAATTTGAAGAAATTGATCCCGAAAAATTAGAAAATAAAAGCATTTCTCTTTCTTATTTAAAACAATTTGATGGCATTATTGTCACCGGCGGTTATGGACTTCGCGGATTTGAAGGAAAAATCTTAGCCTCTCGCTATGCTCGAGAACAAAAAATTCCCTTTTTAGGCATTTGTTTTGGTCTGCAAGCAGCAATCATAAGTTATGCGCGCGATGTATTAAACATAAAAAATGCTCATTCGCGAGAATTTTTTCTTCACGATAAAAATTCTCAAAAAGATTTTGTTATTGATTATCATGATTTTCAACATCAAAAAATGGTAATCGGTGGTTGTCAAACAAAATTAAATAAAGAAAGCCAAACATTTCGCATTTATTCTCAATTTGGCAAAATAACACCGAATGCCGTTGTTATGGAACGGTACCGACATCGTTTTAGTTTTAATGCTCATTATTCAACAAAATTCGCAAAAAGTGATTTTATAAATGTAGCTCAAACAACTAATGAGTCACCAACTCAAGCTATTTTTGAATTAAAGCATCATCCATTTTATCTAGGAACTCAGTTTCATCCGGAACTTATTTCTCGTCCTCAGGCGGTTCACCCGCTATTTATTGGGTTTTTAAAAGCTTGTCAAGAAAAACATTGTTAGTTTTTAGAAAAATATGTATAATACTTAACATTGTATAAATGCCATTTTGGCAACTTTCTTTTTCATGCCTTTTCAATCCACACGAAAGTTTTTCGGTCAGACTTCTCATTTGAGTAATCCGCTTTCACATAAGTTAAACGAATTAAACAAGATTAGTTATAATTATTTTTTTGAAAAACAAATTCGTTCCATTTTTGACGAATTTTTTCCGATTTTTTCACGCGATCAAAAAAGCAAACTTTCTTTAAAAAGATTGCAAATTTGTCAACCCGATATTGATTTTGAAACGGTGCGAAATAGTTTGGGTTCATACACGTTTCCGATTAATCTTTATCTGCAATTAAAAAATATTCAGACCGACGAAAGCATTAATATTACCATTTATAAATCCAAACTAGATGCTTTTACCAAATGAATACAACAAAAATTACGATTACAAAATTTCAAATTAACAAGTAAATCGGAAAATAAGTTTGTTTTTACGGTTGATGAAACAGCAATTGAAGGCAAATTAAAAATTAGTTTTCTTGTTCAAAAAAAAAATAAAGAACAATTAATTTTTGATTTAGAAATTATCAAAGAAGAAAAAATTTATTTCGGCAATTACCCGGCCATTTCAGAAAACGGAACTTTCTTGATTAACGGTAATGAAAAAGTTGTTGTTTTACAGTTAGTACGTGCTCCCGGAGTAATTTTTTCCTCGGATGATGTCGAAAAAAACGATTATATAGTTTACCATGCGGAGTTGATTCCCTACCGAGGAACTTGAATTAGTTTAAAAACTGAAGTTTTAAAAAGAGTTGATAAAGAGACGAAAAAAAATCACCCCTTACCAATTTTAAATTTTGAATTAGATAAAAACAAGTCTCATAAAATTCTTCTCGTGAATTTATTAAATGTTTTTAACTTTTATAAAGAAGATGTCTTGCGCATTTTCAATTCCGCTGATGAGATTGTTGGCTCATACGAGAGCTCTCGTTATATTTCATCTCGCGAAGCGGCGATTAATTCGATTTATTCCAAAATTGCCGAAAAAGAAAATTTATCCATTGAAAATAAACTACAAACGATTATTGAAATGTTTTTTAATCCGATTCGTTTTTATTTGTCCGATATTGGACGATATAAAATTAATCATAAATTATTTCTCGGTAACTTTCTTTATGAACGAGTTTTAGCCGAAGATTTAATTGACGAAAAAACACAAAAACTAGTTTTCGCGAAAGGAACTTGAATCGGAAAAAAACAACTAGCTACTTTACGAAAGTATTTTTTAGATGGAAATAAGTTGGAAACATTAGACTATCTCGCAGGCAAAATTCCTGGCTACAATAAAGTGCAAATTGTGAAAATTTACAAAGATTCATATATTCAGGAAGAAGTCATTAACGCAATTGGTGTAAATCCCAATTGTCAAGATAAACTCCTCAATATTCCCGATATTATCGCTTTTGTTTCCTATTTATTAAATCTCTCTCATGATGTCGGCAAGGTTGATGACATTGATAGTTTGGAGAACCGAAATGTTCGCATGATTGGAGAATTATTAGAAGGACAATTTCGTATCGGATTGCGTGAATTACAAAAAAATTCAATTCGTAAATTAAATGATATTACGGTGAATAAATATAATCACCGCATCACTAAAGTATTTAATTTAACTCCAGTCACGAAAAGTCTTCGAGATTTTTTTAATATCTCTCAACTATGTCAGTTTTTGGATCAAACCAATCCGCTCACCGAACTCGCCAACAAACGACGAGTTACCGTTTTAGGAGAAGGTGGAATTAAACGAGAAAATATTACTCATAAATTAAGAGATATTCATTCTTCTTTTCTCGGTAAAATCTGTCCGATTGAAACTCCGGAAGGTCCAAATGTCGGAGTGATTATTAATCTCGCCTATCATGCGAGAATTAATCAGTGAAAATTTATTGAAACACCCTATTGAAAAATCAAAAACGGGCAAGTAACCAATGAAGTGGTTTATTTATCAGCGATTGAAGAAAATAATGCTTTGATTGCTCCCGCTTCTACTTTATTAGATAAAAAACGAAATATTGTCGGCGACAAAATAACTATTTATTTTCGAGAAAATTTAGTTTCTGTAAATTCCAAGGAAATTGAATATTTAGGTTTTGCCGCCGAACAAATGTTTTCTGTTTCCGCGGCCGCGATTCCCTTTTTGGAAAATAATGATGCCAATCGAGCCTTAATGGGAGCAAATATGCAAAAACAGGCCACACCCTTAATTAATCCCGACTCTCCAATTGTTGCAACGGGAGTAGAACATCAAATTGCTCGTGATTCAGGATTTGCTTTAGTTTCCAAAGTTCCCGGAGAAGTTGTTTATGCGGACAGTAGTTTAATTCAAGTGCGCGAAGAAAATAAAAAGAAAATTATTAATTACCACACTTTGGATTTTCTCAATTCCAATCAAAGAACCGCTTTATTTCACAACGTTACCGTAAAAAAAGGAGATCAAGTAAAAACCAATTCAATTTTAGCGGATGGAACCGCGATTCAAAACGGAGAATTAGCCTTAGGTAAAAATTTAAGAGTAGCTTTTATGACTTGAAAAGGATACAACTATGAAGATGCCTTGATTGTCAGTGAGCGTTTAGTTCGCGAAGATGTCTTTACTTCACTACATGTTGAAGTCTATGAAATTCGGCGCATGCGTACCAAACTCGGTGACGAAGAATTTACCAATGAAATTGTTAATACCAGTTATAAGTCTCGTCGTCTTTTGGATGAAGAAGGAATTGCGCTTGTCGGCAGTGAAGTTGAGCCCGGAGACATTTTAGTTGGTAAAATTACGCCAAAAGATAAAGGCCAACGAAGCCCGGAAGATGTGCTCTTACATCAATTATTTAAAGGTCGAGAAAAAAATGTGGAAAATAGTTCATTTATTGTTCCCACGGGAGTATATGGAATTGTGCAAAAAATTCAACGATATCGAGATACTCATTTTAGTCAAGATATGAGTGCAGAAGTAGTGGAAATTGTAAAAGTTTATATTGCTCGTAAAAATGTACTCAAAGAAGGCGACAAACTTGCTTCTCGTCATGGCAACAAAGGAGTTATTAGCCGTATTCTTCCTGAAAATAGTATGCCCTATAGTGCCGATGGTGTACCAATCGACATTATGATTAATCCCTTGGGAGTGCCTTCGCGTATGAATGTCGGTCAATTATTAGAAATGCATTTGGGTCAGGCCGCCAGCAAGTTAAATTTAAAAGTGATTTGTCCGGGATTTGCAAAAAACAATCATAAAGAACTCAGTCAGTTAATGAAAACCGCGCAAGTTAGCCTGGACGGCAAAGAAATACTTTATGACGGAGAAACCGGAGAACCTTTTGAGCAACGCATTGCTACCGGAATTATTTATTATATGAAATTAACGCATATGGTAAATACTAAAATGCATGCTCGTGATATCGGACATTATTCTCTAATTACTCAGCAACCACTTAAAGGAAAAGCGCAAAATGGAGGGCAACGATTTGGAGAAATGGAAGTTTGAGCACTTGAATCCTACGGTGCCGCCTACAATTTACGAGAATTGTTAACCATTAAATCCGACGATATTCGTGGACGAAATATGATTTATCAGAGAATTATTAATCATCAATCCACGAGTGATTTTCCTTTTCGCTATTTTCCGGAATCATTTAATGTTTTACTTTCCGAACTAAAATCCCTTTGCCTCAATATTGAAGTACAACCCAAAGAAATAAAAATGAGCGACAAAGAAATGAAAGAGTAATCGAGAATAATTATGAAAAAAAAGTACAATCATTTTAATTTACGCATCGGACTTGCCAGTGACACGACAATTCGTTCGTGATCCAAAGGAGAAGTAATTAAATCGGAAACGGTTAACTACAAAACGGAAAAACCGGTTTTTGGTGGATTGTTTTGTGAAAAGATTTTTGGACCAGTTAAAGACAATGAGTGCGCATGCGGTCGATATAAACGCATGAAATATAAAGGTAAAATCTGTAATTTTTGTGGTGTTTTAGTCACCGAAAATATTGTCCGTCGCGAATGAATGGGGCATATTGAGTTAGAAGATCCGATCGTTCATGTTTGATTTTACAAAACATCCAATTCTCCCATTAGTTTATTTCTCGGAATTTCAAAAACCGATGTGGAAAAAATTATTGGTTATCGTGCTTATGCGGTGGTAAACAATGGCGGACACAAAGAAATTAAATTAGGTTCTCTAATTCCTTTAATTAGTACTACGGAAATGGACGAAGCCGGAAAAATTAGTGAAACATATAAACTTTTAAGTCTTTTACTTAAAAAAACTCTTCAATCTTTGGATGATGACACGAGTGCCTATGCGGAAGCCGAAAGTTATCTTAGTGATTTAGAAAGTGGAGAAGATTCCGGATTCTTTTATGAGGAATTTATTCATTTTATTAATCATAACAGTCCTTTTCGCCTCGAAACGGGAGGTCTGGCAATTGAACAATTACTCAAAAGCGTTCCGATTGATGAGGAAATTCAACGTCTCAATCGCAAAATCAATCGAAAAGATATTCAAAATATTTCCAACAAACGACACATGCGTCGTTTGAAAATTCTCAATGATTTCAAACAAACACGACAAAAACCCGAATGAATGTTAACGCGCACCATTCCCGTTATGCCTCCCGAATTAAGGCCTTTAGTTCATCTCGAAGGCGGTCGAGTCGCGGTATCCGGATTAAATAAATTTTATTTAGCTTTGCTCATTCGAAAAAATCGTCTCGCCAAACATCGAGAGAAACACTCTCCTACTTTTATGATTAATCAATTGCGTGCCGGAGTGCAAGATGCAGCCGATGCTCTTTTTGATAAATCATTGATGAATAAAAAAACCGATGCCTATGCACGAATTGATGGTCAAAATGAAGCCAATCAATCAATTGCCGAGACTCTAAAAGGAAAAACGGGTCGTTTTCGACAAAATTTATTAGGAAAAAGAGTTGATTATTCGGGGGGTTCAGCGATTGTCGGAGGCCCGGACTTAAAATTAAATCAATGTGGATTGCCACGAAATATTGCCGTTATTCTCTTTCGAGCAATGATTATTGCTCAACTTTTAGAAAAAGAGTTAGCAATTAATAAAAAAATTGCCGAAAAAATGATCGAAGAAAGAGAACCGATTATTTGAGACTTATTAGAAGAAATTGTTAAAGGATATCCCGTAATTTTAAATCGAGCTCCGACTCTTCATCGTTTAGGAATTCAAGGTTTTTACCCTAAATTAGTTCGAGGAAATGCAATTCAGCTTCATCCTCTCGTAACAACTGCCTTTAATGCTGATTTTGATGGCGATCGTATGCCTGTTCACATTCCGCTGACCGAAGAAGCAAAAAAAGAAGTTGAAGACATTGTCATGAGTACTAAAAATATTTTGAATCCGCGAAATGGAGAATTAATTGCGCTGCCTTCGCAAGACATTATTCTGGGAATTTATTATTTAACCTATGAAAAAAAACTCACAACTCACAAACCTATTTATTTTCCCAATGCGGAAACCGCTTTTTTAGCTTTCGAAAAACAAAAAATTTCTCTTCATTCATTAGTTTTTATTCCCGCCAAAGGATTAAACAAAAATGATTTATTCAAAACCAATGGTTTAATTGCGACAACGATTGGAAAATTGATTTTTAATCGAGTTTTTGGCCCTAATTTTGCTTATATAAGTTCTCAAAATTGACAAAAAAGCCCGGAAATTATTCCTTTAAATGCTGATTTAAATCAAAAACTAGCGAATTATGTTCCTCAAAGTCCAATTACGAAATCCGTTTTAGCTTCTATTTTAGAAAACTTTTTTGAGACTTTTGGTCATGAAGAAACCGTAAAAATTTTAGATGCCTTAAAAGAAATAGGATTTCATTATTCAACTCGTTCCGGAGTTACCATTTCTTTGTTTGATTTAATTAAACAAACCGTCAATAAACATAAAATATTCACAACTACCGAAAAAAAATTAAATTCGGTTGCTTCTCTTTTTGACATCGGCGGAATCACTTTTCACGAACATCGTCGAAAAAAAATTGATTATTGAACGTCCGTAAAAGAAGAATTGGAAAAAGATATTACGAATCAATTTATTGCCAGCGATTTAACGAGTTCAATTTATGCGATGGTGGATTCCGGAGCTCGAGGAAGCATTTCCAACATCACTCAGTTAGTAGGAATGCGAGGCTTAATGGTCAATACAAAAGGTGAAATTATTGACACTCCCATTAAATCTTCCTTAGTAGAAGGATTGGACCCGTTGGAATTTTTTATTTCCACCTATGGAGCACGAAAAGGAATGGTGGATACGGCGATGAAAACCGGAGATAGTGGTTATTTAACTCGTCGATTAGTGGATGTCGCTCACGATGTTTTTACGAGAGAAGGAGATTGTCAAACAACGGAATTTTTAGAAATTTCCGCGGTTTATTATCAACAAACAAATTCGGAAATTTTGAGTTTGAGCAAACGTGCCTATGGTCGAGTACTGGCAAAAGGAGTTTTTGATTCGAACGGAAAAGAAATTATAGCTAAAAATACAATCTTAACTCGTTCCCTAATTGCCTTAATTAAAAAACACAACATTCAAACTTTATTTATTCGTTCTCCGCTTACTTGTCGCTTTCCTCGATCTGTGTGTCAAATGTGTTATGGATTAGATTTAGGCCGAAATGAAAAAATTGCTCCCGGAGAAGCTGTCGGTGTCTTGGCTGCACAGTCAATTGGAGAACCCGCCACTCAATTAACGATGCGAACCTTTCACACGGGTGGAGTATCGGATGTAGCCGATATTACACAGGGATTACCACGTGTAATTGAACTCTTAACGGTAATGGGAAAAACAAAAAAAGAAAATGCTCTGATCAGTGAAACAAAAGGAAAAGTGATTAAAATTGTTACTCATATGAATGATTATTGTATTACCGTGCTCAATACAGAAACACAAAAACACTATGATGTTTATGCCAGTCGTTCTTTGCGTTTATTAGTCAAAGAAGGGCAAAACCTGCAAAAAGGAACGCCCTTTACCGAAGGTGCGATCGAATTAAATAAATTGTTGGAAATTACTCAAAATCCTCTTCTCGTGGCAAAATATATTGTCGAAGAAATGAACAAAGTTTATTCTTTACAAGGCATTGATCTTTCCGACAAATATATTGAAATTATTGTTCGTAAATTACTTTCTCGCTCCATCGTGTTAAACGAAGGAGATTCGGATTGTGTTATCGGTGAAGACTACGAAACTTACATTTTATTGGAAAAAAATCAAAAATTGCAAAATGAAAAGAAAAAGATTATTGAATATAAAACAATTATCTGTTCGTTATCGCAAATCGCCACAAAAACATATTCTTTTCTTTCGGCGGCCAGTTTTCAAGAAACAACACGAATTTTAGTTCAAGCGGTTTTGGAGAATCGCATTGACGTGATGTATGGATTAAAAGAAAATGTGATTGCGGGAAGTTTAATTCCTGTCGGAACGGGATATAAATCTCCTTCTTTAATGAATATTTCCGAAGATTTACCCGCGACCACCAAAAGCACTTTATAATTTTGGTTTTTTTACAAATTCAGTAGTAAAATCAAGTTAGATTAATTTCTTCTCAAGTAATTAATCGGAAAGGAATTGTCATATGTGCTGTTGTTCTAAGATTTGCGACAAATGTAAGAAAACTCCATGTTGTTCTTGCTCATGTCACAAAGAATGTTGTTGCTAAAGACAATTTAGATACTGTTTTTTTTCGAAACAGTATTTTAGTTTTACCATTCAGCCCCCGCCTTAAAAGCGGGGGTTTTTTATTTTTATTTTTTTATTTGTTTGTTGTTATAATTAAAAATGTAAATAAATTTAATTCAGTGTTAAGTATTAATATGAGTGTGCTTAATATCGTATTTTTATCAAGTTTTTACTTATGATAAAAATTCAAAAATTTATTGAATTAAAAATTTTATATATTTTTATAGAAAGGTAAAAAAAAATTATGGAAAACAACTCAAATAATAATTTCCTCACCTATGGTTTAGCTTTAGGTTTGGTAGTTTCACTAGGTCTAGGAGCAACGGCTTTAGTTTTGAATTTAACAAAACCTGTTGTTACAAAGCAAGGTCTCGATACTTCTGCTCTTTCAAAATTTTTGTCTCTACATCCGACATTAACAATTGGTGATGGGACTAGTTTAGAGGCTCAAAGAGCAGTCGCGGGAGATGCAGCCAATAATGTTATTAGTCAACTGGATGCAACAACTGTTTATGATGGACTTTATACAATTCCCAATAATGAGGATCCAGCTAATGTGCCAGCAGAAACAGCGAAAACAGTATTGTTTCCGTTGAGTTCAGAGTATGTAGGTGGTGCATTAAGTTGAGAAAATATTAAATCAACTTATGCAAATAAAGTCAATGAAGCGACTAAAACTGAAAGAAAAATAGATTATACATTTTATGATCTTTTAGTAAACAAAGCCGGTCTACTTTCTTTCAAGTTTAACTTAGGCGGCGAGAGTTTTAATGTTGCTTTCAATGCTTATGATGATTCAGTATCAATTCCAGTTAGCACTGATAGTAATGTAGCAAGGATTATTGACACTTCTGTAGACACTTTTAATAATGACGTGGCAATAAGGTATGGATTCACGGATGCAGTAACGGCCAAAACATACCATATTATTGCTGTAGGTTATATTGAGAATGATAAAATTACTGGAAATCCAGATATTCCAGTGATAGATGAAGTTGTAATTGCGATTCCTAAATGAAGCAATCTTCAAGGTAGTGTTCAAGTTGGATTTAAGAAACGACAAATTCCTCAGAACGCACCAGCTGATGCTGTAGCCCTGGCTAATCTTTTGGCTGGCATTTTTGGAACAAACGGACTTTTTCCATCAGTAGATGCTCAAACTGATGCTAATGCTCAAAAAGATGGAGAGCAAGGAGTTAATAAACGAGCATCACTTACAATTGAATTATAATTTGTTATTTATAACACTTTATTTCATTGTTCACAAGGGAACCCGTAAGGGTTCCCTTTTGTGTTTTTAAATAAAAAATTTTTTTTCATAATTTTTCATATTTTTCTTTTTCCCACATTTTTCTTATGTTAAAATAGATGAAAGTTGAAACATTATTTGTTTCTTGTTCTTTGAAATTTTAGGAATGAAGATTAAAATTATTGTTTGAGGATACGAACATAAAATTGTTGATCAATCGGTCAGTCGGATTATCGAAATCGCTAAATCTTCCGGATCAAAAGTATCAGGTCCTATTCCTATGCCAACCAAAAGAGAAATTTTTACCGTTCTTCGGAGTGTATCTCGTCACAAAGATTCGCAAGAACAATTTGAACGAAAAACTCATAAACGCTTAATATCCATTGTTCCTAATTCAAAAACAATGGACGAACTAAAAAGAATTGAACTCGCAAGCAGTGTTAGTCTGCTAATTAAAACTGTATAGATATGATGAATATAGCAAAAGGTCTGATCGGTCGTAAACTAATGATGCATCAATTATTTACGGAAAAAGGAGAAGTTATTCCGGTAACTTATATTGAAGTACCGGAAAATACTGTTACTCAAATTAAAAAAATTGCCACCGATGGATATGATGCTTCACAAATTGCCCTTTCTCATTTTTCAAACAAAAAAATTAAGAAACCGCAGCAAAAACATTTTGCCAAAAGCAATTTAAAAGGTATTATTTATTGTACGGAAATTCGAAATATGAAAGATCAAAATTTGGGAGATAAATTAAACTTGAGTTTATTTAAAGTAGGTGAATTTGTTGATGTTCGAGCAATTTCAAAAGGAAAAGGAACCGCCGGAGTAATTAAACGCCATCATTTTTCTCGCGGTCCGATGACACACGGTTCTAAACATCATCGTGCTCCCGGATCTATCGGCATTTCTCGTCCCGATAAAGTTTGAAAAGGCCAACCGCTTCCGGGCCGAAAAGGAGCGAATTGAACAAAGATACAAAATTTAGAAATTATTCAAATTATTCCCGAAGCAAACCTTTTAGTCCTTAAGGGTTCCGTTCCGGGGGCAAATAAAACTTTTTTAATTATTCAAAATTCAATTAAACAAAAAAAAGCTCGCTCTTCTCGTTCACTTATTCAATATCAAGATTTAAATCAACTTACTTCATCTCTTCAAAAATCAGTTTCTGATTTTTCTAAATCAAAAACACACGAAACTCTCCATTCCCAAAAAGAAGGAGTTTCGCCCCCCCTTGAAACTCCTTCTTTTTTGAATGCCAAAACTAAATCTATTTCAAAAAAAACAATCAAATCATCCGATAATAAAAGGGAAAACTCGAAAATTTTAAAAGAAAAAAAATCTACTCAAACAGAATCTTAATCATTATGACAACAAAAGCCTCTTCTTCCAAAATTAAAAAAACGATCAAAAAAATTGATCCATTCACTCTTTCCGTTTATGACATAAATCATAAAATTATAGATAAAATTGCTCTTGATCAAAAAATTTGAGGCATTTCTTCTCATAAGAATATTATTAGTCGAGTCGTCGCGAACGAAAATGCATCTCGTCGTCAAGGAACTAAAAAAACCAAGAAACGAGATGAAGTTTCAGGTGGAGGTCGCAAACCTTGACGTCAAAAAGGTACCGGCCGCGCACGCGCTGGTTCCATTCGTTCGCCGTTATGAAAAGGAGGAGGAATTATTTTTGGACCTACCGGGAACGAAAATTATTCAATGAAAATTACCAAAAATGAATTTCGTCGGGCCCTATTAGGCATGTTAAATCAATTTGTAAAAGCACAAAAATTAATGATTTTAAAAAATTGTGAATTAAAATCACCATCGACCAAAAATTGAAAAGAGATTAGTGCGAAATTAAATCTTTTTCCTTCAAAGCAACAAATTTTATTCGTTTTTGCTCAACCCCATCCCAATTTAGAATTAAGTGCTCGAAATTTAAAAATGCACAAAATCACCAATATTCACAATTTATCAGTGTATGATTTGTTAAATTCGGAAAAATTAGTTTTTACTCCCGAATCATTAGACGCATTTACAAAAAGGATGTCATTTTAAATTATGATTGCGACAGAAGTTTTTAAAAAAATTCTCATTACCGAAAAAACATATAAATTAATGGAAAAACAACAAATTGTTTTTTTGGTTGATGTTCGCGCTCGTAAACCACAAATTAAAGAAGCTTTTGAAGCGGTTTTTGGTTATAAAGTAGCTTCAGTAAATGTTCTTCGCAAAAAACCTAAACCGAAAAGAGTAGGTCGCTTTCTCGGGAAAACCAAAAGGTTTAAAAAAGCGATTATTACTCTAGCTCCGGGACAAAAATTTGGATTGTTACAACAGGATTCCGATCTCGCGAAAGGGAGTGAATCTTTAGGCGACAAACCGGTTGAGAAAAAGGGTATTTTTTCTCGTTTTTCCGAAAAATTGAAAAAACTCACAACGATTGATGTCGATGCTATTTCCAAGGATAAAAAATAATCATGCCTGTACGTAAAATTCGCCCGCTTAACAATTCTTCTCGTAATACTATTCTGACTAATTATCAGAAAAATCTTACCAAAACAAAACCAACTTCAACCTTACTTCGTAATTTAAAAAATAGAAGTGGACGAGATCAAACCGGACAAATTAGTATTCGTCATCGCGGAGGAAGAGCAAAAAGAAAATATCGTTTAATTGATTTCAAAAGAAATAAATTAAATATTCTCGGTAAAGTAACTTCTTTTGAATATGATCCGAATCGAAATTGTTTTATTTCTTTAATCATCTATCCGGACGGAGATAAAAAATATATTTTGGCTCCTTCGGGATTGAAAATTGGTGATTTAATTGTTAGTACCGATGATCAAGCGGATATTAATCCGGGAAACGCGATGCTGTTGAGTAATATTCCTCCCGGAACTCTGGTACATAATATTGAACTTCGTCCGCGTCAAGGCGGAATTCTCGTTCGTTCGGCCGGAGCATCCGCTCAATTATTGGGACCCGACGAAAGTCAACATTATATAATTTTGAAATTGACTTCCGGAGAAGTGCGTAAAATTGATAAAAATTGTCGAGCTACAATTGGTGTGGTGGGAAACGAAGATTATCGTTTGGTGCGTTTGGGCAAAGCCGGACGAAAACGTTGATCCGGAATTCGTCCAACTGTGAGAGGGGCCGCGATGAATCGTCATGATCATCCTCATGGCGGAGGTGAAGGAAAAGCTCCGATTGGTCTTTCGGGGCCGCGAACCAAATGAGGCAAAAAAGCCCTCGGAGTGAAAACACGAAACAAAAAACGCCCTTCAACAAAATTGATTGTTCGGCACCGCAATATGAAAAAAAGGTAAAATTATAGAATAATAAATTAAATTATGAGTCGTTCGTTAAAAAAAGGTCCTTATGTAGAAGCTTCTCTTTTACAAAAATTTCGTAAAGCGAAAGCAGCCGGGCGAAGAGCTCCGATAAAAACTTGATCACGTCGTTCAACCATTTTTCCCGAATTTGTAGGATTTACTTTTGCCGTTCACAATGGAAAACAACATATTCCAGTGTTCATTACGGAAGATATGGTCGGGCACAAGTTAGGTGAATTCGCTCCCACGCGAAAATTTATTAGTCATGGTGGAAAAAAACGATAAAACAAAATTAATACATGCTTCAATTACTAACTTACCCATTACACCACGTAAGGTACGTTTGGTAGTCAACGTTATTCGTAAATTAAATATTGCCGATGCTTTGAGTGTTTTGAGCAATTTACCCAAACGCTCAGCCCCAATAGTTTTACAGTTATTAAATTCCGGTGTCGCCAATGCGACAAATAATTATGGATATAATTTTAATGATTTATACATAAAAGAAATTTATGTCAATGAAGGGCGTAAATTAAAACGTTTTCGTCCTCGTGCCAAGGGATCAACAGCTCCGGTTTGAAAACGGGCTTCTCATTTGAAATTAGTTCTGGCCGTAACTTCAAATAAATTGGAGAAGAAAAAAGTTTCTGTTTCCTCATCATTGAAATCAAATATTCGAAAAACAGCAAAAAAGGAATAGATTATGGGACAAAAAATAATACCAACAGGTTTAAGAGTCGGAGTGAATGAAAATTGACGTTCTCAATGAGTCACACGAAAAAGTGACTTTCCCAAACTGATGCATGAAGATCATTGCATTCGTCAAATTTTACTTCGCAAATTAGCAAATGCTGGAATTGCTCGAATTGAAATTAAACGACAAAAAAATTTGATTGATATTCTCATTTATTCATCTCGTATCGGAGTTATTCTCGGGCAACAAGGTAAAAATATTGAGAAATGAGTCAAATTAATTAAAAAAACCGTGAAAAATCGTGAATATAAAATTAAAATTGATGCTATTGAAGAGCGAAATCCGGGCTTAAATGCTCAAATTTTAGCCGATGAAATCGCCTACAAAATTTCCAATCGGGAAAATTATCGAACGGTGCAACAAGAAGCTCTGAAAAATGCTCAACGTCTCGGAGTGAAAGGAATTAAAATTATTTTAGGTGGTCGTCTACGCGGTGCAGACATTGCCCGTGATTCAATTTTAACTTATGGAAAACTACCTCTTTCAACATTGCATGCTCACTTAGATTATGGATTCGCCGTATCTAAAACTACTTACGGACAAATTGGAGTAAAAGTTTGAATTTACAAAGGAGAAAAAAAAGGATGATTATAAACTATGTTATTACCGAGTAAAACACTTTGAAAAAAACCCCATCGAATTAAATATGAAGGCAAAACCAAAGGAGCAAAAACGATTGCCTTTGGTGAATATGGATTGATGGCAAAAGAAGGCAATTGAATTACTAATAATCAAATTGAGTCGGCACGAATTGCGCTTATGAAATACACAAAAAAATACGGAAAACTGTGAATTCGAGTTTTTCCACAACTCGCACGAACAAGCAAGCCCATTCAAGTACGAATGGGATCGGGAAAAGGAAATGTAGATAAATGAGTAGCGGTTGTTCGAAAAGGAACTATTATTTTTGAAATTTCCGGATTATCCTTAGAACAATCAAAAGCCGCGATTCGTTCCGCAGGAAATAAATTACCGTTACGTTGAAAATTCGTGAAACGCGGAGAGGAACTTAAAACATGTTAATGAATCAACTACGTGCTCTTTCTTTCGTTGAACTCAACAAGAAATTACAAGAATTACGCGGGCAGTTATTTGTTCTTCGTTTTCAAATTTATAGTGGTAAGAGTAATAAATTTAGTCAAGTTCCGCTTCTTCGTCGTGATATTGCGAGAATTTTAACCATTCTTGGAGAAATGAAAAAAAAGAAAAAAACTCAATTAGACGAGAAAAAGAAAAAAAACTCCCAAAAAACTATAGTTTCGTCAAAAAAATAATATATTATTAAAGAAACATGAGTATCAAAAAAGAAAAAAAGACAGTTATCGAAAAAACAAGACTCAAAAACACAGAAAATTCCGCTTCTGTTTCCAAAAAATCTTTTTGGTCTCGAGTTTCCGGTTTCTTTATTCGTTACCGAAAGACTTCTCAAAAATCAGATAAAAATCAAGTAATTTTATTAAAAAAGCCGAGTTATTATGAAAAAGAAATTTATAGTTATGATGAATATTTGGATAATCGCCATAAATACAAAAAATTAATTTCTCAGTATTCCAAATTAATTAGTCAGAAAAAAGCGAAAGTTTCCGTTGCTGATTTGGTTCCCAATCCAACTAAATATGCCGTTGAATTAAATCATGCTTCAAAATATTATTTAACCGAAAGAAAAGTAAATAAAGTTTTTCATAATGTTAGTTTAAAAATTAAACAAAATGATTTTGTTTGTGTGCTGGGTCCATCCGGCTCCGGTAAAACCACCTTGTTAAACATTATTGCGGGCTTAGATGCAGCGGATAATGGCGATGTATTTGTGAACGGACAAAACTTAGCCCTTCTTAACAGCACTGATTTAACTCTTTTTCGTCGAGAAAATATAGGTTTAATTTTTCAACAATATAATTTATTAGAAAATATTACCGTAAAAGAAAATATTGAATTAGGAGCGAATTTATTACCTAAAAATCGAGAAGCGATTTCATTGGGTAAATTAATGGATATGTTGGAAATTTCCGACCTTGCGGATTCGTTTCCCCATCAATTATCGGGTGGCCAACAACAACGTTTTGCGCTCGCGCGAGCTTTAGCGAAAAATCCTCGTATTTTGTTTTGCGACGAACCGACCGGAGCTCTTGATTCAGCCATGTCCAATAAAGTTATTTCCACCCTACAAATGATTAATAAAAAATACAAAACGACCATTGTGATGGTTACACATGAAGAAAGTTTTGTAAAATATGCAAGTACCGTAATTCAACTTCGGGATGGAGTTATTTCTAATATTAGACAGAAAGCAAATTTAACTAATTCTTCAAATAAATCATAATGAAGTCAAATTTGTCCGAAAAAAAAGTTCGTTTGGAAAAACTCAAAAAAATATGATTAACTCAAAAGAGTTATTTGTATCAATCTTTTGAACCTCAAACTACGGTTCAAGAAATTCAAACTCTTGTCAAAAGTAAAACCGAAACTCAATTAAAATCTCTTTCTTCTTCTTTTTCTGTTGCCGGACGGCTCATCATTAAGCGTGATTTAGGTAAAATTCAATTTTTTCGATTAACCGATTCTACCGGAGAAATTCAATTAATCGTTGATCAAAATACTCCCGCAAAGCTTCGCCAACAAATTCAAAATTGAGATCGTGGTGACATTGTGGGTGTTCAAAAAAGCAAATTAATTTTGAGCAAAACGAGAGAACTTTCTTTGCATCTGAATCAGGCGGTTTTGTTAGCGAAAAGCTTATTGCCTTTACCTAATAAATTTCAAGGAGTTAAAGATATCGAGTTGCGTTATCGTAAAAGATATTTAGATTTAATTATTAATCCAGAAGTAAAAAAAACTTTTGCTCTTCGAACTCAAATTATTTCTACGATTCGTCATTTTTTAGATCAACACAACTATTTAGAAGTAACGACTCCAATTTTGCATTCCGTTCTTTCCGGAGCAGCGGCGAAACCTTTTAAGACTCAACATTTAGCTTTAAAAATTCCGCTTTATTTACGAGTGGCTCCCGAATTATATTTGAAACGCCTCATTGTTGGCGGTATCGCTCAAGTTTATGAGCTGGGAAGAGTTTTTCGAAATGAAGGAATATCATATCAACATAATCCCGAATTTACCATTTTAGAAGTTTATCAAGCCTATGGAAATATGGAAACGATGATGAATTTGACTGAATCATTGATTTTACACATTGCGAAAAAAGTTTTTCAAACTCAAACTTTCATTTTTAAAAATCAAAAATTTCATCTAAATACTCCTTTTCGTCGTGCGAAAATGATTGATTTAGTTAAAGAAATAACCAATATTGATTTTGTTTCGCTGAAAGATTTTAGTCTCGCGCAAAAAATTGCCCAAAACCACGGCGTTCAATTAATGAAACACGAAAACACAATCGGACATGTTTTAAATATCTTTTTCGAGAAATTTGTTCAACCCAAACTTATTCAACCAATTTTTGTGTATGAATATCCTCGTTCGATTTCTCCCTTTGCTAAATCTTGTTTGCATAATCCGAATTTTACCGAAAGATTTGAATTAATCATTAACGGTCAAGAGTATGCCAATGCTTTTTCGGAATTAAATGACCCATTTGAGCAAGAAAAGCGACTACTACAACAATTAAAAGAACACAAGTTGGGAAATGAAGAAGCAAATGAAATGGATCCTGACTTTATTGAAGCTTTGAGTTATGGAATGCCGCCTACCGGAGGACTGGGAATCGGAATTGATCGTTTAATTATGTTTTTTACAAATTCATCCTCAATTAAAGATGTTATCTTTTTTCCAACTTTAAAGCCAACGAGTTAATTTTTTGCTTTTTTGCTCATCTTTTATGCTAAAATACTGAAAATATGAGAAAAATTCAGGAGTCAAATTTGATTACAAATAATCGTAAACAACCTCAAATTTTAGTTGGGAATGTTATTCAGGATAAATTGGAAAAAACCATTACGGTAAAAGTAGTTCGAAAATATCAACATCCTACATATCACAAAGTCATTTCCAGTTTCAAAAAATATTTAGTGAATGATCCGCACAATAAGGCTAAAATAAATGATCGAGTGTCAATTATCGCCGGGCGAAAATTGAGTGCTCGTAAGCGTTTTCGTCTTTTTAAAATTCTTCATTCTTTTTCCGTAACAAATCAACAAAAAGAAAATGGTACAACAAGAAACAAGACTTAAAGTTGCTGACAACACAGGAGCGAAAATAATTTTAATGATTCGCAATTTAAATTCGCGAAAATCATTTGCTTCCGTGGGTGATATCATTGTGGCTACCGTTAAAGTAGCAACCCCTTCGGGAACAGTTAAAAAAGGAGATGTTGTAAAAGCGGTTGTTGTTCGCACAAAAGCCCCCATCAAACGGACCGATGGCAGTATTATCACTTTCAATGAAAATGCCGCCGTTTTAATCGCCAATAATCGAAATCCACGCGGAACTAGAATTTTTGGGCCCGTAAGTCAAGAATTAAAGAAAAGAAAGTTTGACAAAATTGTTTCTTTGGTTGCGGAAGTTTTTTAAAATTATGAGAATTAAAAAAGGAGATAAAGTGCTCGTAATTGCCGGTCAACACAAAGGAATTCGTGGAATTGTGGCGGAAATTAATCAAAAAAAAAATCGTGTTATGTTAGAAGAAATTAAAATTAAAAAACATCAAAAACCGAAACAAGGTGAAGAAAGCGGCAAAATTGTTGAAATAAACAAACCTCTTCCGGCATCAAATGTGCAAGTTTTTGATTTAAAAGCAAAAGACAAACTCACGCGTATCGGATATCGATACGAAAATGAAAAAAAAGTGAGATTTGCCAAAAAGAGTGGAAAAGGTTTTAAAACATAATGAATAATAAAAGTTTTTATCAAGTATTTCGAAAAAAACTTCGTCCTGCTTTGCAAAAAGAACATTCATATTCTTCTGAATTCGCCGTTCCTCATCTGCAAAAACTAGTAATTAGTATGAGCGTGAAAAAAGCGATTCAAGAGAAAAAGCATTTGCAGGATGCCATAAACGAGCTTTATTTAATTACTGGACAAAAACCCACCGTTACAAAAGCCAAAAAATCAATTGCGGGATTTAAATTACGCGAAGGAATGGCCATTGGCGTTAAAGTAACTTTACGCAAAGAACGAATGTATGATTTTATTCATCGTTTAATTCATGTTATCTTTCCTCGTATTCGGGATTTTCGTGGTTTGAGTAAAACTTCTTTTGATCAGCACGGAAACTACAATATTGGACTTAGAGAAGAAATTATTTTTCCGGAGATTGATTATGACAAAATAAAAATAAACAAAGGCATGAACTTAACTTTTGTGATTCAAAATAAAAATACAGAGGAATCCTTATTATTATTGAGAAAGTTAGGTTTTCCAATTCAAAAATAAATTATGGCTCGAACATCACTAATCGCAAAACAAAAAAAATACACTCGATTTTCCAGTCGAGTCTACAATCGATGTTGAGCGTGTGGGCGTCAACGAAGTATTATTCGCAAATTTATGCTATGTCGAATTTGCTTTCGTGAATTTGCTCATCGCGGCTTAATTCCGGGAATAAAGAAGGCATCTTGATAAAGTTATGGCAATTGTTTCAGATCAAATTGGAGATTTAATTACTCGTATTCGAAATGCTTGTATGGTGGGGCATTCCCAATGCCGAGTACCTTTTTCTCAGTTGAAAATGCGTTTATTGGAAATATTAAAACAAGAACATTTTATTCAGAATTTTAAAAAAAATACACCGAATTCAAAAAAAGTTCAAACAGAGATTATTATTGATTTAAAATATACAAATAAAAAACCGGTGATTCAAAAAGTGATTCGAATTTCAAAACCGGGTATTAAAAGATATGTGAAAAAAAATTCTTTGCCCTATGTTTACAATGGAATGGGAATCGCAATTGTTTCCACTTCGCAAGGTTTAATGACAGATCGACAAGCTCGAAAACTTGGAGTCGGCGGAGAGGTTTTGCTTCATATTTGATAAATTATTATGTCACGAATAGGTAAACGCATTTTGCTCATTCCCGAAAAAGTTCATTTAAATGTTTCGGCTGATAGTCAAAAAATTGAAGTTCAAGGTCCGCTGGGTTCTTTACAAAAAACTCTTCCGGGAATTATTCAAATTTCAATATCGGGCCAAGAAATTAAAACCATTTTTCCTTCTAAAACGGCCCGTAAGTATTATCCTTTATTGGGCACAACAAATTCTCTTCTGGAGAATTGAATTGAAGGCGTGACCAAAGGATTTCGAAAAAAATTAATTATTTCCGGGTTGGGTTATAAGTGCAGTTTAAAGGCAAATATTTTACAACTAAATCTCGGATTTTCTCATCCTATTTATTTTCATTTACCCGATGGGATTCAGGTAGAAATCAAAAATAATACTATTTTAACGATTTCTGGAATTGATAAGGAAAAAGTTGGATTAGTCGCCAGTCAAATTCGTAAATATAAAAAAACCGAACCCTATAAAGGCAAAGGCATTCGTTATGAGGATGAAATTGTTCGACGAAAGGTCGGAAAAACCGCTTCCGGAACTAAATAATGCTTAATTATAAAAATCGTAAAATTGCTCGAAAAAAACGCCATCTTCGTTTACGTAAAAAAATTTACGGAACCGCGACTCGTCCTCGTCTTTCGGTCTTTGTTTCCAATCGTAATTTTTATGCTCAAATTATAAATGACGATCAAAATCACACATTAATTGCTTTTTCCAACTTAAATTTACCGAATAAACCCATAAATAATCAAAACACATGCGCTTTAGTAGGGAAAAACTTGGGTAAATTAGCGAAATCAAAAAAAATCGAAACGGTCGTTTTTGATCGAGGAGGATTTTTGTTTCACGGAAAAATTAAAAAGTTTGCCGATGCAATTCGGGAAGAAGGAATTAAATTTTAATGAGTGAAGAAAAAAAGAATTTATCCGTAATGAATAACAGTTCCAAAAAGAATTCGAGTTTAAAAGAAAAAAAGTCTCAAGGTCATGGTTCGGCAATTTCCACAAAAAATAAATCTCAAGAAAAATCAACATCAATGAGCGAAAATTCAACAAAAAATAAAGAAACAAATTTAAAGAAAGAGAAAACACATTTGGTTGATCATAAAACCGTTTCCTCATCCGTAATGGCAACAAAAAAACACGAAAAAGATTTGAATATTAAAGAGGCTTTACAAGAAGAACAAGAGAAAAGCCGTAAAGAAAAAATGAAAAGAAAAATTCTTTGAAGAAAAAGTGGTTTTTCGCGTAAACGTAAAAAAAGTGAATATAAATTTAAATTAATTGAAGTGAAAAGAGTAACCAAAGTTACTAAAGGAGGACGTCGTTTTCGATTTTTTGCCGTGGCTTTAGCCGGCGATCAAAAAGGAAAAGTGGGGGTCGGATTTGGTAAAGCGAATGAAGTGAATACCGCGCGTATGAAGGCCTTTGCCTATGCGGAGAAAAATTTGTTTTCCGTACCGATTGTGCGCGATACCATTCCGCACGAAATTAAAGAAAAATTTTGTAGTTCCATCGTATTATTAAAACCGGCCAGTCTTGGTTCCGGAGTCATTGTGGGCGGGGCAGCTCGTTCGGTAATTGAATTATTGGGAATTAAGAATATTCGTGGCAAATTACTTGGTTCAAATAATAAAATGAATGTTGTTCAAGCAACAATTAAATGTTTAAAAAATTTAAAAACCGCTAAACAAATATCAGAATTAAGAGGACATCATGAAAGCACAATTGAAAAACGAAATTAAATTACATAATTTATCTAAAATTAAAACAAAATCAATTAAAAGATTGGGTCGCGGAACGGGCTCCGGTCATGGTAAAACATCTTCTCGCGGACATAAAGGGCAACGAGCTCGAAAAGGCCATAAAATTAGTGCCGCCTTTGAAGGCGGACAAATGCCTTTTTACCGTCGAATTCCCAAACTTCGCGGATTTAAGAGACCTTTTCGACAAAAGTTTACCGTCGTGAATTTGAAATCCTTGCTCTCGCTAAAGGAAACCGAAATTACTCCGCAAATTTTAACTGAACACGGTTTAATTTCTCATTTTAAATTACCGATTAAAATTTTAGGAGCGATTGAATTAGATCGACCATTAATTATTTATGCTCATTCAATTTCTCATCGTGCATTACAAAGTCTTCTTCATGCGAAAGGAGAATTTAAACCTATTTAAATGTTTAAAAAAGTTAGTAAATTTCGTTTATTTCAATTTTTTCAGAATTATCGAGAAATTTTTATTCGTCTTGGATATACATTTTTTTTTATTTTATTATTTCGTTTGGGTGCTTTAATTACTCTTCCTGGAATTCAATTAAATGAAACCAGTACCGGTCAAAATGATTTTTTTTCTCTGTTATCTACTTTAGGCGGCGGAATTTTACAACGTTTTTCTCTTTTTGCGATCGGTATTTCTCCGTTTATTACCGCATCCATTATCGTACAATTACTTTCCACCGGGTTAGTTCCTATTTTAGGGCGTTGAGCTCGTCAGGGCCGAACCGGTCAAAATAAATTAAATACTTTGACCAAAATACTGATTTTACCCATTGGTTATTTGCAAGCCATCGGCAGTGTTTTGGCGCTTTCTCAAACACAGGCGATTACAATTCAAAGTGCACCCTTTTCCTCGGAATTATATAAATTTTTTCTGGTTCCAATTTTATTAGTTGCCGGAACCATGATTACTCTATTGTTAGCGGATTTAATTTCTCAAAAAGGAATTGGACAGGGAACATCAGTCATTATTTTTGCGGGAATTTTAGCCACCATTCCGCAACAAATCGAAACGGCCGTTACAAATTTATTTAGCAGTCAAATTACCGCTCAATTAAATGCTTATCTGGTTTATAATATTTTTCGATTTAGTCTTTACATCGGGGCAACTTTGATGGTGTTCTTTTTTATTTTATATTTACAAAACATTGAACGGCATTTACCCATTCAACACACCGGCAGCGGATTGAGATTATCAAAACAAGAAAAAAGTTATTTACCAATTAAATTAAATCCCTCGGGAGTGATTCCGGTAATTTTTGCTTCCACGATTATTTCTTTTCTCGGGGCCATTGGAACGATTGTGAAAATTAATAATCCCGAATCCGCATATGTCGCTTTTTCGGAAAATTCCTTACAACTCAGTACATGACCCGGAATTGCTATTTATGGCGGATTGGTTTTTTTCTTTACTTTAATTTATGCACAAATTAGTGTTAATGCGGATCGTTTATCGAAAAACTTTCAACAGTCAGGCACATACATTGCGGCCATTCCCAGTGGAGAAAAAACATCTAAATATGTCGCGAACATTGTTAATCGTTTGTCTTTTTTTGGCGGTCTTTTTCTCACTTTTCTCGCCGTGTTTTCTTTAGTCTTGTCGAAATTACTTTTTAGTGATATTCCCGCTTCCTTTGCGATTAGCGGAACGAGTTTGTTAATTTTGATTATGATCGGAGCAAATATAGTTGTGCAGGTAAATGACTTAAAAGTTCAAACTAACTATTTAAAGTTTCAGGAAGCTAAGAAGGATATTTTTTTATGATAAATTTAATTAAAACGCTCATTTTTATTGGTCCTCCCGGTGCGGGAAAAGGTTTTTACGCTCACTGATTAAAACAAAATTATGGTTATCTCACTTTATCATCGGGCGATTTAGCTCGTCAATACAGTAAGGATATGACCGAACTGGGAGAACAAATTAGTCGTTTTCTCAAAGAAGGCCGTCTTCTTTCTGACGAACTCATTTCGGAAATGCTTTATCACAAATTAAAATGTTTGAAAGGAGTTGTTATTATCGATGGCTTTCCCCGTACGGTTAAACAGGAACAAAAATTTCGTCAAATGCGAAAAAGTTTAAAATTAAAAGACAAAACCATTGTGATTTTTTTTACATGCAGTCGCCAAACAAGTGATAGTCGAGTTTTAAAGCGTCAAATTTGTTCCGTTTGTGGAGCTTCTTATCACACCGAATTTCATCCTCCCGAAAAAGCTAATTACTGTAACTTTGATAAAACTCGTTTATTAAATCGTAAAGATTCTACAAAAAACGAACAACGTTGAACTGAATATACCGAAAAAACAATTCCTTTAATTCAGCGATTGCAAATAAAAACAAATCATTACGAATTTCATGAACTTTCCACGGAAAAATCAATTTCGGAAAATAAAATTATTCTAAAAAAAATGCTAAAACTTGCCTAATGTCTTTAATTAAAAATAAAGAGGAAATTGCATATTTACGTCAGGCCGGAAAAGTAGTCGGAAAAATTTTGCTCGCGATGAAAACTCATATTCAAGTCGGACAAACCGGAAATCAATTGAATTGTTTAGCGGTTTCCATTATGAAAAAATATCATTGTCAATCGAATTTTTATCAATATCATGGCTATCCCGCTCATATTTGTGTTTCTCGCAATGCGGAATTAATTCATGGCATTCCGAATGATATTCCTTTTCAAGAGGGTGATTTAATTACGGTTGATGTGGGTTGTTCTTTTCAGGGTTGACATGCCGATGCGGCGATTAGTGTGATCGTGGGAAAAGGTAATTCTACGACAAAATCAATTTTAAGAACCACTCAGAAATGTTTAAATTTTATCGTAAATCATTTAAAACCCGGCAAAAGAGTAGGTTGAATCGGAGCACAAATATCGCGCCTTGCTCATGCCGACGGCTATTATTTAACTCCTCACTACGGAGGTCATGGAATTGGAAAAGCTCTACACGAAAAACCAGACATCTCAAATTATGGTCAATCGAATGAAGGAATTGTTCTTCGTCCGGGAATGGTGATTTGTGTGGAACCCATGTTACTTACCGACTCTTTTCAAACTCGAATAAAAAATGATCGTTGAACCGTAGTGGCAAAAAATGATAAAATTACATGTCATCTAGAACATATGTTATTAATTACCAAAACCGGAGTCGAAGTCCTAACTGCTTATGAAAAATAAAGATACGATTATTAAAAAAGAAGGAATTGTTCTGGCGAACTTAGGTAAGGGAGTTTATCGAGTTCGTATTGGAAAGAATCATGAGATTATTGCTCGGGTTAGTGGTAAAATAAGAAAATATTCTATTCAAATTCTCGTCAACGACAAAGTTGAAGTGGAAATGTCGATTTATGATGTGACCAAAGGAAGAATAGTTTATCGCCAATAATTATTATGAAAGTTCGTACTTCAGTAACTAAAATTTGTAATTTTTGTAAAATTGTTCGGCGTAAAAAACGAGTAGCGGTAATTTGCAAAATTACAAAGCACAAACAAAGACAAGGTTAAAATTATTCAAGAATGGCACGTATTGGAACGATTGATATTCCTCAAAATAAAAGAGTCGTTATTGCTTTAACTTATATTTTTGGCATTGGTTTGAGTTCGGCGAAAAAGATTTTAGCGGAAGCGAAAATCGCCGAAAGCATAAGAACCAAAGATTTAAAGGATGAACAAATTATTAATCTTCAAAATGTCATTCATCACTACTCAATTGAAGGAGAAGTTCGTCGTAACATTGGATACAATATTAAACGTTTAAAGGAAATTGGTTGCTATCGCGGCATTCGACATCGTAAAGGAATGCCCGTGCGCGGACAAATTACACAGAAAAATGCTCGAACTCGAAAAGGCCCGCGAAAAACAGTGGCCAATAAGAAAAAACCAGAGAAATAATTAATTCATAGTCATGGGAAAATCAAAAACAAAACGCACTCTTCTTGCTCGTCGAAAAAAGAAAATCAAAGAAGTGGTTAAACATGCGATAATTCATGTGCACATTAGTTTTAATAATACAATTACCACACTTACTCGATTAAACGGAGAAACTCTCGCGCAAGAGTCATCCGGAACAATTGGTTATAAAGGAACAAAAAAGTCAACTCCCTATGCCGCTCAGGTAGTTATGGCAAAAATTTTAAATATTGCCAAAGAATACGGAGTTTCTGTGATTGATATTCGAATTAAAGGAATTGGTCCGGGACGCAATTCTTCCCTGCGAGCTTTGGAATCCGGAGAATTCAAAATCAATTCCATTGCCGATGTCACTCCGATTGCGCATAACGGATGCCGCCCGCCCAAACAACCCCGTGGATAAAAAATAAATATCAAAGAAAGGATTCAAAATGAATAAATTTTATTTACCTAAATTTTCCGTAACTCAAGCGAATAAAAAAGATTCGACGGTTGAGATTACGATGCAACCCTTAGTTCAGGGATTTGGAACTACGCTCGGAAACACTCTGCGCCGAGTATTATTGTCGGCTCTACCCGGTGCGGCAATTTTTGCTTTTCGTATTCACGGTGTCGCACAGGAATTTCAAAATTTACCCGGATGTGTCGAAAGTGTTTTACAAATTGGATTAAATATTCAAAAAATTTTAATTTCTTTCGTGCCCGATACGATTAAAGAACACGAACCGATTCGATTGACTTTAAAAGTAAAAGGAGAAAAAAAAGTAACGGCAAAAGATATTCAAGTTCCGGCCGGATTGAAAATTATCAATCCTGAAACGGAAATTTGTGAGCTTACAAAACCCAATCAGGAAATTGAAATCGATTTTTGAGTAATTTACGGACGCGGATTTACTAATTTTGAAGAATCAAAAGAGTTAATCAAACTGATTCAACAAAGTCCGATTGGCATTATTGCTTTAAGTGCAAATTTATCCCCCGTCAACCTAGTCTCTTTGAAAGTGGATGAAATCAAGGTGGGAGAAAGATCGGTAATTGAAAAATTAGTTTTGAGAATTAAAACAAATCACACCATTGATCCGATTGATTGTCTTGTGGATGCCAGTCAAATTTTACAATCTCATTTAAACTTTTTGCTGGAAATGAAAGGTAAAAAGGTAACCGACTTTACTTTTGCCAAAGGAGAAGAAAAAAAAGTGGACGAATTTGATGAGGATATCATTAATTTGGATTTTTCCAAAAGAACCGATAATGCTTTAGAAATGGTCGGTATCAAAAAATTAAGTCAATTACGGAAATTGACGAAAAATGAATTGATAAGTTTAAAAAATGTTGGTCAAAAATCTCTGGATGAAATTATTTTAAAACTGAAAAGTTACAATATTACATTGGAAGATTAGGGTAAAATAACATTCAATTATGTCAAGAACGATTAATGCTGGACACATTCGTGCAAAAAGGCGCAATATTCTCCGTAATTTGGTAACTGAATTATTATTACACGGACATATTTCGACTACCGCGAGTCGAAAACCCTATGTGCAAAAAATATTCGATCAATTAATTACTTTAGCGAAAAAAGAAGATTTGCACAGCATTCGTTTAATTCTCAAAATTTTGCGAAAAAATCATACTCATGATAGTAAAATTTTGCCGTTACAAAAACTTCAAGAGTTAGCCAAAAAATATAAAAAAGAAAAACGCAATGGCGGTTATTTAAAAGTTTATAATTTAGGTCCGCGGACGGGCGACAATGCCACAATTTATCGTTTGCAAATTATTTAAATCATGATATGAAAAAAAATAAGCGACCAATTTTACAATTGAAAAATGTTTCTTTTGTTTATAATTCCCAACCCAACAAATCTATAGATAATATTTCTTTTACTTTAAAAGAAAATGAACACCTAGTCATTATTGGTCAGAATGGTAGCGGAAAATCAACTTTAGCGAAAGTTATTAGTGGCCTTTATATTAATTTCACGGGTAATGTATATTTATTTGATAAACTTTTAAACGAAAAAAATCAACTGGAAATTACTCGTCAAATTGGATTAGTCTTTCAAAATCCCGAAAGTCAATTTATTGGAAGTACGGTGCAAAATGATTTAATTTTCGGATTGGAAACGATGTGTGTTTCTCCAAATGAAATTCCACAGAAAGTTATTAATATCACCGAACAAATTCAAATTAATTCGATTCTTCACGAACAACCGGTAAATTTGAGCGCCGGAGACAAACAACGAGTTGCTTTTGGTTCCACTCTCATTCGCAATCCTCGTATTATTATTTTGGACGAACCAACAAGTTTAATTGATGAAAAAGGAAAACGAGAAATTTTGAAAATTATTCAAAAAATTCGCGAAGATAAAACCAAAGCATTAATTGAAATTACTCATAAAATAGAACGAATTTCCGCTGCCGATAAAGTTTTAGTTTTAGAAAAAGGAAAAATGAAATTTTTTGGTTCTCCCAAAGATTTAGAAAAGGAAAATTTTGCTTCTCTTCAAAAGACCAAAGGTTTGAAAATGCCTTTTTTGGTTCAATTAGGACTACGATTAAAAGAAAATAAATTAACTTCAAAATTAATTTTGAAGGAAGAAATGATTTTAGAAAAATTATGCCAATTAAAAAAATTCAAGTAAAAAACTTAACTCAAACTTTCGGTTTTTCTCTTTCTCAAAGAAAACCAATTCTAGACAATGTTAATATTGATTTTGTTCCCGGAAAAGTTACCGCAATTATTGGGCCATCACCGGCCGGGAAAACCGTTTTATTACAACACTTAAATGGATTAATTTGACCCACAAAAGGAAAAATTCTTATTGATGATTTTGTTCTTTCAACGAAAAAAAAATCACGTAAACAATTACCCCAATTAAGAAAAAAAATTGGTTTTTTATTTCAATTTCCCGAACAGCAATTATTTGAAGAAACAGTGAAAAAAGACATTTATTTTGCTCCACGAAATTTCGGCATAAATAAAAAAATTATTCAAAAAAATCAACAAAAATATTTTCAATTATTGGATATTCCTGATACATATTTAAACAAATCCCCCTTTCAGTTATCGGGCGGAGAAAAAAGAAAAGTAGCGATTGCGGGTATTTTTACTTATGATCCTGAAATTATTTTAGTGGATGAAATGGTGCGCGGTCTCGACATTGAAACACAAAACAATTTCACAAAGTTTTTAAAAAATTTAAATCATAAATATTCTAAAACAATTATTTTTACCACGAATAATATGGAATGTGTTTTAGAAATGGCTGATTATGTGGTAATTATGAAAGATGGTCAAGTGCAAGAAACGACAACCCCGCAGAAATTGTTTTTTGATTCAATTAAATGTAAAAAATACGATATTTATGTTCCAAAAACAATTCATTTTTTACAAAATTTGAAAAAACAAAGCTTTAATATTAAGGAAATTGATTTTAAAACGGAAAAGAATTTAATTGATAGTTTAGTTGCTTCTTTACAGAAACATAAGAAAAAATAATATGAATACTTTTGGTCGCTATATCAGTCGAAATACAATGTTTCATCGTTATGATGGAAGACTCAAAATTATTTGTTTTTTCTTTTTGCTTACTATGGTTTTTGTTTGGCATAATCTGTTTTTTTATTTGGGGTATATTTTCTTTTTGTTAATTGTTTATTCAATTTCCAAAACTCCTTGAAAATCATTAATTACAATTTTAAAATCAATTCTTTTTATGCTTTTATTTCTTTTGATTTTTAATTTGTTTTTTACTGGAGAGACCACCGAATCTCATAAGTTTTTTGAGTTAGACAATGAAATTTTTCGTAAATCATTTTTACGTTTAACTTTTGGCGGTATTATTCGTTCTTTTTACTATACGATTCGTGTTTTATTGGTTATTCTATTGACCATGATTCTTACTTCTACAACTCGTCCCGAAACCTTAACCTATTCGATTGAAAGCTTACTTTCGCCGCTTCGTTATTTACGTTTTCCGATTCATATTTTTTCGACGATTATTTCGTTAACTTTACGTCTCGTTCCAACTTTGGCTCAGGAAGCCGCGGTCATTATGAAAGCTCAAGCGAGTCGCGGATTGGATTTTCATAATGGCGGATTTCGCACGAAAATACGCTGCTTAGTTGCCTTGCTCATTCCCTTGATTGTTTCTATTTTTAATCGTGCGGAAGAAATCGCTCTTTCTATGGAAGCGCGAGGGTATGATCCTTATTCATCCCGGACTCGTTTTCAACAATCTTATATTCGTAAAAGTGATTGAATCATCACCGGAGTGATTTTTTTTGTTTTTCTTTTATTTTTTTTAGCAAAGACTTTGTTTTTGGAATTGGGCACTTGAACGGAAAATGTTATTGAGTGAACCGATAATTTTAATCAATTTTTGTCATTTTCTCATTAAATAATTTGTTTTCCCTTTATTTTTTTCGGTAAAATTATAATAAACTTTTTTTCAATATGAAAATTACAAAAACAATTCCTTCTCAATCGGTTCAAAAAGAGTGAATTTTAATTGATGCGAAAAATTTAATTTTAGGTCGTTTGGCCACTCAAATTGCGATTCTTTTACGAGGTAAAAATAAACCATATTTTTCTCCCAACATTGATTGTGGAACAAATGTTGTAGTCATTAATTCGGCGCAAATTCGTTTAACGGGAAATAAATGAACTTCAAAAATGTATTATTCTCATTCTCAATATCCGGGTGGACTCAAACAAAAAGATGCAAAAACGCTACACGAAGCTAAAAATACAGAATTATTGCGTTTAGCGGTAAAAAGAATGTTGCCCAAAAACCGCTTGGCTCGTCAACAAATTAAGTCTCTTTTCATTTACGGCGCCGAACAACACAAACACAACGGTCAAAAACCACAACTATTAAAAATTCATCATGGGTAAAATTCAAGCAACCGGAAAACGAAAATCATCTATCGCTCAAGTAATTATGATGCGGAACAAGGAAAATAAAGGTTCCATTTATATTCATCATGTCACAAAAGCAGAAAATTTCAAAACTCCTTTGAGAGATTTTTTTCCGAGTGATATTTTTGTACAAATGATTGAAAAACCTCTTTTAGTCACTAAAAATTTAAACAAATATGATATTCGAATTAAAGTGAATGGCGGTGGATTTGCTGGACAAGCAGGAGCATGCTCGCTCGGCATATCATGTGCCCTGGCCAAAGTGTCGGAAAAAAATCGCTTAGTTTTGCGAGATCAAGGTTTCTTAACTCGAGATTCTCGAATTAAAGAACGAAAAAAATACGGTTTAAAGAAGGCACGTAAAGCACCTCAATTTTCTAAGCGTTAAATTGAAGGGACCATAGCTCAGTTTGGTGAGAGCGCTCGGTTTATAACCGAGAGGTCTTGGGTTCAAATCCCAATGGTCCTACCATTTTTAGTTTCTTTTTGGTATCCACAGCCAGAATTGAACTGACACCTAATTTTTAGGAAAAACTCGTTCTACCGTTAAACTATGTGGACAAAATCATTTTTTTTGTGAGTTTCATTTTATTATAAAATTTTTTTTCGTTTATAAAACTATAAAATAAATTTTAAGCAGTTTCGTTAAATGTATAACTACGGAAAAACTCGTCGATTGGTTTTGTTTTCTTTAATTATGGCGCTTTGGCCAATGATGGGGTTTGTCATGGTTGAGTTTCGTGCTTTTTCCGGAGAATTATTAGTACCGGTTTTTTATTTGTTAGTTTGATTTTCGGGTTTTGTTTTTCCTCCTTTTTTCGCTTTTTTGTCTTGCTTTATCGGTCATTTTTTATTTGACTTAATGAGTTATTTTAATCCTTTATTTATTTTTATTTGAACTGCATCCGGATTGTCTGCTTTTTTAATTTCTTTGTTGAAAAATTATTCCCGAGCTCTCGCTTTCATGATTATCGGAATTCCTCTTTTTTATTTTTTGGCCTTTTGAATGATTGGTATTATATATTTTTCGGAACAATCGCTGGGACCGGGCAAAAATTCTCTCTTTTTTTTTCGTGCCTATCCGTTTTTCTTTGTTATTCTATTGATTTGAAATCCTATTTTTAATTTCGTGTTTTATTGAGTTTTTGTTCGTCCAAAAATGACCAAAAGATTTTTCTCTTATTTGGAACAAAATTTGCAGAAAAAATCCTCTTCGTCGAAGCACATGTTTCATCGAAAACCCTTTCAAACTAATTAATTTATTTCATGTTTAAAGAAAATGATTATTTTCTCGCCTATAATTGAAAACGTGTTGCGGCCCGAATTTTTGATTTATTATTGTTCATTGTCATTTATTCATTGTTGTTTTTTTTATTTCAAAAAATAGCGTCTTCCTGAAAAGAAATTTACCGAATTTTATTGATTAACGGACTTGTGTTGCCGATTTTTTTTCTCTATTTTGTTTGTTTGTCTTATATTTTGAAAGGACGAACTCTCGGTAAATTAATTTTTCGAATTCGTTTACAATCCCGAGATCAACAACATCCGCCTTTTTATACATTATTATTTCGCGAAACTTATATTTTTATGGTTCCGTTAGTTTTTATTACGGCAATATATTTTTTATTTGCTCTTGTTCTTCGCCCGGCAACCGAACAAAAACAAATTAATTTGGTTCTTGCCGGTCAGTTATGAGTTTTTTGATATGTTTTTCTTTTTGTTTTTCAAAAAATTAATCCACAAGGACAGCTGTTTTATGATCGTTGAATGAATCTGATTGTGATTGATGATCGCCGAAAAAAGGTTGATTTAAGGAAACATAAGAAATACACTTTTATGAGCGAAAAAATAAAAAATATGCCCAAAGAATCAGCAATCACCAAATCTTTAAGTATTTTAAATTCGGAACAACAACAAGCAGTTTTAGCTAATCCGGAAAATAATTTATTAATTATTGCTGGTCCCGGAACTGGTAAAACCACTGTTTTGACCGAACGTTATCTTCACTTCGTTCGTCATTTTAAAATTCCGATTCATAAAATTTTAGCTTTAACTTTCACTCGTCGCACATGCGCTAATTTAGAAAATCGTTTAAAAAAAGAAATACAACTTCGACCATCCAAAACTTCAATATTTACTTATCATAGTTTTTGTTATTATTTTTTATCGGTTGAAAAAGATCGTCTTTCTTTGCAAGATTCCAAAAAAGGGTTTTTAGTATTAGATCAACAAGATGCCTATCATTTAATTAAAGATGCAATTTTGCAACAAACTCAAAAAAATCTTTCTAAAAAGAAAATTGAAAAAGAAACGATTCGTGTTTTGGCCAATATTTTTAGTTTTATTCAAGAACTAAAAATTGATAATGAAAAGGATTTTTTTGCTCTTTGGCAATCTCATACTCACGAAATTGAAATATCGGTAAATAAATATCAAGAAATTTGACAAACATATTCAATTTACGAACACTTAAAGCAAAAAAACAATTTTTTCGATTTTGGTGATTTACTTCTTAAAACCTATAACTTATTAAAATCAGATGAAATTCTTTTGGCCAAATGACAAGCTCGTTTTTCTCACTTATTGATTGATGAGTTTCAAGATATTAGTGATTTGCAATATTCTTTGATTGAATTATTATCCGCCAAAGGAAAAAAAATAAAAACAACCGTTGTGGGCGACCCCGATCAAACCATTTATGGATGAAGAAATGCCAAAATTGAACATATCTTAAACTTTAATAAAAAATTTCGGGAAGTGAAGACAGTCAAGTTAATAAAAAATTATCGCTCAACGCAAAATATTGTTCAGCTTGCCAATTTGTCCATTAAAAAAAATAAAAAACGTATTTCTAAAAATATTTTTAGTCAGTTGTCTCGCGGTTCCAAAATTCAATTACGCATCGGCAGCCAGTATGATCAAGCTAAATTTATTACACAAAAAGTTCAAGATTTAATCATACAAGGAGAAAAACCCGATAAGATTGCAATTTTTTATCGTTCTAATTATTTATCCGGTTTTTTAGAAAGCTTTCTTTTACAAGCGCAAGTTCCTTATTTAATTTTTAAAGGATTTCGTTTTTTTGCTCGTCGAGAAATTAAAGATTTAATTTTATTACTCACGATTTTAATTGAACCGACGAATTTTTATTTTGAACAGTTGTTGTTATGAGTCAAAAATATCGGCAGCAAAACTATTCAAAAGTTTAAGTTATCGGCCGACAAACTAAATTTGTCTCTTTTTGAATATATACTGACAAATATGAATGAAACCACATTGACTCGTTATCAGTCCGATTTAAAAACATTAATTTTACCGTTAAAAAAACTGCAAAATAATCTCTCTCAAATGAAATCTTTTCGACTTCTTTGCCAAGAATTAATTACCAATCTTTATGCTCCTTTTTTAGAACGCTATATCGATAAAAAAAATCGAATAAATAATTTAAATACTTTTTTAGAAATTGTTATCAATTTTGAAAAAACAAATATCGAACTTGCTTTGAATCAGCAAATTGAAAGGTTTTTAGCGGAAACAAAAATTTATTTAGCAGATGACTTCGTTGATAATCATCAACGTGTTAATTTAATGACGCTTCATGGAGCCAAGGGATTGGAATTTAAGCATGTTTTTCTTTTTCAAGTTACAGAAGAAATTTTTCCTTCTCGATTAAACCTTGATATAGAAGAAGAACGACGATTGTTTTTTGTGGGCTTAACTCGTGCACAACAACATTTATATATTACAGCGGATTTTTTTCGTCCTTCAATTTTTGTTCAAGAAATTATGCAATCTCCGTTAGTGACAAAAAAAGATATTTATTAAATGAAAAAATCTACTCTTTCTTTCGAAAATTGAAAAAAACAAATTACCCTATGTCGACAGTGCAAAAGTCAATTAAAATGAACGAATTCCGACTGATCTCTATTTGAGCATAAGATCAATAATTCAATTTTTTTCATTACTTTTTGCCCCGTTTGTCATCATCAAATTTATTTTTGAAAAGAATTGTCTCTCAATCAATATTATTTCGTTTCCAAATTACATGTCGTTCTTCATGAACCCGAAATTCCCACCAATGTCGGCTCAATCATTCGCTTAGCTTGTGCCTTTGAATTTACTTTGCATTTAATTGAACCTTTTGGATTTATTTATTCCGAAAAATGATTAAAAAGAAGCAGTACAAATCATTTTCATTTAGCTCACATAAAACTTTATTCATCGTGAAAAGATTTTAAAAATAAAAACAAAAAAGGAGATTTCTTTTTTACCAGCACCAAAGCCAAAAAAAATATTAATAAAATGGATTTTACTCAATTTGGCAATCCAATTTATTTAATTTTTGGAAAAGAATCAATTGGCTTACCTTCTCAATTATTAAATAAACAACCAAATCTTTTTCGCATTCCGCAATCATCACTCACCAGTAGTATTAATTTAAGTCATGCGGTCGCAATTTGTGCTTTTTTTGTTCGTTTTCAATATTCTAATTTTCAGTTTTAAATTTGATATCTCGTCAAAAAGAACCGGGAATATGCTAAAATTTGTTAAATATAAGCAGGTGTAGTTCAACGGCAGAATGCCAGACTTCCAATCTGACGATGAGGGTTCGATTCCCTTCACCTGCTCCAGTTAAATGAAATTCTCTTCTTTTCCTTCCCGAACTCCTTATTCTTGGTTTCATACAATTTTTAGAAATAAATTATTATTAATTTTTGCCTATTGCTCATTATTTGTTGTGGGGACTTTATTTCTCGAAGGTTTGTATGAAGCTCTTTATCAAAAAGGAACTCTAAAAACTTTAGTTACCATTTTTTTATCTTTATCCACGACGGCATTTCTTTTTTACTTTTTTAATATTGGGATTTATATTCGCTTTTATGTGAAAAAGAAAAAAGATTACTTAAAGACTCTATTCTTTATGATTATTTTTGTTTTGATTAGTTTAAGTGTTTCGTCTCTCGGGCTGATTCATGTATGAAAAGAAAACGGATTATTTGCTCCGCGCACTCTTTTTTTCACTATTTTTTTCTCCAACATTATTTTTTTCTTTGTTTGTCTTAGTTTAGCCACACGATTAGATATTTTGTCCCGAAAAACGAAAACGAAAAAAAAAGAAAAATCGTTTAAAAATGATCAAAAAAAAATTAGTTAGTGGAATTACTATTTCCGGAAATTTAACCATTGCACATTATTTAGTCATTATTCGGCAATTAAAAGCTCTTCGCTCCCAATATGACTTATTGACATTTATCGCTGATTTTCATGCCATTACAACCAATCATAATCCCCAAAAACTGGATCAGTTAAGACAAAAAGCCGCCGCTCTTTATTTTGCTTGCGGATTAAAAGAGTCGGAAATTTTTGTTCAATCCGAAATTCATGGTCATACTGATTTAGCTTTTTTATTAAGTTGCCATGTTTCGTTTGGTGAATTAAATCGCATGACTCAATTTAAAGATAAAAATCGAAAAAAAATCGAATCCTCATTTGCTCTGCTGTATTATCCTCTTTTAATGGCAGCCGATATCATGCTTTATGATGCCGATGTTTTGGTCGGACCCGATCAAAAACAGCATATCGAACTCGCTCGCGATATTGCAAATCGAATTAATCATAAATTTCATTTCTCCTTATTTCGAAAACCCGAATTAGTTAAGTTGCCCGCAAATATACATCGTATTCGTGATTTGCAGAATCCGTTAACGAAAATGTCAAAGTCAAAAGAAAAACAAGCCGGCATTCTTTTTTTACTTGATTCTCCGGAAATTATTTTAAAAAAAATTAAAGCCAGTCAAACTGATTCTCGCAATCAAATTAATTTGGATTGAGAAAATCAACCCGGAGTATCCAATTTAATTCTTCTTTATGCTTTGGCAAAAAAACAAAATCTTGAAAAAGCATGTAAATTTTTACAAAGTCAATGTCAAAATTATTTAGATTTAAAAAATTTAGTTGCTCAGGCCATTATTGATGTTTTGACACCCATTCAAAAAGAATATCATGAACTCATGAAAAATTCGCATATCATTGAACAAAAACTGCGAAAAGGCAATCAACACGCTCAACATCTCGCCAATACCAAACTTTTTTCTCTGCAAAAACGTTTAGGATTTGATTTTCAGCGTTTTCAACAATAATTAAGGTTTAATAATAGTTCGTGGTTTATTGCCGTCGGCACTGGAAATAAGACCTTCTTTTTCCAAAGCTTCAATCAGATTGGCAGCGCGATTAAAACCAATGTTAAATTTTCGCTGAATTAAAGAAACGGAAATTGTTTCTCAGTTTTTCAAACTGTCTTTTACTTGTGCATAAAGAGGATCATTGAATCCATTGAACGAATTTTCAAAAATAGTTGATTCGCTTTTGCTTTCTAAATTTTGAAATTCTTTTCAATTTGTATTTGTTTTTTTTTGTTGAATTCAAAAATTGACTAAATGAGAAATTTCCTTAGAAGTAATTCATGTTCCTTGTAATCGGCGATTGCCTTCGCTCGGTTTAGTATAAATTAAATCACCGGAACCTAATAATTTTTCCGCTCCAGCTTTATTCAAAATTGTTCTTGAATCAATGTAACTTGGCACCTTAAAAGCTATTCGCCCCGGCATGTTACTTTTAATTAAACCGGTAATAACATCAATCGATGGTCTTTGAGTGGTTACAATGAGTATCACTCCGACGGCCCGACCAATTTGACAAATACGAACAATTTTTTCTTCAATTTTTCGCCGAAAAGTTAACATTAAATCCGCTAATTCGTCAATTACCACAACAAAATAAGGTAATTGAGATTGAGAAAAACGATTATTGTAATCTTGTATATTTTTGATTTTTGTTTCTTTCAGAATTTTAAATCTTTTATTAATTTCTTTTGAAACTTGATTCAAAGCCGACAAAACTAATCGGGAATCGGTAATCACGGAACTCACTAAATGAGGTAATTTTTCATATATGTTAAGTTCAACATATTTAGAATCAATGAGTAGAATTTTTAATTGATTGGGAGTTTTTTGATAAATTAAAGAACAAATTATACTATGCAAACAAACAGATTTTCCTCCTCCCGTTTGGCCAGCGATTAAGAGATGTGGTAGTTTTTCTAAAGCTAAATATTCCGTTTGATTCATAAAATTGTTTCCGATCGCGATTCACAAATGCAAGGAGGGAATGCTTAATTTTTTAAGTACCGAATGTCAAGGAACAAAAATTTGATGAGGATTGGGTATTTCTACTCCAATTGCCGATTTGCCCGGAATCGGAGTCTCAATTCTTAACAAAGGTGTCGCTAAGGCTAATTTTAATTCTTGTTCGATTTCGGTAATTCTTTGTACTCTTATTCCCTCATTAAGAATAACTTCATATTTAGTAATATTAGGACCGACGAAAAAATTGATAATTTTTGCCGAAACCTGATGTTGTTGAAAAACTTTTTCAATTTTTTCTTGATTTAATTGAGCCTGCATTTCATTGAATCGACGTTGTTCTTTTTGATTAGTTTCTTTTGAATTAAATAATTGTTGTGTCGGTAAAACATAATTTTTATCCAAAAAGATCGAAGATTTTTTTTCGTTTTTGTTGAAGTTTATGGTGGAAGTAAATTTATCAAAAGTTGTTTTGGTTATATTGCCGATTTTTGTCATAAATTTATCTTCTGATTGTTTTTTCTTTTGCGATGGTTTTGGGTTATATACTTCATCTTCAATTGTTCATTCATCTTCTTCAATGTTTGCTTTTGATTCTTGAGAAAAAAAGTGCTTTTTATGTATATCGGAAATCCCAGCATTTTTCTCTAGTTTTAATTGTTGTTCTTTTCTTAAAATTTTTTGAGTAACGGGAATTTCGATCGTGACATCACTTTCTTTAATGTCAAATCCTTTCGCAATTTCGTATTTAACTTGTTGTTTTTCGTTCATTTTTTCTCACTTGATTCGATTTCTTTTTTCTTTTTTCAGGAAGAAAAACAACGGATGTCGAAAAAATCAGGTACTAATTAAAAAAAATCAACTTACTAAATTCAACAAAAATCCCACTAAAAAATACAGGTAAGAACTTAAACATGCAAAAAACATTCCGATCATACCGCATCCGTCGGGTAAAGAATATCCAAAATGAGGTAAAAATAGTTCTTTAATTGTATAAGTACCCGAAAAAATACTTTCGTTCAGTCAATGAGTTCAATATTTTTTCATTAAGGGAAATGTTCAAGTCGAATAATCTCAAAAATTATATTCCTGAGCTTGAATAATTAATACAAAACTGGAAAAAAAACCGAAAAATCATACAAAGTTAAGGGCAAATCATCAACTAAACTTTGCTTTTCTATGAAAAAATATTTTTTTCATATTTCATTTTTTGATTCATCCAAGTCCAATCAAAATAATTCCCGCATAAACAATAATTCGAAATCATCCAAAAATTAATCAGAATAAGTCATCAATAAATTTACCAATCGGAGTTAAACGCAATAAACTAATCAATAAAATTAAGATTACACATCCTAAAATTAAATATTTATATCCATTGCCACTTTCGAGATTTTGAGATTGATTTTTGTATATTTTATTTGTATTATTCATTTTTTTCGAGTTTTGCCAAAGCCAGCGCTCCAATCATAGCCGCATTATCAGTACAGTATTTTTTTTCCGGAACTAACAGGCGTAGATTACAATTTTTTTCAATTGCTTTTCGTAAAGCAAAATTACTTGCCACTCCTCCTCCTAAAATTAAACATTTTGCGGGATATTTTTGCAAAGCTAACTGAATTTTTTTACATAAAACCTCAATAATTTTGCTTTGAAACGAACATGCAAAATCGGTTGGGGAAAAATCACTCTTTTTTGTTTGCTGAATTAATTTCATAGCATGAGTTTTTAATCCGGAAAAGGAAAAATTTAAATCTTTTTTATTTTCATAAACTTTCATCATATATTTATTTTCTCCTCTTTTTGCTAACTTTTCCAGTTCTGCCCCTCCCGGATATGCCAAACCTATTTTACGAGCAATTTTATCAATTACTTCGCCGACCGCATCATCCACCGTATGCCCGATAACTTTAAAATCAAGATTTTTCGCCAAGTATCCGAGTTGTGTGTGTCCTCCACTGACAACGAGAGTTAAAGCGGGAAAAATAATTTTATGATTCAAAGTAACGGCATAAATATGGCCTTCCAAATGATTGAGACCAAGAACTTTAACTGATTTACATAGTGCGATGGTGTGCGCCATCGCTTCTCCCATTCTCAAACATCCCAATAATCCCGGATTGCGAGTGTAGGCGACATATTTGAGATTAGATCAAGCGGCGGGATACTCATTAATTAGATTTTCCAATAAAATTGGTAGTATTTTCATATGCAACCCGCTTGCAATTTGTGGAACAACTCCGCCGAATTTACGAAAATGATGAATTTGACTTCAGGTTCAGCATTTTAAAAGTTTTTTCTTATGAAAAAGAGCCAAACTGGTTTCATCACAACTCGTTTCAATCGCTAGTAGATATTGTAAAAAATCTTTTTTCACCATTTATTTTATTCTACTCTTTCTATATGTTAAAATTTTCTATATGTTGAAAATTATCGCCTCCGAAAAAGAAAATAACAATAGCATTATTCGTCGTTTTAATCGTCTCTCTTTGTTTCGTAAAAATATTGTTCGAAAACAACAATATTTCATTAAACCGGCAAAGCGAAAAATGTGAAGAAGTTAAAATTTTAATTTTGAAATTTTTCTTTAATTTTTAAAATTTGAGTATTGAGTTTTTGTATGGCTTTACTTAGAGATTCATAAATATTTTCCGTTTCGGCCAAGGCAACAAAGACTTTATTTAACTGAATTGAATATAATTCCACTTTTACTTGACAATGCAAGTTTTTTAATAATTCGACTTTAATTCGAACTTCATCATTTGCTTTAATAAATTGATATTTTTGCTCTAATTTATGAATTTTTTTTTCCATTTCTCGTTTGAACTTAGTTCCTATTTCTCAATTTGCCGACAGATAAATAATTTTCATTTTTTTATTTTTGAATTTTTTTTCAAACTTCAAGTAAATTAATTTTTTTTGTTAATTTTTGATGAATTCCTTTATACCCCTCTTCTTTCTTGAATTTAGGAATAATGTGTAAATGATAATGATTGATTTGTTGCCCCGCGATTTCGTTATAATTATTGACAAAATTAAACCCCTTGGGCAATAACTTCTCAACAAGCAGTGCGGTAATCTTTTTTTCCGCTAAGATAATTGCTTTTGCCGCTTTTTCGGATAGTTTTAGTATGTTCGGTTGGCATTCTTTGGAAATAATTAATGTGTGCCCGACATCAACAGGAAAAGCATCTAAAACAGCAATCAAATATTTATTTTCATAAAGAATATGAGCTTTTAATTTGTGATTCACAATATCGCAAAATAGGCAGTTTGACATGAAAAGACAAGTTTTTAAAAATTTAAGTTTCTATTGTATACATTTTACATTTTATTTATTAAAACTAAAAAAGTCTATTTTAAAATAGTAAGATAATATACTAACAATTGATGAAATTAATTTTTGCCAACCGCTCATATTTAAAAAGTAAAATTTTAGCCGTTCGATGTCGGCCGTTATTTTATTTGATGTTCTTTTTTGTTATTTTTATTTTTACCTTTTTATTTTCTTCGCTCGGTCAATTAGTGGGTAATCGTTTATTAGAAGAAAAACATCTAATTCAGGAATCGGTACCCTTTGATTACACGGTCAGATTTCCCGATAAGCGTCAATACGATCTTTTCAATCAACGTCGAGCGTCACAAAAGACACTACCCGATATCTTGAATGAACACTTTTTTAGTTCCTCCGCCGCCGATTCAAATATTGATTTTAGACAATATTTTGATTATTTCTTGCAAAGAACGGCTCATTTTTATGATTCGCAAAGCGAGAACATCATTGTTATTCAGACAGTCACGCCTGTTGATAAAAATTTCAATAAATTGGTTCTTTCGAACACCGAAAATCAACGTCGACCGACTTCGGTCCTTTCTCCCGCCCAGGGAGTTTTAAGTCAGCGTTTTTTTGATCAAAAGTTTTCGACTTCGTTTTCGCCGAATAAAAAGGTGATTTGAAAAAATTTCTTTAATCGTCCGCAATATAGTTTAGAAATTGTCGGCACGGGAAGTCAAATTAGTTCCTATTCCACCGACTATTCCACAATTATTAAATTAGTGAATCAAAAATTTATTTCTGATAACGATTATTCTGTTTATGACAAAATCGGTTTTTTATATGTTACGGATGAAACTTTTGATCGGTGAGTAAATATCGATAAATTTATTATTGATTATCGAAACATTCTTTTTTTAAAGGCCAAAAAATCTCTGAAAAATGATGCGATTGTTAAACAATTGGCAAAACAATATGAAAATTTATATCAATTTTATCCCACAATTCAAACTTACGAAAAAGATATTAATTCCGGATTAAAGATTGATTTTAATCAAAAACTCAATTATTTTTTTATTGGAGTTTTTGTTTTTAGTTTTTTTATTATCTTACTTTTCTCTTTTTTCTTTGAAACCGAAGAAACCAAAAAAAACAAAAACAAATATCGTTTGTTTTACGGATTGGGTTATGGATTTTCTTTTCTCGCTGCCATAAATGCTATTCGAGATTTTTTATTTATCTTTTTTGCCGCCACGATTGGCTTTATACTCGGAGCCTTTGCCTATCGCTACTTTTTGAATTGGACTTTAAATTCAATTAATTTGACTATTTCCAGTTTTCCCTATACATGATGAGGATTTTTAATTTTTATTTTAGGTCCGAGCCTTGTTTGATCATTCATTATTTTTATTTATTCTTTTTTTCGCATGCGAAAAATTTTATTACCCCATCACTTTCAACCTCGTATTTCTATGGGAATAACTATAATTTTTTCTTCTCTGTGAAGAGCCTTTTATTTTTTTCAATTTATTCCCAATTTTTCTTGAAAAGTACTTAATTTTTTTGTTTTTAAAAATGGTTGAAAACAAATCATTGTCTTTATTTTTTCTCTCATTCTGTTTGCTTTTTCTTTTATGATTATTTTTCTCAAATTATCGTTTGATAATTATTTGCGAGGTCAAAATAGCTTTCTCAACTCAAACGTGCAAAGTGTTACTCAATTTTCTCAAAGTGTTGAGGTTACTGAAGGGGGCAAATTAAAAAGTAATCTTAATTTTGCGCCGCGAAAAAATTTTAATTTTTGTCAGAGTGGCGACACATGCGAAAACGATGATGAAGCTAATAGAAATGTTCTCCGCCATATTAATGATGAGGTTCCGGATTCGCGAGCATTCTTTACTCGTACTCTATTGAGTACTGATGAACAATATATGCCCGAAGGTTTAAACTTTTATATTGATCAACGTTCCGGAAGAGTTTATTCAAGCTTGTTTCATACTTTTAATATGTCCAAATTACTATTTAATTATGCTCCTTTTGAAGAAGATATTGATTTACCCGTGCTTTCTTTACATGGCCAAATTAATCGCAAAAATGGGGCAGTTATCGAAACCGAATTAACTCAACAATTTAATTCTCAACTTTATTACCTTAATTTCAACAAATCATATCCGAATCCTAAAGAGTATCTCAGTGTTTTTGATTCGGTACATATAATATTACCGGAAATAGAAATTTTGCCAAATGGAAAAATATCCACTTTTGACAATAGTCGCTATGTCTTTGTTTCGGACGATTTTCGTACTCGTTATGGATATAAACTGGGTGATTTTATTGACGGATTAAAAATTTTATCTTCCAATGAAGTATTGGAACCAACGCGCGATGTGGCAACTCCATCACTACAAATCGGCGGATTTTTTGATCCTAAGATTGTTTTAAAAACTTCTATTTATGCCGATTATCGCTATATTTCCGAATTCTATTTCAACAATCCAAATGCTCAAATTTATAATTTAATTTTGACTCGAAAAACTCCGGAACGTCCGAATCCAAAAACTCATTTTTCTCGTTTTAGTGTTGTTGATGTTGTTCGTTCCTTAAATTATTTCGGTGGTAAAAATAATTTATTGAACGAATTTAGCTCCTTCAACAATATTTCGCCCAACATCTCTCTTCAGGAGAAAGCCCGCATAATGAATAATTTTTATCAAAAAATCGCGATGGCCAATCAAAGTGCCTTTGACCAAAAAGAAGGAGTTAAATCCATTTATGTACATTTTTGAATTTTTTCCGTTTTGTTGGATTCGGTACTTTCTTTTGGTATTCTTTTTCTGTTAATGATTTTGTTTTTGATGTCGTTTATGTTATTTGCCAAAAATCAATCAAATTACGTGACTTTGCGACAATTGGGTTATTATGTCGGTGAGTTAATGAGTAACTATCTTATTTTTTTCGTATTTAAAAAAGTGATTGCTAGTCTTTTAGCTTTTTTTCTCAGTTATTTTATTTTTTATTTAATAATGACATGAATGTCGGGCGGCGGCATTCTAATTCCTAGTTTTGCCGATGTTCAGTTAAACTTACTTTATATTTTTCTCGGTATTTTGATTTTTACGATTCCGATCGTTATTAAACAAATTTATGAGTTCAAAAAACAAAAGTTAAATGTGGTTTTTTCTCGTAATATATATTTATAATTGAAATTAATTGATTGAATTATATATAGTTGTGTTTTTTAATGTTATTCAATAAAATAACAATATAAATATTTAGAGTGTTAGTTCAGTTGGGAGAACGCCTGTCTTACAAACAGGAGGTCGGCAGTTCGAGTCTGCCACACTCTACCATTTTGATGCTGGTTTAGCTTAAGTTGGCAAAGCACCCGCCTTGTAAGCGGAAGACTGTAGGTTCGAGGCCTATAACCAGCACCACGGAAGTGTAGTGAAGTGGCTAAACACAGCTGTCTGTAAAACAGCTCCCATTGGGTTCGGGGGTTCGAATCCCTCCGCTTCCACCATTTTTTTCCGTTTTATTGTTGTAAATTCGGTAAAATATGGGGCATAGCCAAGTGGAAAGGCAGTGGGTTTTGGTCCCACGATGCGGTAGTTCGAATCTATCTGCCCCAGCCATTTATTTTTTATGTCTCGTTAGCTCAGTTGGCAGAGCACCTGGCTTTTAACCAGGGTGTCGAAGGTTCGAGCCCTTCACGAGGCACCATTTTTGCCTGGGTGGTGGAATTGGTAGACACAACAGACTTAAGATCTGTCGAACTTAGTTCGTGCCGGTTCGAGTCCGGCTCCGGGTACCATTTTTTGATATTGCCATATTTAGTTTGGGGCATAGCCAAGCGGAAAGGCAGTGGGTTCTGATCCCACGAGGCGATAGTTCGAATCTATCTGCCCCAGCCAATTTTAAAAAATTTACGAAAATTGAATTTATTATTTCTTCGAAATTGATTAAGCATGCGGAATTTCAATATTGAATCATTTTATTTTTGACAATGTAAAAGACTTGACAAATCGAAAATAATTTGTTGTAATTGAGAGAAAGAGAAACAAGCCTACGTAGCTCAGTTTGGTAGAGCAAGAGCTTTCTAATCTCTAGGTCGGGGGTTCGAATCCCTCCGTAGGTACCATTATTTATATTTAATGCGAATATGCTAAAATTAAAGGAGTAAATATTTATGAAAATCATTAAATTTGAAAAAGAAAATCAACAACTTGAGATTAGAGCGACGGTTTTAATTGAAAAAGCCGAGTGAGATAAAATTCTTCACAATACGCGGGCTAATATTGCAAAAACTTTAAAGGTGAAGGGATTTCGTGAAGGCAAGTTTCCCGTTCATTTAGTCGATGAAAAAGTTGGTTCCAATAATGTTTTATCGCGGGCCGAACGCAATGGTCAAATTCAATGCTTACGTTTTTTAAATTCCGAAAAAAAAGAAGATTTACAACTTTATCGAGCTTTTCGACAAACAACGGATAAAGTTTCCTTTGAAGAATTGCAAGTTTCCTTTAATTTTCAAAAAATGCCTACGATCAAACTCGGTTCATACGAAAATGTTAAGGTTCCGATTCCACCAATTGAAATCACATCCCAAGATATCAATCACAAACTGAAAGAATGAAAAAATCAACATGCCGAATTTGTGGAAAAAAAAGGCAAAACAGCGAAATTAGGAGATTATGTTCGCTTTGATTTTATTGGACGAATGAATGGCAAAGAATTTGAAGGAGGTTCGGCCAAAAATTATCGGCTTAAATTAGGAAATCAACAATTTATTCCCGGCTTTGAAACGGGACTGGTGGGAACAAAAGCCAATGAAACCAAAGTTTTGTCGTTGGTCTTTCCCGCCAATTACAAACCCGAATTCGCCAATCAACCGGTAGAATTTACGGTAAATGTAATTGCCGTGGAAGATAAAAAAAATCTTGAAACGGACGAAGAATTATTAGCAAAAATGAAAAGTGCAACGATTAAAAATGTGAACGATTTAAAAAAGCATTGTCAAAATGAAATTAAAGAAAAAAAAGAGCGAGAGCAAAAACAAGCTACTTTACGGGCCATAAAAGCAAAAATTTTACTCGATTCCGTCGTCGAAATTCCGAAAGCCTATTTAGAAACAGAATTTCAGCGAATTAAACAAGAGCAAAAAAATCGCATTTTAACGCAAGGACAAAAATTTGAAGACTTTTTAAAATCTCGCAAACAGACAGAAATCGAATATGAACAAGAACTCAAAAAAACGACCGAAAGTTTAATTAAAGAATATTTATTAACTCATAAAATAGCCGAAGCGGCCCAAATTAAAGTGGAAAAAAAGGAAATTGATGATTATTATAAATTTCTCAGTGGGATTATGAAAAAATCCGTTGCGGAAGTAAAAAAAACACATCCGGAAATTAGTCTTTACAGTCACTTTCTTCGTTATAAAGTAGATCAATTTTTGTTAACAGGTAAAAAAAATTCCGAAAAAAATTCCTAAACACAAGTTGATATTTTATTTTTGTTATGGCGGGTCATTCAAAATGGGCAAACATCAAACATCGTAAACAACAAGTCGACAGCAAACGTAGTTTAAAATTTCAAAAATTAATTACAGAAATTACAAAATCGGCTCAACTCGGCGGAGTCGATGTGAATAATAACAATCAACTCAAAAATTTAATTGTTCGGGCTAAGCAGGCAAACATGCCGAAAGAAGTGATTCAGCGAGCGCTGCAGAGAGTTGCTCGGGCTCCCGCAAAAACTACTTATTGAGTTGAATGTCGATTTGCTAAATCTGCGAGTTTAATATTGAAAATTCAAACGGATAACTTGGCGCGTGTGATGGGATGAATTCGTAAAATAGCCCAAAGAAGTAAATTAGAAATTTTACCAATGAACTCAATTCGATTTCTTTTTCAAAGAGAATTTTATTTTCAATTAGAAAATATTTCAGAAGAAAAATTATTAATTTTATTAGACGGATTAAAAGTGGAGAATTTTGAAATGAATCAAAATCAAGCCGAAATTTGAGTTATTGATTTACAAAGTGTCAAAGATTTAAATACTCGAATTCATCAACAAAACATTTCTCTTCAAATTGAAGAGGAAATTTTAAAAGCGAATGAGTTGTATAAACTTAGTTCAGAATTAATGAACGAATTTGCCGAGATTAAAGTAAAATTATATGAAATAGAAGCAGTTACTAAAATTTTTGATAATGTTAAACAAAGCCATAAAAATACCTCAAAATAAGCAAGCGAAAGAAATTGAGAAACAAAAAGGTTTTCAATTTCAAGGACGTAAAAATTTTTGAATCCTTTGAAGTCGACGTTTGCTTTTTCTTTTGCCTTTTGTAGCTGTTCTTGGTTTTATTTTTTTAACTATTTTTTTTAATTTACAAACCTATGATTTACAAGAAATATTCTTAGTTTCATCTACCGAAAGAGCGGCCTGAAGTCCTGCTCATATGGCCCTTATTTTAATTGTTTTAATTTTTTTATTTTTCTGTTTTTTGCTTTTTTTTTATCAATTTATTTTAGGATTTTTAATTTTTTTATTTTCTTTTTTATATTTAACCTTTAGTTTTTTTCTCTTGACTAAACTGGGAGTAAAATATGACTTTCTTACTTTAATGATTCTTTTTTTCTATCTTTTTCTCGGTATTTATCATATGTTTAACTTTTTTTCTCGTTTTCGTCATTATGCAAAATCCCGTTTAAATATGAAACAATATTTATATGCGGAAAAATTTACGGAGTTAAAAACATTTTCTTTTTTCTTGTTGCCTTTTTTATTTTTAATTCCCATTTATTCATGAGTGAATATTCACTGATCCGATAACTTTGGAACTATTTTATTTTATCTATGGGGTAGTTCGTTCTTAGTTTATTGAGTTGGTTTTTATTTGGCGATAGTTTGTTGATTTTTCAGTTCTGATATGGTGAGTAAATATGTTTTTCAATTACCGCAAAAAAAGAAAACGACTTTTGTGATGAAAAAACTTAACTATGCTTTTCTTTATCGTTTTTTTTATCGAAATGGCAAACTTTATGCACCGGCTTTATTGATTTTTTTTCTGCTTTTATTTTTTATTTTGTTACTAATTTGAATTTTACAGCCCGATATTTTTAGTAAATATCAATTTAAATCCATTTGAATAAAAAGAAATTTTCAGTCTTATAGTGTGATGTATTTCAAATATATTACAGCCTTAGATGAAAAATATATGCTCATGCCCGGAACTTCGATTGGAGCGAGTTCCAGCGATACGGTAATTGCCTTTTTTGATAATTTAACTCCCTCCGATATGGCTTATTTAAATACCGAAAAATGAATATTACGGGAAGATATTGCTTCTTCGCGTTTAATTGTTTATATTTTGAAACAAATTATTTTTTTGATTAGTTTAGGATATTTGCTTCCCACATTTTATTTTGGACTTCGATACGGATGAAAAATTTTAATCATTTTTCTTTTGAGTTTTATTCTTAAGTTAATCTTAATCTTGCCCGTTTTATGATTGACCAATTTAGGGTTTAATATTTTATCCTTAATTTTTCTCTTTTTCTTTGCTTTTACGGATTTAACTCGTTTTCAAAGCATGGTCAAATATTGACAAAAATTAAATAAGTTGAATGCCGCCGGTTTTGATAATTATCAAACAAAATTAGTCGCTATCAAAGTTGAAAGTTCCGAAATTCAATTAACCTTAAAAGTTTTACAAATTGGGGCGCTTGTTATTGTCGCTTTTCTTTCGGCTTTTCCTTTGCGATTGTGCGTCATGTATGGAATGACTTTTTTTATTCTTTGAGAATTATTATCCTATTTAGAAACTATGTGTTATATTTTTTTCACTCGTGTTACCGAAAAACATTCTCGCTTTTTTGCTAAATTATATGAAAAATTAGTTTTCAAAAATGGTCGCGAAGAAGAGGTAAAAGGAATTAATGATTAATTTAATTAAAGGATTTCACGATTATTTTTCTCCGCTGGCGGAAAGACGTAATTTTGTTTGTCAAAAATTTAATTATTTTGCGCAAAAATTAGATTTTGGCCGTTTAGAAACTCCGATTGTCGAAGAGGAAGCAGCTTTTATTAAAACACTTGGTTCTACCAGCGAAGTTATCTTACATCAATTTTTTTATTTACAAAACATCTCCGCAAAACAAAAAAAATGAGTTTTGCGTCCGGAACTTACATCCGGAATTATGCGGGCAATTGCACAAAAAAAAATTTTTAAAGTCCCGCAAACACAAACCTTTTATAGTTCCGGTCCCTGTTTTCGTTATGAAAAGCCGCAAAAAGGACGAACACGACAATTTTGACAGTGAAATGTGGAACAAATTCACACCAATCGATATTCTCTCAGTTCGCTTTTTCAGTGAATGAATATGATGTTGTCTTATTTTAAATTGGAAAAAAATGTTCTTTTAAAGATTAATTATTTAAATCAAGCGCAAATTATTTATTTAAAAAAATATTTACATAATAATTCTCATTTGACAGAAAAATTTTGTGCAAGTTGTTTAATCAGACAACAAAAAGGAAATATTCATCGTATTTTAGATTGTTCTCGATGCGCTTCTTTATTTTCCAAGAATCTCAATTTACTCGATTGTTTAGATGAACATGAAAAAAAACACTTTGCTTTTTTACAAACTCAATTAAAACTTTGCCTTCCGCAGGTAAAAATTGTGGTTGTTCCAACTCTTACACGCGGATTAAACTACTATCAAGGTTTAGTATTTGAATTGAAATATCTTTCTTCTTCAAAATGAGCGAAAAATGTTATTTTAGCCGGCGGTGAATATTCTCTGTCGACCTTTATTTCCGCAAGTTCAAGCGCAACCATTTCGGGAGTTGGGTTTGCAATTGGAATCGAGCGTTTTCTTTTTGCCTTAGAAGAAAATCAGTTTGTTTACTCTCTCAACCAAAAAACTGATATTCTCATCGGCTGAGAAAACGAAAATCATTATATAAAAGCGCTTCAAATTCAAAAAGAATTATTTAGTTTCAATTTTCCGCCCAAATTACTTTTTAGACCCCTTTCATTTTCAAAATGCATGACTTTTGCCCTCAAAAATTCTTCTCAATGATTAATTTATTTGTCAAATCGTTGAATGAATCAACAAAAAGTTGAGTTACAAAAAATTAATTTTAAAGAAAAAAAGAATAAATCTTGAATTTTATCGCTGACTAAAGTCTCTCATGATTTAAAAACTAAAATTCATTCTCAAAATGATCAATAACAATAAAATTACTTATACTCATCAAATTAATGAACATCTCTTAAATAAAGAACTTAATTTTTGTGGATGAGTTCAAAAAATCAAACGTCTTGGAAGCTTATTTTTTCTTGAGTTTCGAGATAGTTACGGATTTCTTCAATTTGTAGTTCATAACAAAGATTCACTTTTATTTTCCGAAATCGGTCAATTAAAAAAAGAAGATGTTGTACAATTGTCCGGTATTTTGATTCATCGTCAGGAAATCAATTCTCGTCATATGACGGGAAAATATGAAATTCGATTAAAAACCATAAAATTGATCAATTCCGCAACTCTGCCTCCTTTTTTAATTCAAAACGAAACGGACGGATTAGAAAAATTAAGATTAAAATATCGTTATTTAGATTTACGACGACCGCAAATTCATAAAAATTTAATTTTTCGTTCTCGTTTAATTTATGCTTTTCATTCTTTTTTTCAAAATTTAAATTTTACGGAAATTGAAACTCCCATTCTTTCTTTTCCGACGATTGAAGGAGCACGAAACTTTTATGTAAGATTTTCTACTCGTTTTGGATACGAATTCGCTCTTCCTCAGTCTCCTCAAATGTATAAACAATTATTAATGGGAGCAGGTTATTCCTCTTATTATCAAATTGCTCGTTGTTTTCGAGATGAAAATTTAAGATTAAATCGACAACCGGAATTTACTCAATTAGATTTGGAAATGGCTTTTGCTCGTTCTGAGGATGTAATTTCCGTAGTTGAAGATTTACTGGTTTATGCCTTTCAAAAAAGTCAGTTATTTTCTCTTCAATCTTCTTTTCCTCGCCTTACTTGAGAAGAAGCCTGAAACAAATATGGAACGGATGCTCCGGACTTGCGTTTTGATTTATATTTAAAAGATTTTTCTCATTTACTGTCCGAAAAAATTCGAAAAACAAAAAGCATGATTGGAATTGAGTTTTCTCAAGTTTTAACAAAAGATCAATTTGCTCTTTTGGAAGCGGAAATTAGTAAAATCACCGATACTCCCTTGGCTTTATTTAGCCCACAGCGGCAAATGAGTCATTTGAATCTAGAACAAATTAATGCAATTCGAAATTATCAGCAAAATAAGTCGTCTTCAAATTCTCTTATTTTTTTTACGGGGCGAAAACGACAAGCGCAAATGATTATGGGTCAAGTGCGCAATTTAATGGCCAATTTTTGAAATTTAAAAAATTCTCAGATTTATAAATTTTGTTGAGTTGTAAATCAACCGCTGTTTGAATTTTCGGAGACGGAAAACAAGTATGTCGCTTTACATCATCCGTTCACTCGCCCGCTTTCTGTTAAAGCCTTTCACAAAGACTGAAAAAAAACCATCGCGGCCAGTTATGATTTAGTTTTAAACGGATGCGAAATTGGAAGCGGCGGAGAGAGAATTTATGAATCAGAATTGCAAAGAAACATTTTGAAAAAATTAAATTTAAGTTCGCGTAAAATTGAAAAAGATTTTGGATTTTTTCTTCAAGCCCTAGAATATGGATTTCCGCCACATGCCGGATTTGCTCTCGGAATTGATCGTTTGATTATGATCCTCACCAATGCCAAAAGTATTCGCGATGTAATCGCTTTTCCCAAAACTTTAAATTTCAATTGCTTAATGACGCAAACTCCGGTTAAACGCAAATAATGATTTGTTGGAAAAACATTTCAAAAAATTCTTAACCCATATAAAATATAAATGTTATCAATTATTAGCGGAAATGGCGGAACTGGTAGACGCGCTAGCCTTAGGAGCTAGTATCGGAAACGATGTGGGGGTTCAAATCCCTTTTTCCGCACCATTGATTTATTAAACAAAAAGTCGAGCATTTGCGCTCGACTTTTTGTTAATTAATGAATAACGAGAATTGTTATTTATTTTGTTCTGCCAGCACCATTTCTACATGCTTGCAAATCATTAGTTCTTCGTTTGTTTTGATCACCATTGCTTTAATTGGCGAATCATTTTCGGACAGTAAAAAATGTTTTGCCGTAGAATTTTTTGTGGAAAATAAATTCTTTTTAAATTTAATCGGTAAAACATGTAGTTTATCCGCCGTTTTTTGCACAATGACTTCGCTGTTTTCTCCAATTCCCGCCGTAAAGACGAGAAATTTCATTTTTCCCTTGAGTTTATTTGCATAATTTACAATATAATTAGCAACTCTTTGCGAATAAATATTGAGAGCTAATTCGCAACGTTCGTTTCCGGCAGCGGCATTTTCTTCAATTTCTCTCATATCCGGACTTAATCCACTTACTCCCAGCAAACCGGATTTTTTATTTAAAGAGTGAGTAATTTCTTCAAGTGTCATATTTCGCTCGTGTTTAATATACTCATGAATTGATGGATCGATATCACCACATCTTGTTCCCATCATCAAACCAGCCAAGGGAGTGAATCCCATTGCGGTATCAATTGATTGATTATTCTCAATTGCACAAACACTTGAACCGTTTCCCAGATGACAAATGACGGCATTGATTTCTTTCAATCCATAGATTTGACGAAGATAAAAAGCATTATACTCATAACTAATTCCGTGAAATCCATATCGTTGAACTTTATTTTCTTCATATCACTCGTAAGGCACAGGATATAAGGCATTCACGAGGGGCATTGTCGTATGAAAAGAGGTGTCAAAAGACATTACTCCCGAAACATTGGGCAAATGTTTGCGACAAGCCTTAATAACCGCTAAATGAGCGGGATTATGTAAAGGAGCCAGATTTAGCATATTGGAAAACTTTTTTACTACTTCATCGGTAATATAAGTCGGTTTAATAAAGGTATTTCCGCCGTGTACCACTCGATGTCCAATCGCGGTAATTTCATTTAAATCATTCATGACTCGAATTTCTTTTAAATATTTCAAAACAATTTCAATGGCAATGTCATGATTGGGAAAATGTTCTTTATTTTGAATTTTTTTTCCCTGATATTCAATGTTGATAATTCCATCAACTTTAATTCTTTCGGCAAGGCCTTTGCAAATGACTTTATATTCATCATTTGTTTTTTCTAATAACTGGAATTTAATAGAACTGGAACCAGCATTAATAATTAAATAAAATAGATTTTTCATAATTGTTACTTTAATTTCCTTTCTCTGATTTTATTTTTTATTCTTTATATTATATATGGGTGTTGTCAAATTTAAAATACAATGGACGGCTTTGAAAGTGATTGATTGAGTTATTATTTATTCGTTTTTTGTTAATATTTGCTGAACAGCTCGGGCAACTCCGTGTTTTTCCACACTTTCCGTAAAATGAGTAGCCACGGATTTTAATTGGGGCATGGCATTTTTCATGGCAACTCCGATTGCCGATTGTTGAAACAAACTGACATCATTTCCGCTATCTCCAATCGTCATAGCATGAGTTTTTAAGTTTAGTTTGAGTCGTTCGCCGAGTCAAAGGCCGGCACTGGCTTTATCAACTTGAAATGCATTTATCTCCACAATTTCTCATGCAGTTCCGATTTCCTCACCGGTAAAAATGATTTGTGCATCTTGAGGAGACAAATAATTTGTAATCGTTTTTAATTTTTGAATTTGACCATAAATTAAAATTCTTTGACATCCAAATTCGAAAGACGGTTCCTGTTTGAAAGAATGGGCCTGTTCTTCGCGAAGAATTTTTCGATTATTTTGCGAAAGGGGTAAATTTTGATAAAAAACTCGATTTTTTTTTGTTTTATTATCAATAACATAATAAATGAGAAAATTTTCGGCATTTTGTTTGCCTCATTGATAAACTTTTTTCGTTGTTTTTGTTTTTAATTGATGAAAATGAAGAAGAGAGAAAGGATTTAATTGATAAACGTTGATTCCGGAACCCGTAATTAAATAATCGGCCTTTACGAGTTTTGCCAGTGCATAACTTCTTTTGAAGGAGCGCCCGGTAATAATTACAATTTGATATTTATGCTGTTTGGCGATTTGTAAAGCCTGTTGATTTTCTTGACTTATTTGCATTTGCCCGTCAAGAACGAGTGTTCCATCTAAATCTATAAATAAGATTTTGATTTGTTTTTCCTTAATCATAGAAATCTTTTATTTCTTGGATTTTGTTTTTGCAGAAAGTTTCGAATTTTTTTTGTTTTGGCGTTGACAAAATTTGATTTTTTTTATTCACTGACGTCAATCAAACGAACCCATTCGAATCGCTTCCATTATCATTGTACCAATAAATAAAAGTGCAAACAATCCGATGACAATTCCCATAAAAATTCAGGGCAGAATTGAAGTTTGTTGCAAAACTGTCGGTTCGGGATTGGTAAAAAAAACTCAATTTGTCATAATTATTTAAGAGTCATTGTTTTTTCTTTCAATAACTTGGGTTTTCAAATTTTTCCAAATCCAACGACGAGAAAAACAAAAGGCAAGAAATAGGACAGAATCGAAACAATTGTTTTTGCCAGCGGATAAATTAGTTTTTGTCTTAATAAATTCGTGTTGGCGTTGCGAATCAAAATTTGAATGCTTTGTCAGTATTTCACAAAATCAATGATTTGAACGGTGATTCCAAAAACAAAGACACCAATTGTAAGGCCTCATCCAAATCAAAGAACAACTTGAAATCAGCGTTTTAATTGAAACATTGAACTTTTATTGTTGTGATCGAGAATTGGTTTTAATTTTTTTCATGATCAGCTGAGCATACCAATCTCAATAATGCCTCCTATGAGAAGCAGATTATTGGTATAGTAACTATCATTCATATTTCAAACATCGCTTCATCCGGCGATGGAAAATCATCACCCGAAAGCAAACTGAATTCCGCCGGCAATTAATACAGCTTTAAAACGGGAAATTTGATAACTTTGAATTAAGTTTGTTACGGTCGGTTCTAATAAACTGATCATTGATGAAAGAGCTGCACAAAAAACAGCGATATAGAAAAGAAAACCGAGAACATTTGCGATGCCGGAGTTGGCATTTGCTCCGCCGGCAACATTATAAAAAGTAAACGGCATAGTTCGAAAAATTAAATCGGCTCCGCCATTAAATTTTTCCAAACTGGCCATGCTCGTCGGATCTACTCCGTTTTTGGCGACATATCCAATGCCTTGCCATTCAATCAGCGAGGCGGAAACATTTCAATCGGTGACATAACCGGTTTGGCGAACGATTGATTGTATGACCTCTTGATTTTCATTTTTCATTACTAAAATTGATTCAAACTGTCGAGCGGCTCCGGTTTCGGGATCCACTCCTAATCCGTATCCGATAGTTGAACCAACAATAACACAGGCTAAAAGCCCCACCAATGTGTCACCGGCCATAATTGTTAAGGCTCGATTGGTGTTGTCTCCTTTTTCCGGAGCATTGGCGGAATAAATAATAATAATGGTTACACACAGAGAGAGAGTAAATAAAGCTTGTCCAAAAGCCGCACTTCAGGCTTCGCCCTGCATTAATTTAGCAAAATTAGGTTGAAAAATAGCATAAATACCGACTCAGGCATTATCAAAAGTTAAACTATAAATAAAGAAAAAACAAATAATAATAAAAAGCAATGGAACCATTACTTTATTGACTTTTTCGATTCCGGATGTTAATCCGCGACTGACAATAAAAATTGAACCACCAATAACAACCGAAAAAACCAACAATATTTTTCACTGAATGTTTCCGCTTCAGCCATTCACAATTGGCAAGCCTTGAATTTCATTAAAATAAGTAGATTCCAACATATTTCCCGGTTTTCCGGATAAAGTTCCGCCAATTCCAATGATGTTAAAAGCCGAAATAATAATTCAGGCGATAATAATTGCATAATAACAGCCTAATAATAGTTGAACTGCAGCCTGCAGTCATGCAAAGGAGCGTCCATGACTGCCTAAATATTGAGAATAAAAAAGACAGGGCGCTTTTCTTCATTTATGACCCAAATTAATTTCTAAAATTAAGAGCGGTAATCCCAAACACAATACTGCTAAAAGATATGGTAAGAGAAAAGCTGGACCTCCATAGTTCATTAAGTGTGTGGGAAATCTTCAAATATTTCCTAACCCTACCGCGGCTCCAATGGCGGATAAAACATAACCGAGAGTAGACATTTGTTTTTTCTTTGTCATAATAATTGAATTAAAATGAGAAACTATTCTTCTCTGAATTAGAGTTTCAAGTTAAAAAATTCATTTTACCATATTTCCATATTTTGTCGATTGGTTTAGCATTTAATTGTCAACATAAAGGTAATAAATTTTAATTTTGAACGCATGTTAAAGCGAATTTTTTATTGAGTAAAAGAAAGTAAAATTTTAGCTGCTTTTTGCTTTTTTAATCGTTGAAAACTTTGTTCAAAATCGGTAAAGAAAAAAATTTGAGTAATAATTTTATTTAAGTCGTCAAACTTTAAAGTTTCGTTTTTGAGCAGGTCATAGCATTTTTTTCAAGTGGATCAAAGTTTTCGTCCCGTGATAAAGTTTAAAGTTGCATTTTTTAAAACTAAATGATTTAAATTCAAAGCAACCATATTTTCTGCATATAAAGATAAAACATTGATGATTCCGGCTGGATTCAAATAGGAAACGGCTTGCGTTAGAGCTGAAATTGAACCGGACATTTCTAAAACCACATCAATGCCTTCGTTTTTCGTTTGATGCGTAATTTCTTTTTGCAAGTTTGGATTATTTCCATTTAAGTAATTGTTTTTGAAACCGAGAGCTTGAATTATTTGCTGACGATATTTATTAATACCGGTAATAAAGAGTCGTTTGGGTTTATGTGTGCGTGCAATCAAAGCGGTTAACATGCCAATCGGGCCATCTCCACTAATGAGAACATTCTTGTCTTTTAAGGAAATTCCTTCTAATACATGTTGTGCATTTCCCATTGGTTCTAATAGTGCGCAATATTTTAGGGGTACAGTTTGATCCAGTTTAAATAAAATGCTTTCGGAAACGACAATGTATTCGCTTCAGGTTCCGTGAGTATCTAAACCGAGTATCTTTCCATTTTCACAAACATGAAAATTTCCCTTTTTACAAGTTCGACAAGTTCCATCAAAGATATGCGTTTCCAACGCGACATAATCCCCCACTCTTATTTTTTCAACGGCTGATCCGATCTTCACCACTTGACCGATTCCTTCGTGACCGCCGACATGAGGGAATTGAGTGATTTTTGTTTTTGCTCATTCGTCTCACTGATTTAAATGAAGATCGGTACCGCAAATTCCCGAATAGATTAAGCGTACTTTTACTTCATTCTTTTGTTTGAGTTTCGGTTCCGGAATTTCTCGCAATTCAAAACCGGCTTGGGCCGCTATCTTCACAATTGCTTTCATATCGTTAAGTTTATTTTAATCTAAACGAAAAACATTTTCTTTTTTGAAAAAAAAGATTAAAACTTGAATAACAAATAAAAAAAAGAGTAAAATTAAAAAAAAGAAAAAGAGAAAAATAAAATTATGGCTTGATGAGGTGTTTTATTAATTAGTTTGGCTACTTTATTGATTGGTTTAATTGCTGGTTTCTTTTTAACTCGTTGATTTTTTACTCGTCAATTAAAAAAGAATCCGCCCATAAATGCCAATATGATACGAGCAATGTATAGTCAAATGGGACGAAAACCATCCGAAGCTCAAATTCGAGCGGTGATGAATTCAATGCAAAAACACAAATAGTAATTCAGAAAGAAATAATCAAATGAGAGTAAGTTTATCGTTAGCTTGTGAAAAATGCAAAACTCGTAATTATTTTTCTGACAAGAATAAAACTCTACAAAAAGAAAAACTCACATTAAAAAAATATTGCAAACATTGTCGCCAACAAACGCTACATAAAGAAAAACCCAATAAATAAAATAAGGCTGATTTATTTTTTTGAATGAATGACAAACAATCAAATTTTTCCGGTGAATTAAATTCTTCCAACAATTCAAACAAAGGAAACGATAATTTTCAACTTTCGCAGATTTTTTCTATTCGTTGAATTCGTATTTTAGCTTTTGTTGTTTTTCTCATTTCGCTTTTCATTGTTTCTCGTTTTATTTCATCGGAATTATCTTTGCTTTTTGTCGCGGTTTTACCTTTGTTTATCGGCGCCGCCATGTCGTATTTTATTGAACCGTTGATTCGTTTTTTTAATCGTTTCTTAGGATTGCGAATTAGTCAAGGAATTACCTACTTTTTACTTTTTTGTTTTACTATTTCGTTAACAGTCGGATTGTTTATTTTGTTTTTTATTCAGGTTGATCGTTTGTTTACTTTATTGTTAAAAGGTCAGGATTCCGGTCAAATTCGTTATTTTATTAAACAGGTAGGAGAACCGGATGTTAAATTAAGTGACATTGATAGCATGGTCTTAAATACTTCCGGGAATGATTTTACTTTGGAATTAAATTTTTTAGGTCCTCCCGATGAGTCCTGATATGCTCATACAACACCACCGGCACCCGGAGAATTACCGACCACTGTTACCTATGTTTATAAAAAAACCGATACTGGAGGAATTTACAATTTGTTATTTACTTTAATTACAAATATTCCTCAATTAAAAAATGTTTTGCTTGGTTTAATTCGAAGTTTATCCAGTTGAAATAAAACCAGTTACATTGATTGATTGTTTAGTAATTATTTAGCGATTTTTAGTTTTGCTTATATTTTTCTTTTTTCGCTTTTGATTACTCTTTTCATGATGGGAAAAGGCGGCAAGTTTTATCGCTTTATTTGAAATTTTTTTATGAAAAATCAACCTCGCGAAATTGCTCAAAAATTGGAAATTCGTTTGAAAAAAAATATGACCGCTTGATTAAGAGGATTGGTAGTGGATGAAATTTATATTTTTTCCTTTACTTTGCTTTTTATTTTTCTGGCCGGATTGATATGAAAAGATAGCTCATCTTATTTGGAAAACTCTCTGACTTTAGCTATTTTTATGGCAATTTTTAATTTAATTCCTTATTTTGGTCCGTGAGTTGGCTTGGGATTAATTGCCAGTGTCGGCATGGCCGATGCGATTAATTTTGGAACCGGATTATGATCGGACTGACTACCTTTCATTATGGCTGTTTCCGGAGCCTTTATTGTGCAAATTGGAGAATCCGCGATTGTTGCTCCGCTCGTTTATTCGCATCAGGTCAAACTTCGTCCGCCGACGATTATTATCGGTTTAGCGTCTTTAGGAGTGGTCTTTGGAATTTTTGTCATGCCTTTCGTGATTCCGTTAATTCTTTTTTTGAAAATTGTTCTCTTTACGGTTTATAAGAAAGAATGAAATATTTAACCGTAAAGGAACTCCGAGACCTGTGATGTGTCTTTTGAAAAAGCAAAGCCCATGTTCAGTTGCCGTCTTACTCTTTAGTGAGTGATGATGCTTCTCTGTTTTGAGTAAATTCTGGAATCGCGGCAATTAAACCGTTTTTTCTCGGATTCAAAACGCCTCCGTCTCAACGTTTATTTAATATTCAAAAAGCGGCGCGAACAAATGATTTAAATCAAATCGGGCATACAAATCGTCATTTGAGCTTTTTTGAAATGATGGGTAATTTTTCGCTCGGAAATTATTTTAAAAAAGAGGCCATTATTTGAGCTTGAGAATTTCTCACTCAAAAAGAATATTTGGGTTTACCGGCCAATCGACTTTATTGAACCTATTTTGAAAAAGACGAAGAGACAAAGAGAATTTTACAAAAAACTTTACAAATTCCCGATACTCATTTATTTGCGAAAACCAAAAAAACCAATTTTTGAGATTTGGGAGTTGGTCCCTGTGGACCTAATTTGGAAATTTTTTATGATTTAGGAGAAGAGCACGATTCATTTGCCCGCGGATTGGAATTATTAGCCAATGATGTTGAGAATGAACGTTATCTAGAAATTTGAAATATTGTTTTTTCGGAATTTTTAAATGAAGAAGGCAAACTCGTTGCTTTACCGACCAAAAATATTGATACCGGAGCTGGATTGGAACGTTTAGTTACCGTTTTGCAGCAAAAAAACAATTGTTTTGAAACGGAAATATTTCAACACTCGCGTGCTTGTCTGGAGAAATTAAGTCAACAAAAATTTATTTTTCAACGAGATCAAGATTTAAGTCAAGTCCAACAAAAAATCAATTATCGGTTCAAAGTGATTTTGGATCATTTGCGAACCGCTGTATTTCTCTTGACCGATGTTTTGCAAAAAGGACTTTCGCTCAATTTTCAAAATACGCAACATTATATTATTCGAAAACTTATTCGTATTGCCCTCTTGCAATTTTATTTTCTCGCTCATACAAAATTTTTTGTAGAAGAATTATATGCCGCCATTTTGAAAGATATGAGTCCCTTTTATTCCAATTTAAGAACTGCTCAGGCGCAAACAAAAAAATATCTTTTACAGGAAGAAAAAAAGTTTTGAACTTTAATTAAAAACGAACATGTGCAAAAACTTTTTCATCAACCTCCCGAAACTCTTTCGGGAGAAGAAATTTTTACTTATGTCACGACTTACGGTTTACCTCTAGAATTTATAAAAATGTTAAGCGAGAAATATAAAATTCAATTAAATTTGTTGGCTTTTCAAAAACTTTGAGCCGTTCATCAACGAAAATCTCGTCATCAAGTTTCGTCGTTTGCTACCAATATTCAACTGTTAGACTTACCGAAAAAGCCACCCACTATTTTTTGGGAAAATACGATTAATTCCTCTCTTTCGGCAACAGTTTTGGGAATTTTTGATCAAGGAAAATGAGTTTCTCAGGCCGAAAATCAAACCGTATGAGTTATTTTTGATCAAACTCCTTTTTATGCTGAACGAGGAGGGCAGACTTTTGATACGGGGCAACTGTTTAATGAGAAAGGGTTGCAGGGAAAAATTATTAATGCTCAGTGAAATCGTCGTTTTCAAGTTCTTCATCAATGTATTTTGAAAAAAGGTCTTTTAAAAACTCATCACAAAGTAAATTTGACAATTAATCAGCAAAAAAGAAATTTAACACGAAAAAACCATTCCGGAACTCATTTATTAAATGGAACTTTAATGCGCTTAATTGATTCAAAAATTAAGCAAACAGGCTCTTTTAATGATGAAAATTATTTACGTTTTGATTTTTCCACAACGCAAAAAATAACTCTCTCACAATTAAAGAAAGTGGAAAAAGAAATTCAAAATCTCATTCAACAAGCTATTCCGGCTCAAATTCAAGAAATGAGTTGAGCCCAGTCACAAAAATTAGGGGCGGTCGCTCTTCATGATGAATTTGATATCAAAAAAAATGTGCGAGTTGTTGCCTTTGGTAAATTTTCAATTGAATTGTGTGGTGGAACTCATGTACAAAATACATCAAATATTGAACAATTTTTTTTCACTCGTTTTGAAAGCATTAGTCAAAATTGCTATCGCCTTTATGCTATTACCAGCATGCAAACTTGTGAAAAAAAATATAAAGAAGCCCAAATAAGATTTAATACTTGATGAAAAAAGCAAAATTTTGTCTCCTTCGAGACTTTGCCTTCCTCCTTATTTCGCCTTTTAACAAAACTTTTATCCGTTCAACCTTTTTCTTTGTTGCATTATCGATGACTTCAAATAAAATTTCAATCTCAATTTAAAGAATGAAAAACGAAAGAAGAAACAAAAAGCATAAAGACGAATTTAATGAATTATTCAATACCCTCAACGGATTTCAATATTATTCATTCGTTTCCCTTTTTATTTCATGTGATTGAGAAAAAACCACCTTTTTCTCTAAATTTTCTCTGAGCTTTATTTGATCAACAAAAAAGAAATTTTTCGGGTTTTTTATGTTTTCTCTATCCAATTAAACAGCAAAACTATTTTTTTGTCATTTATGATGGGCGAAAAAATATGAATGAAGATTGAAAAAAAAGATTGAATCATCGTTTTGCTCATCAAATTAAAGTAGGCGGGCAAAATAATAAATTTCAAGGAACTTTACAAACCTTATCGGTCACTCTTTTTAAAAAGTTTTTGCAAACAGAATTATTCAAAAATTCGCCTAAAAAGAGTATAATCAAACACGGAAATTAGAAAGTTAGAGTTAACAAATGAAATTTTTTTACGAAATTGTGTTTTTTTTACGAAAATATTTTTGAATTTTATTGGCTTGTTTGTTTTTTGTCGTTACTCCTGCCATTTTCACAATTTATTACACGATTTGAGTGAGTGCCAAAACCGAACAAATTGAACATTCAATCGCTCTTTCAAAAATGCCAAACCACGAAAAATTACAACATTTAAAAAAGCAAATTTTAGATAAAATCAATGATTTAACCGGATTATTTATTGTTTCCGAACCTATTTTTGATTCCTTTAATATCAAAGAAATTTTAGTCAAAATTGAAGATTCAATATTTTTACAAAAGGACGGCGAAAGATTATTAAAAACTTTAATTGATCAACATTCCCTTTTAACTCGTCCTCGTTTGAATTTGAATTATGAAATAACTCCCTTTATTCCTGTTGATAACAATATTCCCAATCCTCATGCAAATACTCGCGATATGCGTAATTCTTTTCTTGACTTACAAACTTGATATGCTAATTATTTAGTTCCATTGGAAGAAGCCCCATCTCAATTCTCTTTTTCCATTGAAACAACAACTCTTGCCTCCTTTGCTCGTGTTTTTCCCGATCGAACATTTACTTTGAATTCAGAGGGAGAGATTGATACGGCGGAAGAGATTTTTGTTGATTTGATTAGTCATCTTGTGCCCTCATCGAACCCGGATTATACAAATTGATTTGCTCGTTTTTCCTGAACCAACAATTCATCAATTTATCAAGTCGCCTGATCGTTAATTTTCTTTTGAAAAAATTATCACGATGACGGAAAGATTGGAGAGTATAAAAAGTTCATGCGCGATTTATTTTTTTCTTCAAACGAATCCACCGGTCTTTTTGGATTTTTAAGGGGCATGTCTTTCGCCGAGAATACGGATTGACCGATTAATGATGAGTTGATGACTCCGCTTGAAGCCGCGAAAAAAGTACAATATCGGCGCTCATTTTACGAAAAATTATTTGTTTCCCGAGACGAATTTCGATCTTATTGAGAAGAAATTTCAAGTCATGCCAATTCACCATGACGAAATGGAGATTCAAAAGCCGCAAACACGCCGTGACCTCTTTTGGATCGTTCAATGACTTCAATTGAAATTGAAGCGAAATTAAATTATCAAATGGAATTATTAAAAACACAGTTAAAAGCGGAGTTTCAAACTCTTGAAGGAACGATTGATGGTGATTTAACAACCGCCGCAACTTCATGACCAATCGATGATTCAACTTTGAGTTTAGAAGAAGCAAGAGCGAAAGTGGCCCATCGCCGTTGAGTTCAAGAACAAATCATTGTTAATCAACGATTAACCGCCTTAGAAGAATTACTTACTTCATGATTTGCTGATCTTTATACGGAATCGCCCGTTGTATCGTTTGAAGATAGTGAGGACTATTCCAATTCCTATCGGTCCACGGCGAATATTGATTCAGCAACCGAGACTCCAACGGCCGTACGAGCGAATCAGCCTCGAATTGCCGTTCCGTCCCCTTATGCTCGAGTATATTCAATTGAAATTGGAAATTTACCCGAAAGTTTCGCTGATGCACCATATACAAAAGATGGAAAAAGATATCTCTCGGGAGTTGAATTATTTATTGATGAACTTGGTTTCGTGAAAAAAATAAGAGTTTATAGTATTTACAATTTTTGACGAGATTATTTCTGAGCAGATGGAACTTCATCATACGGGGCCGACAAAGTATTGAATGGAGTTAATTTGAATGTCTTGGAGGAAAGTGATTTACAGACTTTAAAAACACACATTCAAGACAAACAAGGAGTATTTTATTATTACTATACGCAAGACAATCTTTCTCTTGCATAGTTAGTCATAAATTAGTAAATGGTAAAATATATAGTCAATAATGGTAAATTTACCGAGTTTGCATATTTCGTTAATTAATAAAACTAAACTGGAAGTCCTTAATGTTCTTCAGGGAATTTCTCGGTATATTTCGGCTATTCATATTGAAGATAATCTATTAACACACGAAGGAATTGACATTCTTTCCTTTCTTCGCAAACGATATCCCAAAAAGACAATCATTTTAGATTTGTCGCAAAAACTTACTTTAACGGAAGAAATAAAAAATTGAATTCGGCGAGATCCGATTAAAAACTACATTTTAAATAGTCATTTGCCTGCGGCGGAACTGATTAAGTTTATGAGATTTTTACGTTCTTATCAAAAAACAATTATTTTACGCGGAACCAAATTTCCGCTTTCTTTATTAAAAAAATATAAAGTGGCAAATCTTTTTTATTTTCAACCATTAACAAATAAAAATAGAACTTGAAAATTAGAAGAAATAGACTATATGAAAAACATTTTGAAGCAAAAATTTAATTTGTGAGTCGGGGATGTCAGTCGTATAAATATTCCCGATTTACAAAAATTACCGATTGAAAGTTTTGTCTTTAGCCGAGAAATTTGTTATTCTTTTAATCCGATTGAAACCAGTAAACAAATTTTTATTGTTATCAAAAATGAATATGCCCCGCACGAAGATGTTTCCGTTTAAATTGTGAGTTGATTAAAATCTACCGTTTTTCCGATTATTTTTCGTCCTTATTATCGGTCTAATTTATTTTTTTATCGTCCTTTTTCAAAAAATGTCAAATTTTCCGTTTTTTCGATTTTAATCAGTGGTTTTTTATGCACTTATCTCTTCGGATATACATTAATTTATCAAATTTTAAATCATTTTGGATACAGTACTTTTTTTGGGATTGAACAAAAATATTTTTTTTTAATTACTTTGAGTTTTGTTGTCTTTATTTATTGTCTTATCGCTGCTTTTGAACGTAAAGCAAAGTATTTTATGCGAATGTCACCCATTTTAATTTGAACTTTTATTTTAATCGTGAGCCGCTTAAATATTTTTTATCAACCAACGGTGACCAGTTATGGTTCGATTTCCGATGTGGCGACCAACACTCAACTTTATTTATATTTATTTCGCACTATGGTCATCATCATAAAAATAATTTTGGTGATTTTATTTTTTCTCGGTCTGAATCGAAATTTTGGCCGGGCCGCGATACGACCTCGCAAAATTAACTCTTATTTTTTTCCGTTGATGGTTTTGTTTGCTATTTTTTTATACTTTGCTACCAAGGAGCTGACTTTTTTTTCTCCTTCGGTAATCAATAGTTTGCCGCATGTTTCCGTGAATCAGCAAACATTGGTTGATTTTTGAAAAAGTGCTCCGCTCGCCTTTAAGCCATTTTTTTATTTTGAGATTGTTCTTTTAGCTCCCTTTCTCGAAGAAATTGTTTTTCGTTATCTAGTCGCGGTGCTTTTCTTTTATTCTTCCCTTGATTATTTTATTGCGGTCACCGTTTGATTTGGACTCGCCCATGTGAATTTGTCCGATGTACTTGACGAACAGAATCAATTTGATTTTGCAAAATTTTTGAATAATTGTCTCGTTTATTTTAAAGCCGGATTTCTTTACGGCTTTATTTATTGATTTTCGGGTCATCAAATCGGATATACAATTCTCTTTCATGCGAATCATAATTTAGTATCTACCTTGCCCTGATTTCTTTAATTTTTATTCAAAAGAGTTAAAATTTTTTTCGTATTTGTTCGTTATATAATCATATGAATAAAGATTCAGAATTAAAAAATGAGTAATTGATTTACGCAAGATCTCAACGGAAAACGGATATTTGCGCTGAGTATTTTTCTTTCCGAAAAACAAAATCAATTTTTTGGTCATTTTCGGCGCATTCAAATTCCCTGATTTGTTATTGTAATCGGTGTGGTTCTTTTAACTCTGAGTTCGGGAGTTGGTTTTTATAGTGGTTTGTTAAATTCATTCGCCTTTCAAATGGTAATGTTGTTTGTGGGATTAGTAATGATTAGTCTGTTTGGATTTTTAGTTTATTTTTATCGTTATCAAAAGTCATATGTTTATTTTTTACCGCTATGCTTACTCGGCATTCGATGATTATTTTTTATATTTATCAATACCGGATTAACCTCTAATTCTTTCTTTACCATTCCCATTGATTCATTTAATTTTCTTTTTAATTCGGATTTCAAGGAAAACTTGGTTTTGTCGCAACTGTCCGTACTGAAGCAAAAACAAAGCATGGTATTAAATTTTTTATTAGATTTAATTTCGATGAGTTTTGTGATTCTTTTTTTTCTTTTGAATCGTGAGTACTGAAAGCGAATTATTCGGAATTTTGCTCGGCGTCCGGTTTTATTTTTCGGTTTTATTCTGATTTTTCTGACGAGCATTCTATTTATTTATTACGACGGTTTACCCAACAAAACTGATTCCGAACAATCTCAAAATCAACAAGCTCTTCTTGACTTGTACTCATCAAGTTCACATTGAGGTCGCTTTTTCTTTTTTTTAAAAGTTGTTCTCATTGCTCCGCTTTGAGAGGAAATTATTTATCGTTATTTACCGGGAACTTTTTTTGATCAAAATGAGCACTTTTTGTTTCTCATTTTTTTCGGCACGATTTGATTTGCCGGAAGTCACATAAAGATTGAGTGAAATGATAGCGATGTTTCCATCTGAAAACAAATTTTTTCCGCAAAAACTCTCCCTTACTTTCTGAGTGGATTTTTCTATATTTGAATTTATTGATCAACGGCTTATTCCTTACCCTATACAATGGCGGCTCATTCGCTGAATAATATTGCGGTCTTTACTCATACCTTTCCGTTATTTCCGTTTTCGGCAATGTTACTAAACTTTTTGTAATGAATGAAAAAAAAATAAAAGCGAGCGAAAGAATTCGCCAACTCAAAATCAAAATTCGTCAATGAAATCGAGAATATTATTTTGAGCAACGGCCGACTGTTTCCGATGCCGTTTATGATGCTCATTATCGTGAGTTGGAACGATTAGAACAAAAACATCCCGAGTTAATTGAAGCCACTTCACCAACTCAAGTGATTGGTTATTGAGAAGCCGGAGTTTTGCCTAAAGTTGTGCACTCAAAGAAATTATTATCGTTAAAAAATGCTTTTTCCTGAAACGAAGTGCAAAATTTTGCCGAACGCGTGAAGAAGATTACCGGAGGACAACATAGTTACTTGGCGGAGGTTAAAATTGACGGTTTATCGCTGAGTTTAGTTTTTCGCAATCATCGTTTTTTATATGCCGCCACACGAGGAAATGGAGAAATAGGCGAAAATGTAACGGATAACGTTTTAGCGATTCAAAGTTTAAAAAATTTACGTCGGCAAAAATTTCCCGTTAAAAATTTTGAACTTCGCGGAGAAGTTTATCTCACTCAAAAAAATTTTCAAATCTTGAATCAAAAAATTCAAGATGCTCAAACTGTAGAATTTCACAACTATTGTCGAGAGATTTTTCTTAAATTCAATCAACAATTAAAATGAGTGGAAATTGACAAATCTCGCTCATCATCGCCAAAAGTTTTTGCTTGAGGAATTCGTTTTGACAAAACTCCGCATTCGATTCGTCGTAACGAAAAAGAAGTGAGTTTTAAAATTTTGTGTGTAGGACCCAAATCGGAAAATTATTTATCGCGATTGCAACAATGAAAAAATAGAATCAAAGAAATTCAAGGTTTTCAGTCAATAACGGCAACAAAATTTTATCTTTTATTTAATTTGCGATTTAAACAAATGCTTTTTTCCAATCCGCGAAATTTAGCTTCCGGAAGTTTGCGTCAATTGAATGCCAAAATTACGGAAAAACGAAATTTAAGCGTTCTTTTTTATGATTTAATTGGATCCGAATATGCAAATTTTACGCAAAGTGAAAAAATACAAATAATTCAAAAACTGGGATTTTCAATCGCCACCGAAAGTCAAGTTTGTACTTCTCTCGCCGAAGTTTCTCAATATATTCGTCAAATAGAAAAAATATATTCTCAACTGCCGTATCCCAGCGATGGAGTTGTGATTAAAGTGAATCAATCACAATATCACAAAAAGCTCGGTTTCAGCGAAAAATTTCCGAATTATGCTTTGGCTTTTAAATTTACGGAAAAAATGGTCGAAACTCGAATTCGAAATATTTTTCCCACCGTCGGAAGAACCGGCAAAATTACATACAACGCAACTTTGGATAAAGTTTTTTTAGATGGTAGTATGATCGGCGCGGCAACTCTTCATAATGCCGATTATATTCAAAAATTAGATATTCGTTTAGGCGATATGGTGATGATTAAAAAAGCCGGAAATGTAATTCCCAAGATTGTGAAAGTGAATCAAAAATTTCGACTTTCGAAAACAATTCGCTGACATCCCGCAACTCATTGTCCTTTTTGTCATTCAGAATTAAAACAAACTCCGCCCAAAGTCGATCAATATTGTTTGAATTCCGCCTGTGAAGAACAGCAAATTCGTCGTTTAAGTCACTTTGTGAGTTCCGAAGCTCTGAATATATTTGGCATGAGTGAATCATTAATACGTTACTTTTGAAAGTGAAATTTAATTCGCCAACCCCTTGATTTTTTTTCTTTGGAACAAAAAAAAGATCAATTACTTCAACTCGCAAAGAATCATTCACTGCCGTCGTTGGGACCGCGTTCAATTCATAAATTACTTCACTCAATTCAGCAAAGTTTGCGGGCACCCTGATTTCGCATTCTCGTCGCGATGAGCATTCCTCACATTGGGCGGGCTTCGGCTCGTCTTTTAAGTCAAAAATTTCCCACTGCCGAACGCTTACTTCAAGCAAATGCGGAAGAAATACAAGAAATTCCGGGAATTGGTCCGGAAGTTGCACATAGTATTCAAAAATTTTTTACTTGCGCGCCCAATGTANATCACTTTGGAAAAGCATTCGCTTCTTCCTTCGCATTCGGGAAAAAATAAAATTACTTCTCTTTTACAAAATAAAAATATTGTCATTACGGGATCTTTTTCCGTTTCTCGAAAAATATTAACGGAACGTTTGGAAATTCATGGAGCACGAGTAACAAAGCAAATCACGTTGCACACAAATTGACTTCTCGTGGGGGAAAAACCCGGCCGCAAAGTGGAAGAAGCAAAAAAAAAGGGAGTTGAAATTATTTTTATTCCTAATCTTCAATATCCTTTTTTAGAGAAAATGATACAACCATAATTTAGAGTTGGGTAAAATTAAGAAAAGAAAAAGAATATTTTCGTTATGAAAAAAAAATTTTATTTTCCTCCAATTGATCTCGCGGTGATTGATCGTTTAGCAAAAAGATGTCAAATTAATTTAACCTATACCGATAAAATGCGAATTATGACCGAAATTAATGAGGTTATATTACCGCGTTTACAAGTTTTTAATGAATTTTCACAAACTTTAAAAAAAAGATATTATCCGCATTTTCAAGAAACCGTTCATTTTCGTAAGGATCAAGCGATGAATGCTTCGCCGCCTTTTTTTCAAAAAAATATTCAGTTAAATAAAGACAATTATTTTGTCGTAGTAAAGAAAAATGATTAATCACTCTTCATCGAAAAAATCGCTTTCTCCTTCCGCCTCTATTTCTCGTTTAAAATCGTATTTATCATCTAATTATGAACATTTTCGTCTTTTTTATCGAACCTTATTGATGCATTTAAATTCTCCTCAAATTCAACAAAAAAAATATTTTACGGAAATTTACTTTCAAGAAATTGAAAAAAAAATTGAAGATCCGACTTTTTGAGAACAGAATCGTCATAAAAAATTGTTCGCCATTCCGTTTTCGCTTAAAGATAATTTTTTAGTGCAGAATCAAAAAACCGAAGGTGGAAGTTATATTTTAAAGAATTTTTATCCCGATTTTGATGCGCGAGTTCTCACATTATTGAAAAATTCCGGAGCGATTTTAATTGGTAAAAATACGATGGATGAATTAGGTTTAGGGGGAACGGGACTTTATGCCAAAGAAGGAGAAATTTGTAATCCGCACAATTCCGCTCATATTATCGGTGGTTCTTCTTCCGGTTCAGCGGGTGCGGTTACGGAAAATTTAGTAAATTTTGCTCTTGCCAGTGATACTGGGGATTCCGCTCGAATTGTTGCTTCTTATTGTGGCATTGTTGGTTTTAAGCCATCATTCGGAATGATTTCCCGCCACGGATTAATTCCCTATGCCCCCTCTCTCGACACGGTGGGGTTATTAACTCAGAAGGCGGAAAATCTCCTTTTTTTAACGGAAATTCTCTATCAATACGATGAAAATGATGGTGCTTCGCAAAAACCGACGAATTTACAACCGGCTCAGTTACCTCCGGTAAAAAAAATTCATATTGGTTATTTTCAGGTGAATAAAGAATGAATTGATGAAAAAACGAAAACTATTTTTTCTCGAAAAGTCATCAAAAAATTAAAATCAACCGGTTATATAGTAAAAAAAATTAAATTCGATTCCAAATTAATTCGGGCCTTAAATTTAATTTATCAAATTTTAAGTTACCCCGAAGCAATTAGTAGTCAAGCAAATTTAACCGGAATTAACTTTGGTACCGGTGTGACTCGCGAAAATCTTTCTTTTCAAGAACAAATTATTCAGAATCGTTCCGCGGGATTCGGAACCGAAATTAAACGACGTTATATTATTGGAGCTTTGTTTACGGAACGTCTCGGATATGATTTTTTTGTTCAAGCCCAAAAAATTCGGGATTACTTACGTTTATTTTTTGCACATTATTGAAAAGAATATGATTTTATTTTACATCCCGCGACATATACTACGGCTCGGCCCATTTCCGTGATTAAGCAGGAAATCAAAGATCCGCAAAAACGACTGCCGATGATTAATGATTATTTATTAATTGGTAATTTTATCGGCATTCCATCTTTAGTTTTACCCTATGCAAATTATCGACAACTACCACTTGGAATCAATATTTATGCGCCCATTCAACACGATTTGAGACTATTAAAATTGGGAGAAGATTTAGCTCAAATTTTCAATTATTCTTTTCCTTTTCTTGAAAATCATGCAAATTAAAATTGGCTTAGAATTACATATTCGTTTAAAAACAATTTCAAAACTTTTTTCTTCGGCCGCCAATCAAATTCACGCTCCGCCGAATCAACGAACTACGAGTTATGATTGAGCCTATCCTGGTAGTTTGCCGGTCATTAATCGCCGCGCTGTTGCTTTGGGATTGCGAGCCACGGCATTAATGAAAGCGAAATCCCCTGATTCTTTAACTTTTGATCGCAAAAATTATTATTATTTTGATCTTCCTAAAGGCTATCAAATCACTCAAAGTCGAAAACCGATTGGTACCGGAGGTTCTTTTTCGCTTGTTTTGCCAAATCAAAAAGTGAAAAAAATTAAAATTTTGTTTTTGGCTTTAGAAGAGGACACGGGAAAAACCAACTATCACGGACAAGAAATTTGATTGGATTACAATCGAGTAGGAGTTCCGTTAATTGAATTAACCACCGCTCCCGTTTTTACTCAAGGAAAAGAAGTTCGATGTTTTTTGGAAACTCTTTGTGCTCTTTTTCGCCAAGCTAAAATTAGTGATTGTCAATTTGAATGAGGTTCAATTCGAGTTGATGTGAATTTATCGGTTACCGATAAACTTTCTCATCAAGCTCATCCTTTGACGGAAATTAAAAATCTCAATTCCATCGCCAATATTGAAAAAGCCATTCTTTTAGAAATTCAGGAACAGACTCAACACTTACATTCTTCAAAACCCTTGCCCTCTTTTTCCTGAACGAAAAAATTCGATGAAAAAAAACAAATCTTAAAACCCATTCGTCCCAAGCTAACTTTTTATGATTATTTTTTTATTCCGGAGGGCAATTTATTACCATTTTTTATTCCCGTCAAAATGTTGACCAAAGAACGAGCAAAGGGCGATGATGTGCGAAATTTATATGATGAACAAGTAAGGCAAAATGGATTATTATATACTGATTATATTGCGATTTTTTCGGTTTCGATCGCGCGAAAAATTTTTCTTTTTTTACAAAATAAAGGCATTTCTCAGGCAATAAGACTTTTATTTTTACGAGAATTAATTATCGGGAAAGTCAAAAGAAATGCCGTGCAGGCTCGTCATTTTCCGCTTATCTTACAACTTTTACAAGCCTATGCGGCTCAACGAATTAATTTTCAACTGGTCAAGAAATGATTTAACTATATTTTGCAAGAAGAAAAACTCAATTTAAATCAATTAATTGCCGAAGAAACAAAACGCATGAAAGTTTATTCCTCTCAAAATATACAAAAAATGATTCTTCAATTTTTGCACGAAGACGCAAAAATTCAACAACGTTATCGAGTCAAACCCGATGCAACAATTAAATATTTAATGGGATTACTGATGCGTAAAACTCAAGGTCAGCTTTCTCCCGCAATTGCTATTGCTCAAATTAAAAAAGTTTTAAAAACTCAAAAAAAAACTAACAACCAAAAATAGACTTGACTTTTTTGAGAGTATTTTTGTCGGTCAACAATTTAATTTTGTCGCCTTCGTTAATTATTGTTTCGGAATTGGCGAAGTTTTGTTTTTCTGGTTTTTCTTTGGTTGAGACGAGTAAAATGTGAATATTATTTTCTATGAGTTTGAGTTCACGAAGATTTTTTCCTTTAATTTTATGATTAATCAGAGAAACTATAACCTTATCTTCTTCAATCATCAATACTTCTAAGCGATATGTCAAATTGTAGGCGATATATTCAGTAATTAATTCGTAGGGCAAAATAATATTTTTTTCCGGAACACCAATGGCCTTTAAAATTCTCTTATGTTGTGTGTTTACGGCTCGAACATAAATATTTTGATTACCGGTATCCATTAATTTTTGACAAACAATAATGGAATTGCCAATATTTTCGCCTAGTGAGACGATGACTCCATCATCCTTATCAATATCAAGTTGACTAATGATTTGATCTTGAGTAACATCGTAATTATATAAATCAAAGTTTTCGTCTTTAAACTGCATTAGACGACTTTCGCGGCTATCTACTAATTGTAAATTTATGTTGCCGTTCTTTTTAATTTTTTCAATTAGATTTAATCCAAAATTACCTAATCCAAAAACTCAAATCTTTTTTAACTTATTTGTCATTCGTAATATGTATAATAACAAAAATAAAAAAATTTTGGTTTTTTTTCCTTATTTTTTTTTCTTTTAAATAACTATGAAAATGAATTTAAATGAAATTTTTCGAATTCTGAAAAAACATTTTTTTCAGGGTTGGCATTATTTGTTCAATCGAATTTATATTCGCGTTTTTTTTACTTATTTGGTGTTTCTCGCTCTTTTTATGATTTTGTTGAGTTTGCCCGGAATTTGAGTGGAGCCAAAGAAACATGGTTGACAATGATTAGATAGTTTTTATTTGGCGACTTCGGCCTTTACCAATACCGGATTGCATGTTCGTCATATTGGCCGCGAAATGACACTTTGAGGACAATTCATTATTTTTCTTTTGATGATTATGGGTGGACTCGGATTATTATTTTTTAAAATCTTTTTCATTCAAACCTTACGATGAATTTTTCGTTTAAATATTTCCACCAAAGTTTTTCAAGAGCAACGTTTTGAACGTGGAGGAGATTTGGAAATTAAAAAAATTCGGCGTATGTTAAAAGTCAGTTTTGGATTTTTGCTTTTGATTCAGTTAGTGGGCTTTATTCTTTTGTTTTGTGTCTTTTATTTTGATTCTCCGCCGATTTTGAAAAATCAGATGGGGAATGAACGATTGGGAAAAAGTCTCTGATACGGACTTTTTCATTCTGTTTCCGCGACCAATAATGCCGGATTTGATGTCATTCCGGTCGGTCATTCATTGTCGGTTTTTAGTGATAGTTGAGCGATGCAAACGATTTTTATTATTCAGTTTGTTTTGGGCGGATTAGGTTTTTTTGTCTTTTTGGATTTTTGAGATTGAATCAAGTCAAAGTTTCACAAACTGCCCTTTCAGTTTTCTTTTTTTACTCGTTTTTCTCTTTTTTCCTATTCTTTTATTGCCATTATTGGCATCTCGCTCATTTTTTTGTCGGAAGGATTGGACAAAAGTCATTTATCCGTCACCGAAACGGGAGGGGAATTTGCTTCCCGCGTTATTTTCAATACTCTTTCCTGTCGTTCGGCGGGTTATTCAACGGTTGATATCGGTAATTCTTTTACCGATTTATCGCAATTGATTATGATTATCTTAATGTGAATCGGAACATCTCCGTTATCTACCGGCGGAGGAGTGAAAACAATTGTTTTTATGATTTTAATTCATAGTCTTTATGCTCCGCGAGACGAAAAAAATAATATTATTATTACTCGTATTCATCGTTCTTTTGAACAAAATACCGTTTATGCCAGTATGGCGAGTTCGTTTCTCTCAATTGTCTTAATTTTTGGTGGTGTTTTTCTTTCGATGCTTTTGAAAAACTTTACGACTTCGAATTCTATTTTCAATGAACGAAATAGTCTGGTCGCCAATTTGTTTTATTTCACTTCAGCGATTGGCAATGTCGGATTAAGCACCATTTCCGTGACCGACCAACCGCTTTGAGTGACATTTAAACTTTATACAATTTTTCTGATGATAATTGGTCAAATTGGTGTCGGAGCTCTCTTTTCGTATCGACAACGCTCATTACAACGAAATTACACGGCCTTTCCGTTGCAAACTCCGATTTAATTTTTTATTGAAAAAATTGATGGTGGACACTACAGGATTCGAACCTGTGACTTTCTGGTTAAGAGCCAGATACTCTACCAACTGAGTTAAGTGTCCGGTGATTTGCATATTTTAAAAAATTTGAGTCTCAATTTCTACTCTCTCATGGATCTTACTTCATGAATTGTCACCGTAAATTGAACTTCTTTTCCGGCTAATTCGGGTTTTGAGTAATCATCCGGAAAATTTAAATTTAATTGAATCGGTTCAATGCCTGCTTGAGCTCCGATAAGTCCATCTTCAAATCCGGCAATGAATTCATTACTACCAATGACTAACTCTTTTTCCGTTGCACTACCACCGTCAAAAGTTTCTCATTCTTGTGTTTCTGTGTTTTGAATTTTTCCTTCATAGTCAATCAGGACGGTGTCTCCATTTTGAATCGGACGATTGACCACTCTCATTCCTCAAATAGAAACTTGTGGTTTGGGAAAAGGATTGAGTTTTTTGATTCAAAAAGCTCCTCCTCCGAAAATTGCAATTAAAAAAATTAACATTAATCCGAGAATTAAAAGATTTTTTCGATTATTTTGCAATTTTTGTTTTCAATGAGCAAAGCGCATTTAGCTAAATCAGTTTTTCAATAACTTGTTGTCATTTTACCATTATTCAATTGATATCGCTTTTAATGAAAATTGAAAAACATTGAATTTGAAAATTTTTTCGCATTGTCTCAATGTTTTTTCTCTTTTTTTTGGAAAAATTATTTTTAGGTAATTTATTTTATTTTTTTTTCTGTATAATTGGTTACAAATTAAACAAAAAAAACATTCCAAAAAGAAAAAAAAGATATATAATTTCTTAGACTTTTCAATTATTATAAAAAAGAATTTTTATGAAAAAGATCATTTGAAACAAATTTTTAGTGCCTCGAATTTGACGTTTTGCCACTATTTTGTTCGGCTTTATGCTCTTAATTTTCTTTTTCGGTTTTCTTCAATCGAATTCAAATTCATCCCGCTCGCTTGATGTAAGTCATCAAACTTTAATCAATGAAAACATTGCCAACGCGGATCGAGATGGGCAACCCGAGTATCAAAATGGATATCATGTTTCTTTTCCGACTTTTAAATACACTTTAGGCAACGATTTAGCCGAAAATTTACGATATGCACGTTTAGGACATTGATATGCTCGATACGGAGCGGATTACAATATGAGAGCTGAATTACACTTATACTATGGAGACTATGAGCAAACGAGTTACGGAAATTTTAATGAAACCGATTGAAGCACCTATTATGCAAGTTGTTCCTGAACGGGTCGAGCGACCGTTTGTCAAAGTTATACCGACATTGATTGAAAATTTACCGTTTATCAATTTCGGCTATGATTATTAGAAAAAGTAAGAGCCTTACAAGCGGCCGACGATACTCGCTGACCGGGAATGAATACCGCTTATTTACGCTTACAGTATATTGTTGACGAATGAAATAACAATTCCGCCTATTCCGCTCGCCGAGCCATTATTTCTCAATATCAAACTTATCAAAGTTCCGTTTCGGACAATCCGTATACTTATTCTTTTCCGCTCGGATTAAGTACAAACAGTTTTTTACCCAATGGAAATATGAAATCAGCTCAAGAGATTTGAAGTCAAACTGTCGATCCGGTTTTGACATGAGCTCAAGTTGAAGCGATTCAAACTTGAACGGAAGATACCGCCGCAAATGGTTGAGTAAGGCAAATGACAAACGATCTCTCTTCTCTTTTGCCGACCGATTTGCCGACCGATAATTCCTTAAATACCGCGATTGAAGCCTGAAATAATAATATTTCTCCGATTCATCGTCAAGAAATTTCGAATTATCTCAACTTACCCGAAGAATTAAAAAATTTTTTAGCTTTCAATGAGAATTTAAATTTTTGAAATCTTTTGTCTCTCAATGAAAATTTATTTACTTCCAATGGTCATTTAAAATCGATTCAAGATTCCGTTTATTTGGACTATACAGTCGAAGAAAAAGCACTTTTAGCGACGCACATTAATTCTTTGATTGAAAACAGTCCCCGTCTTCTTTATCGGCAGGCGATTTTGAATTATTGAAATAATGATAGCGATGAAAATACCGAAGGTATTCAACGAAATGCGGAACCCACATATCTTTATTGATATTCGCAACTACCTTTACCGTTTGAGAATCAACAAAGAGTATTAAATTTACCGCATGAAGCCGGAATTTCATATTCTGATTTTGTTACGAGTAATCCGCTTGAGGAAAATAATTTTTTTTCTTTAAATAATGATGCGAATATTCTTTCTACAATTCGGGAAATAGCTTATTTTTCCGCCTGAATTGAAGGTTTAACGCTCAATAGTATGCGTAATAATCCAAACTTTAATGCAAATTATCAAACTTCTCTTTTTGACAATTTAGTGAATCTTCTCGAAGATGATTGAAATACTTCGGCGGCATTAACGAATTTACGAATTGCTTTTGGTGAACTTGCAAGTCTTAGTTCGCTTCCTTCTTTGCTTCCTCAATTTGAGAGCATTACATATACTTATAATTTCGCCTCTTCACCATTTACTCTAACCTTTAATTTAGATTTTAATGCGGCGCATTTTGAATCGACAACCGGAGAATTAACGATTGCGGGCAAAACCACTATTTTCGAAAATGAAGCAAATTCCCCTTCAGTTTCTTTGCCTTCATCGAATTTGAACGATCATTGACAATTTTTTTCTTTATCTCTTTTTGCCCGATGAGCACGATTAAACTCTCAAAATTTAGCTCTTTCGCTGATTGATAACTATGCCAATCGCATTACCAACGACTGAAATCAAACGATAATGGCGAATAAACGAGAACAAATGGGAATTTACCGTTCAATTCAGGAAAATAATTTTTATTCATCTTTAGCTTTTACTTCTCTTAATTTTCCCTTTATTCCGTCTCATCTTGCCGAAAACTTTCTTTTTTCGCAGAATGGGAATCTCGTTAATTTGAATGAAATTGCCAACACTCTTGCCCAATTAAGTCAACTTCAATATTTTTTGGAAGACATTGATTTCTTTATTCAGTCTCTTTTGGAAAAATATGTTCATGCGATGACGAACTATTGAAATTCCGAAACCGAGAAAGTTTCGGCTCTAGCCCATTATTTAATTAGTCCATCAAGAAATGAAGCCTTTCTTTCGTGACCGACTTTTCTTTCGCCGAGTAGTTTCGAAGAAGATGGAACAATTACCGAATCCAGTCTGCTTCATTTTTCGCTAAGGAATTTATATGAAATTAATGCCTGAATGCATTCGTTTGAATTAATTGAGCAATTAACGCTCAAATTAATGAGCGGAAACATTGATTGAACCCAAGTAACAACTTTATTTAACACAATTAATGAACTTCCAGTAGCGGAAAGAAATAATTACCTAGAAAATTATCGTTTTGCTTTAATTCAAGCCTGAAACAATCCGCCTTCTTTTCTCGAACTCAATAATTTACCGCAATTGATGAAAGATTATTTTTTTATTTCCGAACACATTCCCTTTCGATCATCTTATTTCACCGCTTTATCCTTTCCGCTCGCCTTACAAACGGCCACAAGTTTAGAAAATGCTTTTATTTTGCAAACCGGTAAATTAAAAGCGAATGCCCTTCAGGGAAATGATTTTAATAATATTCAAAAATTATTTCAGTTTCAAAATTGAGCCGAAACGCTCCTCTCTCCCGTGAGTGAGGGCGATTCCCGTTCGCAAATTCAATTTCATCGTGCAAAATTTTTTGCCGCTTATCAAAGTTGATTTATTTATTCCTGAAATAATTCATCGTTATATGCGGAGCAACGCGAAGCCTGAGCAAATTATGCATCTTTGCCCGTTTCTCAACAAACCTATCAGTTTCCCGGACATATAAAACTCAATTCTTTCAACTTCAATTCCGACGGGACCCTAAACAATTTAAATTTGACAACCAATCTCGAAGATATATTTATTCTCGCCAACTGAATGATTCATTTTTTGAATTCTCAGGAATTCACTTTTCGTTCCGAATCTTCACTCAATGTTTCATTAGATTCCTGTGAAAATTTGCTCGAATGTGTGCAAAAAAATTGAATTAACGAATGAAATAACGTTTATTTAACTCATCATTTGCCTTTTCGCTATTATTTTGCTTTGCCCGATTACTTACGTCCTCGTCATTATCCAGCGGCTTTTTTCACGATTCCGAGTTTGAATTTAGATGTTTCTGCTTTTGTTCAAATAAGTGATTTTGCTTCGTCCGGTAAAATTCGCAACAAAAATGTTTTTGCGAATGTTGAAAATGAAAATACTTTTGCGGAAATTATCGGCCCCTGAATGATGAATTTTTCCTATTCCACACATGCGAATGTTTTTTTAAGAACTTTGCGCAACTCAATCATTACCAATTGAAATAATGTTCATTTTAATTCACGCAAAAAACTTGCAATTGCTACTTATTTCGCGAATGCGAATTCAACTCTCTATACTGGCTATCCAGCCGCTTTTAAATTGCCTTCCGGATTATTCATGACTAGTTTTGCATCCGACGGTAGCTTACGAGCAAACGGATTAGACAATGTTCAAACTTGAAATGAATTGTGAGCAATTGGGGAATGATTAAAGGATTTGAATTTGGAAATTCCCTGATTAAATAAGAATGATCGTTTAGTCAGTCCCACGGTGATTCTTCAAAATGAATTAATTAATCTTTTTCAGGCTTGAAATAATAATTCTCAGTATCGACAAACTATGAAATGATATAAACATCTCGGCAGTGAAGCTTTCTTAGTTACCGATTTTGCTTTTCCGTACGGTCTTTCTCTTTCCGATTTTGATGATTCTGGCTATATGATCTCGATTTCCGGATTGGCGGAATTTGTTTGATTTGCGAATCCTCCATCTTCGCGAAACGTCAATTCCACAACTGCGATTCAGTTTGTGAGTTGAGAAAATTTTAATTTGACTCATTCGGCATCGCAATGAGATGTTTTTTTTGCTCATTTAAAAGAAATTTTCTTCTGAATTAATAATTTTTCTTCGCCTCAACATTCGCGTTTACTTTTGAATTCTCATCGTAATACTTTAGTGCAAGAGTGAAATAGTGAAACTCAAAAAGCTTTAGCTTTGCAAAATCTTATTCGTTCTGCAAAATCAACTCGCACTCCCATTGCGAATTTACCGGCTCCTTTTGACTTAGATGATTTTGACGAGAATGGTTTTATTCTCGCTCGTGCATTACAAGACAAAACACTCACTTTTGATCAAATTACCAGTCTTCGAAATTGAAATGTCAATTTCGACACTCCGAAAAAAGAAATTCCGCTCGCGCGAACATTGATTATTTTCGGTTCGTTAAGTGGAGGTGTTTTAATTTTATGTGTCATCGGCGGGACTATTTTTTGATGACGAAAAAAAAATAAAAAATTATAATTTTGTGATTTTGTTTTTTGGTGTATAATGTCAGCATAGTTGAAGATATTAATTAATGTACAAAAAAATCAGATTATTTCTTTTTCGCTTTCTGTTTCTGAGTTTATTTGTTTCTTGCTTATTATTCACTCATTCTTTTAAATGAATGAGTGAAAGTTCACCGGTCAGTGACAGTGAAACGTCGCCGGCGATTTCCGATTTTAACAGTAATGAGAATGCTCGAGAGTTGTTGCGTTCGCACTGATTAATGGAAGGTGAGTATCCACTCGCTTCGAATTCCTATACTCCCTTTTCTCTGCCTGAATATCTCACCGAAAGCGATTTTAATGCCGATGGAACGATGAAAGCAACGGCTTTAGACGATTTCAGCGGAACGATAGATGATGTTAACAATTGAGTGACGGGCTTAGCTCCCGACGACCATTTGCCGCAATATTTAACTACTTTAAGAGCTAATTTTATTCGTAATTGAAATTCAGCTCGTTATTCTGTTGCTCGATCTTTAATTAAAATTTATAAAACGGACTCTTCGTTAGGCATTATTTTTAATTGACCGTCGGAATTGAGTTTAGATTCATTTGCCGCTGACGGTAAATTATCAACCGCCGGGTCAACATTGATTTTTTCTTTATCGTTTGATGAGTTAATTGCGCTGCGCAATTCAATGCGTTCGCTGGCTTTTGTCACTTCTCTTGATGCGGTTGCTCTGAACACTTGAAAAACCGAACTGCAATCGCTTTGAAATAATGCCGATTCCGCCTTTGGCGGAGCGGCGCAAAAAGGAATTGACTTTTTGCTTACCGACTATCCGACCCCCAATTGAAAAGATCGACCGGCTGATTATACTTATGTAGATCCCAATTCATATCTTCTCGGTCTCGGACAGATTTACGGATTACGGGCACGAAGTCCATTTCCGTTAAAAAAAGCCGACGGGACGAATTTTGATTTTGTGGAAACGGCGACATGCGAGGACACCGCCGGTTGTGAGGCAAAAGGAGAAAAACCTTCACTGGAACGAGTTGCTCACGTTTTAAATCGACTGGCCGCCATTCCGCACGGCTTAAGTGTGACGAATTTTATGCCGTTGAACATTGCAAACCAGGGAATTACTCATATGACGGACTACGATACAATCGGAGCGCTGAATGCGAATTCACTTGACAGTGATAATTTCAATAGTTGAAACGAAGTAAAAAATCTCGCTTTATGAATGCAGTCCTGATCGACTCGTTATGAAGTTCATTGATTAAAGTACAGCAAAGAAAAAATCGTGGAAGAATGAAATAATAATGATGCATATGCAACAAAACGTGATTGAATTCGGGATTTTAACATTGCTAATTTTACTTCAAATGGAGCAGGTTCTCTTGCTCATGGTGCGAATCTGTCGACTTTAATCGAAATTGATGCTAATTTGGTTGATATTTTTAGTTCATGATTCGATTATTCGGGAAAAATTCGTGATTTAAATTCTTTAGCGGCGTTTGATAGTTATGAAAAATTAAAAATTTTAAAAACTTGAATGACGGATTTTTCATTTTCCCTAACGTCTGATCAATTATTAACTCAATATTTTACCCGTTTAATTAATCATTGAAATAGTGACGACAACAATTCTCCGGCCAAAGCTATGGTGGCGAATTGAAAAAGGGATTATGGAGCAAATAATGGTGATTTAAGTTTGGGATTTGGCGGTTTAACTTTAAATGATTTTGAGGTTAGCGGCGATTTAAGACAAGAGGCTTTTTTTGCTCCCGATACTCGTTTTTCTTCTTGAGCCAATCTGCAAAAACTGGCTATTTTTGTTCGTTTTTTAGGAGATCCAAGCATTGCAGCAAATGATGATTTTGCTACTTTGAAAAAAAAGTTACTTGTGAATAGTCTATTTTCTGCTTGAAATAATGCGGATGATTTATTTGCCGTTGCTCGTCGCGACTTATTTAAAGATGTATATGCTCATTATTTTAGTCAACAAAATACTACATTAGATTCAGACGGAAAAGCAAGTGCGGCCCGAGTTGACATGACCGATTTTTTCGATGAAGACTCATCATATGCCAATGCCGGTTCCTGATTAGATTTAATTAATTGACATGGGGAAACAACAAAAGCCTCAATTTTAACTTATTGAAATTTACCCGAAGGCAAGTTTGATTCAACTAATTTTGAGAATTTTATCAATCAAATACTGAATAATAACAGAAACGAAAACGATATTTTGGAATGAGTAATTAATTTTCCGCTTGCTTATTATAGTGAGGCATTTCGCGATATTTTAATGACTTTATTTAAATCAATTAAAAATTGATCGGAAACTCATTCGAATCGATTTCTTTGAAATATTATTTACGTTTTTGATTATGGAATGGGAGAAGCCAAAATTAATCGGGCTCATGAACGCGGATTTAGTGCTCCCATTTCCGCCAAAATGCAATCATTAAAAAAATTACTTGGCAATAATCGAGCCTCCGAATTGCCTTGAGGATATAATTTAGCTCATTTTTGAGTTGAACCCAATGCCATTACTTCTAATAGTGGAACGAAGTGACAAATAAATTTTCGCCAAAAATTAAATCCATTAATCAATGAATATCAGATGCGACTGTCTTATTCCCATGTAAAGAATTATAAAAATTCTATTTTCACTTCCGATTTTGCTTCAATTTTATATCCTTTAGAAACGAAACTTTATCGTTCGGTTTATACTCATTTGCGCTCGCTGTGAAATAATGAAAATTCTTTCGCCAGTCAATTTGTGCGACAAGTCTTTTCTGTTCTCGCGACTCTGAACACCGAGAATGTAGCAAAGGACACTCGCGGAAGAAATCCTGAGAATCCATGAACCAAATACTTAATTAAAAAAATTACTCGTAAATATGGTAGCGATACAGAATTATGAGATTTATATATGCCGACGATTTTAAAGACAGCCCTTGACGAAGACACTTTCATGCTCAAATCCATTGATGATTTATGGTCAGATTTAAGTTCTCGCCCAGACGATGACAAACAAAAGAAACCGCTCGACTTTTTTGTTTTTTCGGAAACCGGACAAACATTTTCGGGCGGTTATTGAAGCATGGCGATGCACAATCTTTGATGAGCCTGAAATTCGATTCTCAATTGAAATTGAACCCGTTTAATTAATTCTCAATTTCTTCGCCTTCGGGAGGGAACTATTACACTTAATGAGGATTTTCTAGATGAAGATCAACGAAATCTCATTTTTTTCTTTTGAAATAATAACGAACTCAGTCGTTGACGCCGGGCATTAGTGAGCGCATCCAAAAAAATTATTCCTTTGTTAAATACGGAAGAATCATTGGCCGCAGATGTTTTCACGGATAACACGCCGACTCCATACCCCGATGATTATTCCGTTCCTTCATCAATCACTAATATCGTTCTGCCTTTGAGTAAGTTCGAAACCGACGGAAAACTAAAAGCGGATTCTTCAGAGGGAGTCACTTTTTCTTATAATCTCTTTACGAGTATTGTGAAATGAATGGGTAGTTTAGACTGAGGAGGAGAATATTTTCATCAGCAATGACAATTTGGTGTTTCGGGAGACAATTTGGAATATATTACCGGAGTAAGTGATTATACAACTTTATATTTACCGATTCTGGCACAGGCTCGTGAAAAATTTACGAATTGATGAACTCATGCAGATCGATCGCAAATTCGAAGCGATTTACAAACTTATAGTCAATTAAGTCCGATTCGGCAAACTTTCACTTTACCAACCGGAATTACTTTATCCGACCTATTGAAGAGCGACTACGATACTACGGACACCGATCGTCTTTTTTCCGATATTTTTCTCAGTGACGCATCGCCCAATCTCGCGCTCGTTAATCTCATGGAAATATGAAATTGATTAGAGACTCTGAACTTAGATAATTATCCCGATTTAGCCGCCAATCAAGTAAAAGCCGATGCGCTTCGCAATTCATGAAATAATAATGCGGAATTTGCGACAACGCGCTCGATTATCGCGGCGTGAAAAAGGACCGACCCAACTTCGGCAGCCTTTGCTTTGAATTTAGGTCTTACTCATTTGGACTTGAGTGATTTTGATGATAACGGAGCATTAATTACGAATTTATTTACGAATTCAAATTTTAATACGATGGCCAAATTAGAAGCCTTAGAAACCGAAATGAATTTACTTCACGATTCGGCTCTTTTAACGGCTTATCGAACCCAAATTTTAAATTATTGAAATTCCGATTCACCGTCGCGAGCCCGCCAAGCGTTAATTGTGTCGACTTATTTATCCCTTGAATATTCTTTGTTTGCGGCGCTCGGCATTCCGGATGAAGCCGGGTTGGAGAAAACGAGTTTTGTTGACACAAATGAATACAGAATTTCGACTGATTCCTCCGTTTTAGAAACTCCTGATTCCATTTTTGCCTTTATTTCATGAATGGAGAGAGTTTACGAATTACCCAACTCCGTTCCGTCGACAGTAACGAATCCTCATGTTGTGTGAACACGCTATCGAGAATTAATTTTTTCCGAATGAAATAGTTCCGAGAAAAAAAACGCTCTTTCGTCATTTAAGTCAGGAGATGTTTTCCCGAATCACTCCATTGATTTAACCACGGATTCCCTGAGTTTATTAACCCTGAATGATTTTAACGACAACGGAGAATTTATGGCATCTCGTTTTGCCTTCTCATCAACCAATTGAAACACTTTAGCAGCGTTAGCTTCGCTTCGTCAATGAGTTGCTGAATGAAATGTCGATACGGCTCTTTCGCGTTATCGAACCGCAATTATTTCCGCTTGAAATGCGGATTCAAACTCCGATTCTCGACAAATCGTGGCGGTCTTTAAATCTCTAGCGAACAAACCTTCGGAAGTATTAGATTTAAATCTGAGTCATGTTGAGTTATCCGGAATTTCAATTGACACTTTTTCCGAGAATGGATCTCTTCTTCCCGAGGCTTTGAATTCAATTTCGAATTGAAAAGTTTTGAAATATTTTGCTTATTTGATAGTTGAAAATTTTGGCAATTCATTACCTGATAATTATGCAAGTGTAATTAAACGTCAGTATTTGCAAGAAACAGTGAATTCTTGAAATTCAGATTCGACGAAGAAATCGGCAATTTTCAATTATTTACATTTATCTCCCGCTCCGAATTATAATTTTGCTTTTCCCTCATCAATCAATTTATTTTTCTTTGAATTTGCAACAGGAGCTTTAAAATCAGATTTACTTTCGCGATCCGAGCTGGATTTCGCTGAAATTACTCAATTGAGAAATTGAATTAAGGATTTTGAATCAACGAATGTGCCCACTGTACCTGGAGCTTACACACTTCCTCTTTCTTCGATTGAATTGCGAAGTGATTGATTGAGTAATATCGGTCAAACCGCGACTGAATTTAGCGGTATTCTTTACTTAACAGTAACATATAGTGTAATTCTCAAATGAACTTATACGGCTACTGATTCTCGATGAGTCGTGAATTCATTTACTTTAGAGGGAACCGGTCCTACTGGTACAGCATGAACGCTTTCGCAAGTTAATTCTCCAGATTCTCCCTGACTCACGATTCACTCATTTCGCGACTCGTTATGAAGTGTAATTAGTACAATTTCATCGGATGCCGATAAGTTGTCCGAGTCTGTAAGAAATAACTTATATTCACTGGGGCTTACTTGATTTCGAGAAAAATGAAATAATTCACCTGAATATGCCAATCAACGAGATGCTTTTCGAGTTTATCAAACTTTAGCTTCGGCGAATCAAAATTATGATTTTGATTGAGCATCAAGTGGTTTAAGCATCAATAACTTTGCGACCAATGGCGAAATCGGCGATCTATCCGCTCTCGTGACTTCGTGAGACAGTCTTCAATCCGTGCTTAATTGAGCCGAAAGATTTGATTTGTCCGCTCTCAATACGCACAATAACAATCACTTAAATATTGAGCAACTTCGCACTTCAATTCGCACGGAATGAGAAGGCGAAACTCGTAAACCATTACGGGATTTAATTGCTTTACATAAATCATATTATTCAATTATTCGTTGGCCCGATTCGGGATTGAATTTGAATTTTCCGGAAAATTTTGATTGAGATTCATTTGATCTCAATGGAAGCATTCCGGCGAGCGATTTCGATAATTTGTTTGCTACTTCGCCGACGGCGATTGCTTTTCAAACATGATATCGGTCAATTACTCCGTCCCAAATAGAAACTTGAAGAAATACATTTTTAGATTGATTTCGAATTTATTTACGTAAGCTTTGAGATGAAGAGACTGATTACACAAACATTATGCAACGTTTTCTCTCTTTAAGCGAATCCGGTAATGTGGGGAATTTATTTGACTTTCCCGAGATTTTGCCTTTTTCCGAATTTGAAGCAAGCACCGGAGCCCTTAAAGCGAATAGTTTCGCCACGATAACAGATGTTAATCAATTTTTGGAAATTAAAAATAAATTTGAGAACTTTGACACGCTTGTTTCATCTTTACAATCCGCATTAATTTCGCAATTAAAAACGAATTTAATGAATGTCTGAAACAATACCGAAAAATTTGTAAACTTACGGAATTTATTAAGTTCTTATTTACGCTTAGAAAGAAAACCAAATTTACTTCCCGTGTTTGATGATTTTGTTCCATTAACACTGGATTCATTTTCCGATGACGGAACTTTAAATGAAGCATCTTTGAGTTCGTGATCGACCTGGAATGAATGAAATACATTGCAGACTTTATTGAATTCGTTAAATTCTTCACCAATCGTTACGACGACGACAAAAGTGTCGAATTATGCCACGGCGATGGAAGTCGCATGAAATGCCAAAACAAAAGAAAAAGAATTATTAAGCAATCTCTTTTATCTTGATAGGAAATCTGAATTTAGAATTCCGGACAATTATCCGTCCGTTCTCAATTTCGGCCACGAATGAGCGAGTCTTTCTCAGTTGGAGACTCTTTTTGAGAAACCCGACGGCAATATGCGAACGAATGTATTAGGAACTGTTTCCGCATTGAATGATTGAAGAAAACTGGCAAGTTTGCAAATTAAGATCGAACATTTGGCATCGATTATCGACTTTCATCTTTCGACCTTGCTGCATCACTTTGCCGGCCAAATTATTTCTCTTTGAAATACGGATTCATCATTTGCGCAAAAACGCACTTGATGAAAAAATTATGCGGCTCTTGATTCAAACTTACAAACTTATCTTTTTTCCGCCTCGGCGCAGGGATTAACAAAAAACAATTTTAACTCGCTCGGAGAATTAAAAAATTTATCGTTCGCGAAAAGTTTTGCGACTCTGAAAGATGTTTGAGTGTGATTAAGTAATCCAAGTACTTTTCGTGATTTGCCAACCGAAACACTTGTGCCAACCTCCGCGGATGCTACGAATGCTTGTCAATCCGATGCTACTTCACTTGCTTGTTTGCGAATGACCGCGATTGCGAACTGAAATGATTCGCTTACCGCGAAGCATTTACCCTTTTCTTATTTCTTTATTTTAGCCAATCGATCAGAAACTCCCGCGAACTATCCAGACAACTTTTTTACGGCTGCGGAAGGATCAACAAATTACGATGTCAGTTCCTGACTTTCAATCACCGACTTTACTTTAACCGGAAAATTGAAAAATAGTGCTTTTGCTCTTGGCGAAATTACTCTTGATAATTTAAATAATCAGATTAAACCGTGAATGGAACATTTTGCCGCGACGTTGCACACCAATGCCATGCNCAAAACCTTTGCCGAAGCCGTTCCCGGCATTGATTTTGGCTTTCCCCCAGAATTAAGTATCGAGAATTTTGCGCCCGACGGCTCGTTAAGTTTGTCTGATATTCTCAATACTTTACCATCTTCTTCGTCATCTTCGACCATGATTTTCTTCAATGTTCTCGCCGACAGCAATTCGGATTCAACATCATTAACCTGAGCGACTTACTTTGCTACTCTTACGGCGATTGAAAGTTGAGTGGCCAACTTTAATTCCGCCGACTATGAAACGGTTTTGTTGAATCATCAACGAGACAGAGTGCTGAATTATTGAAACACGAATAATGAACAGGCCAATGCCCGTCGATTCGTGATTCAGACAGCTAAAGCGAATAATAAACCCGATTCGATTCAGTTACCAAGCGGATATTCTCTCACGGATTTTGATGAGCAAGGAGAATTACAACGAGCGAGTTTATTGTCGAAAGAACGGAATTTTGACGAGATTGGTCTTTTACTTACTTGAACGATTGAGGAATTAAATCCGGATCGTTCGCCTTTGCCTCGTGGAGCCATTATCGGCGGTGTCATCGGCGGATTTTGTCTGCTTCTGATTTTCGCTTTCGGCATTTATTTTTATTTTTTCAAACGGCAAAGCCCGCGAGAAGTTAATTAAAAAAGATTGTTTTTTTTTTTTTTAAATAAAATTTCTTTTCTTCAAAATGGCGGAGACAGAGGGATTTGAACCCCCGCACGCACGATTCGTACGTCTGACGATTTTCGAAACCGTTCCCTTCAACCAGACTTGGGTATGTCTCCTTAATTGACTTATCTATTATTTTAGTGTGTTTTTTTTCTTTTCTTTTTTTTGTTTTTGCTTATTTTTTTATTTCAAACAATTTAAATTTCAAATTTTAAATGCTCAAATTATTTTTTTATTCAATTTTTTTTGAATCTGTGATTTCCGGCCAAAAATTCTAATTTGGCAATTTTTTTTGTTGTTGTTTTGTCTTTTTTGGGAAAATGAGTATAATCCAGTTGACATGAAAAAAAATAATCATTTTTTTGTTCGTCTTTGTCGCGCAAGTCTTATTTTCTTGGCCTTTGTTTTTTTTCTTTTCGTAAGTGGCATTATTTCTCTTGCTTATTCGCCTTCCGTTTCGAATTTTGCTACGAGTTATAACGAATTATCCACCGCCGGAATTTTTGTGAATGATCCAAATAATTCGCAACCACGTGATGGAACAACCCCCGATGCGAATGGCGATGTTATTCAATATCCAACCTTTAAATATAAATTGGGATCGGTTGTCAATTCCAACGAGGCAGTTGAAGATTTTTTTATTCGAGTTGGATTTCATTATTCATATTATTCCGATTCAAATTCTGATTTTAGTTCGGACTCCGGAGGCGACTCAAAATTTATAATTTATGCAGGCGCATATGATTCAACGAATTCCGGCAATCCACTTTGAACTTCAACTCCGGCGCAAACTGGTGTATGTGCGGCGAATGATGCATGTAAAGTATATGAAAATGAATTTGATTCCACATGAGATACTTATTCATTTCGTCATTGAGTATTAGAAAAAATTCAATCTTGAAAAGAAAGCGTCACCGGTTCCTGAAGCGAAATTAATTTACCATATTTACGCTTACAATATCTGGTAGACGAATGAAATAATTCGGCCTCTTTTCACGATCGGAGAAATGCGATTGTTGCCTATTCGAGTTATCGAAATTCATTTTCCAACGGAATTTATACTCATACTTTTCCCGCGGGCTTATCGCTTGCCAGTTTTGATTCCGCCACCGGCAACATGAATTCGGCCTTGAGCATTTGAACAAGGGCCGCAACATCCAATGTCCAATTGAATTGAACTGCCGTCAATATCATTTCTACATGAATGAAGAATGAGGCCTTGAATTTATTGATTGATACGAATTTAGGAAAGGCGATTGATGAGTGAAATTTGGCCGCGAATGACGCCAATCAAAATTACATTGAGGCCCTTTTAAGTTCCCAAATTTATAATAATTCCGCGAATAATGGATTGAAAACAGCCTGAGAACATTATACCGCTGACAGTTTTTGAACAATCATTGGAATTACGGAATCATATTTTAATCCCGATGGAACGCTCAAGACGGATTTTAGTACGTATTCGGTATTGGATTTGACGGAGAAAACTACCTTAACCGCCAACATTAATGCAATAAAAGGTCCCGATAATAGTCCATTTATCAAATGACGAACCGAGACAATTAATCGATGAAATACAGAATGATTAACTGATTCCGCTGCAAATAGTAAACAACCCATCCGGGAAATTCTGTGTTGAATTTCCTCATTACCGAGTAAAGAACTCATTTTGGATTCGGTTAAGTCGAGTTTAAAATTAAATTTTGATCCTGGCGATTCACTAACATACTCATATGTTCAATATGATGACTTTAATTCTCAAGACACGAACAATTGTATGTCTCTTGATGCTGCCTCGAATATTTTGCCGGCAGACAGATCTATGCGCGAGATTATTTATTTTTGATATTGATGAATGAGTGCGAATTCATATTCAGAGACTCCGACTTATACGGGAGCCGAATTTACATGACTTTCCGATTTATATGCCGCTGTGATTAATAAATTTAATACCGATGCCTTCTATTTTAACTTTCGAAATCTTTTATCCGCATATAAAGCTTTGCCTTCAACTTCGGTGTTTCCATCCTTTAACTCGTATAGTGTCGTGTTAACCTCTCCTAAGGATAATGCGCGGTACACAGTTAGCTTTAATCTGAATTTTGATTCCTCGCATTGAGACGCTAATGGGAATCTTCTTTCGGACCAAGCCGCCAACATTTTAGGTTCTCTTAGCGAAAATTCGGATTTACCGAACGGGTTCAGTATTACTCCAGTTGATGATAACTCGCCGCAATTAAATATATTAGTGAAAAAAGTTCTTATTTTGAACTTTTTTCTCGAATGAGCAAGAGCGAATATTAACGAACATCAATCTTCTCTTTATGCCTTACAACTCAATTCAGTTTGAAATTCCGTTGACGAAACTTTGCGAACACAAATGGGGAAAATATTTGATATTGTAAATACCAAAGAATTTTCCACTTTGAATTTAATTCAGGCAAACTTCCCCGCTATTCCTGACAATGTCGATTGAAATACTTTATTTAGTAGCGATGGTTCGCTCGCTAATTTAGACACTTTCGCTAATACAGAGGCTAAAAAAACGGAGATTCAAACTTTTCTTACAGATATTGCTACATTTATTGATTTATTTAAAGATCGCTATTTAACCGCACTGGTAAATTTATGAAACAGCGATCCTTATTCGTCGGCACGTGCGGCAATCGCGAGATGAAAAAGTTCCGGGTCGTCTATTCCTACAACTTCGGCTTTATTTTTCGAATTAGGATTCACTAGTCTGGATTTGTCTAATTTTGATGCAAACGGAAATATGAATGTTTTACAAAGGAATGATAATTTGTGAAATACTCTTGCTCAATTAAATCAGTTAAAGCAAGAAATAAAAGCTCGAAACGGAAATGCATTGCGCGATTCCTATCGAACAAGAGTGTTCAATTATTGAAACACACCAATCTCTGACTCTGTTGGGCGAATTCGCGCCGCTCGAATTTTAATTAAGTATTTGAATTTAGCTTATTCTCCGTTTGCCGTGCTCGGTATTCCGGACAGCACCGAACTTGACGAAGAAAGTTTCACGGAGGGAGCGAATGAGAGTACACATATTCTTGCTTCAGCGAATACCGATTTATTAAATACAATGGAAAAATTAATTGCTTTTGCTTCCTGAATTGATAGAGTTTATGAATTAACTGCCCAGGATTATGTCATAAATTCACATGTTGTTTGAAATGCTTATCGAGATGCGATTATTAATGAATGAAACACAAATCAGATTTATGAGAATAAACGAACTTTGATTTTGAATTTCCTTAGTTTATCTTCCGCACCAACATTTCAAATTGATTTAACTACCCGTGATTTTAATCATTTAAGGCTAACAGATTTCCAATCGAATGGAGAATTAATCGCGAACAGTTTCTTGTTTACTAATGATAATTACAATACATTGGAAAAATTACTCGCTCTTTGACAATGAGCGCAAGACTGAAATGCCGAACAATCTTTTTCAACTTATCGTTCAACGCTAATTAACAATTGAAACACAGATGCAAACAAAGCTAATTTTCGAAAAATGATTTCCGTTTTCAAAAAATTAACAACGCCGCCCGCGGGAATTACAGACTTAGGCTTAGCAAGTGCTGTTAGTGATAGTCCTTATGTAAGTTTAGATATATTTGCGTCCGACGGAACTTTGCCCTCCGATGCGATTGATTCTTTTAATACTCAAGAAGTTTTTAAATTCGCACTTTGGCTGGAAACCGAGATTTCTAATCAATATAACACACATTTAACAAGTATTATTCAATCATTTCGCCAAGATTTGCTTCACTTATGAAATGGAGAAAATTTAGGATCCGATGCAGCGGATCATTTTGTTTCTACCCGAAATGTAATTAGGGATTGAAAAAGTGCCTCAAATAAACCGACATCGTCAGAACTTTCATTTACTTTAGGATTAACCAATTTAAACTTCGCGAATTTTAATGCCGAAGGAAAATTAAATGCCAATGGACTCGATTCATTTAATAGTTTAGATGACTTAATTGATTTAGAGGGGAAAATGAATAATCTTGTTACTTCTTCATTATTCACATCCTATCGAACAAGAGTGTTAGATCATTGAAACGCCCAACTCGGTAGTGATCGAATTCGTGCGGCTCAAATTTTAATTAAGTATTTGAATTTAGATTATTCTCCGTTTGCTGTGCTCGGTATTCCGGACAGCACCGGACTTACCGAAGATAGCTTCACGAATGATGAAGCGACCGGAAAAACAAAAATTCTTGATTTAACGAATGCCAATTTATTAAATACAATGGCAAAATTAATTGCCTTTGCATCCTGAATCGAGAGAGTTTATGAATTACCTGCTAATATTCCGTCTGATGCTTTGAATTCATTTGACATTTGAACTCGTTATCGTGGTTCAATTTTTAATTCTTGACAAGGCAGCGAATATACAACAAAACGAAGTTTGATTCAGAGTTTTAAGTCAATTACGAACCCTCCTACAAACTTAATTAGTTTAATTACCTCATCTCTAGATATTTTAATGCTTGATGATTTCACCGACACCGGATTGTTTGATTCTGCAGAATTCGCTAATGACGACTCGAATTGAGATAGCTTAGAGAAATTAGAATCCCTTGCCAAATGAAGGAATGAATGAGATGTTTCGACCGTGATGAGTAATTATCGAACGTCGATTATTAATGCTTGAAATGAAGGCGGAAACAATCATATTCATTTAATAGTTGCTATTTTTAAAACTCTAACTCAAAAACCTTCTGCCCTTGAAAATCTTAAACTTACGACCGAGAATTTAACGGGAATTTCCCTTGACACCTTTTCCGCGAATGGAACATTATCCGTGAACTCCCTGAATACAATTACAGATATTGAAGTTTTAGGTTCCTTTGCTTATTGAGTGGAAAATTTTGATTCTCATCAAGTCAATGATTATGAAAATTTGATTCGAACTCAATATCTTACCGAAACGATTGCCCTTTGAAACGATAATGACGAAAAAACATCCGCAATTCGTGAATATCTGCATTTATCTCCAGCAGTTTCGCATGCTTTTGCCTTTCCGGCGAATGTAGGAATCAATTTGTTTTATTTTGATTTTACGAATGGTCAGTTAAAAACTAATGAACTCGAAAGTTTGAATTTAAATTTAGCTCAAATTCAAACCTTAAGAACTTGAATTAATGATTTTGAATCAACGAATGTGCCCACCGAACCTGGAGCTTACACGCTTCCTCTTTCTTCGATTGAATTACGAAATTGATTAACGAATGTTTCCTCAACAATTACACAAACACCCACTCAGTTCAGTTGAAAACTTTCGTTAGCTGAGAATTTTGATGTGACATTGATATGAACATATGATGTAAATGAACCGCGATGAGAAGTTAAAACATTTAAATTAACCGGAACAAACACACAAGAGCAAACATGAACCACTTCATCAATTAATAACCCTTCCGATTCCTCATCCACCTGACGCAATATTCATGATTTTCGAGAAGCTCTATGAACTTTATTATTTAACACCGCAACAAACAATCCGAATTGAATTCCGGAAATCATAAAGAATAATTTATATTCACTCGGACTTTCTTGATTTATAGACAAGTGAAATACATCGCCTAATTATGAAAGTCGTCGCGAAGCTTTTCGAATTTATCAAACTTTAGCCTCAAACAATCAAGATTTTCAATTTGATTGAGGAAATAGTGAATTAACGATCGATAATTTTAATGCCGACGGTTCTCTCGCTGATCTATCCACACTCGTAGATTCCAATACAAAACTGCAAAATATAGTCAATTGAGCAACGGGATTTGATGTTGTGGCTTTGAATACTCACAATACCGACAACTTATCTCATCAAAGAATTCTCAATGTTATTACTACTCAATGAGCGGATGATACACGAGCTCCGTTACGAAGTTTGATTGTTCTTCATCAACAATATTTCGAAGATTATTCCGGTGAAAATGTTCCTTTGCTCTTAAACTATCCATCTGCCTTAGCAGCAACTTTTCCCTATGCTTCATTTGATGAAAATGGAGCAATTACTCGTAGTGCTTTGGAAACTTTATTAAATGACAAAACTAAAGCAGCCGCTTTTCAAAATTGATATTTGAGTTTAAATACGGGGCAAATTCAAACTTGAAAAAATACAATTTTGAATTGATATCGTGTTGATATTCAAAAGGATTGAAATCAAAATTCGGAAAAGACCACCTTTATGACTCGTTTTCATTCTCTCGAGAATTCCGGAACTCTCTGAAACGAATTTGCATTTCCGTCGACATTAACGAGCGCCGCTTTTTCTTCCGAAAATGGTGAATTAACATTGTCCTTTTTGGAGGATATTCCTACTTTTGCGGAATTACATAATATTCACAATGCTCTTCGGAATTTTAATGTGAATGAACAAAAAACAAGTTTGCTAAATCAATTGAAAGCAAACTTAATTAGTGATTGAAATACGGAATCTCATTTTTCTCTTCTTCGTCAATTAATTGCCTCTTTTGTTGGTTTACTCGAAAAACCCGTGTTAGTTCCGAACTTACCTGTGTCTCCGCTCACTTGAGATTCATTTCATGTCAATGGAAATCTAAAAGAAACCGCTTTTGCAACACAAACTTATGAAGATTGAGCAATCTTATCCGATCTAAGGGAATCTTTCGCAACAGCGGAATCGGGTAATGTTTTTGATACATTGGCAACTTCATCAATTAATAATTATGGGGATCGCATAAAAACAACATGAAATGCTGCGAATAATAGCGATGCTCAATCTTTCATTGCCAATTATCTTTATCTCGTAGATGAAGAATGAACTCTTCCGCTTACTTATCCCGTCGCATTTGGATTCGAAACGAACGCGGATATTGAAACTCTTTTCGATCGCAACGGCGAAATGAAAGACTTAACTTGAAGCGATACAAAATGAGATGACTGAGGTAAATTAGCAAGTTTGCAAATAAATTTTGAATCTCTCAAGACCGTTCGCGAGAACGAAGAAACAAATTTAATTTATCATCACTCTATTTTGCTAAATCATTTTTTAACCCAAATAAAATGAACATGAAATGACAACGATGCTTTCGCAGCTAAACGACTTACTTGAAAAGAGTATGTCGCTCTGGATTCAAATTTGCAAACGTATATTTTTCCCGCCAATCTCGGATTAACAAATCAACATTTCAACACTGAAGGAGAATTAGTTGATTTGGCCTTTGTCAAAACTTTTGCGAAAGCGAAAGAAATTTGAAATTGATTGAATACAGCTGACACATTTGCCGATTTACCAACCTCCGCCGGAACTCCTTTTACGACTCAAGAAATTGCGAATTGCCAATCCGATGATTCGCTTTCATGCAAACGAATATGATTAATTCATAATTGAAATACGGAACAAATGGCAAAACAAAGTGTCATTCATTATTACTTTATTCTCGCTTTCGCTTATGCGGCTCCTGATAATTATCCGAACTCATTATTTCTCGCCAATGACGGAACATCAAATTACGATGTTAGTACTTTACTTTCCATGACTGACTTTACTCAAGATGGAAAATTAAAAACCAATGCATTGTCGACGACTACATTGACAGAGATGAATTTAATTGAAAACTGAAAAACTCACTTTGATACCGATACG
>NW_019091568.1:428067-440940 GCF_001949145.1 Acanthaster planci | reverse complement strand
TTTCATGTGCGTAATTGTGCAGTAAACCAAATGCACTGAAGAGGACTCCACAAAAGACCCTGGGTCATTTTATGCTGGCAACCAACTGTGTACACTGAACCTGTGCATGTTTGTGTTCAATATAGAAAACACATGCAAGAGAGTGACTGTGGGCACTTGTGCATATTTGTGCTGTAAAACCAAAGATGGGTTAATGCCCCATTTCAGATCACTTCCTATAAAGAATGGAAAAGTCCCAAAATTTAGCCTCACATCCTAACTCTTAAACAAATCTGAAATTTTTGCTCCCCCCAAACAAATTTGCCCTCTTGCCTGCAAATTTAGTTTTGAATATGCCCTTGTATCCATCCACATACCCACTGCCCCATCCTCTCTACTCAACCCACCTACATCAGCCTGAAAAGTTGCATCTTTTCTTACAAAACTTTTGAACGAAATGTACGCTTTTCTTTGACAGCATTCCTCTCTGCTCACTCATCAATCAGTACCTGGTACAGCTTGCGGCCAAGTTCCCCGCCGCCAAGTTCCTCAAGAGCATCTCTACTACCTGTATCCCTAACTATCCTGACAAGAACCTGCCCACCATGTTTGTGTACTTTGAGGGCGACTTGAAATCGCAGATTGTCGGACCACTCGAATTTGGTGGCATGAATTTGACATTAGAAGGTGAGCTTAAGACATGTAACTGAAATCAATGTGCTGTTTTTTTTTCCATTTTTATTTTGTTGCTATATAAAGGAAAGTTTTTTGGTGTCATCACAGGTCATTTTCTTGTTTAACTACACAAGCGATATTGTAATTTTTTTTTCCCTCTGCACTCGAGAGTGTGTACATGTTTGGCTCGAGGCTCTTGTCAAAATTTTCACTATAAGCATGGAATGTCCAATCAGACCACTTTGGGTACCACGTCATGATACACTCATATGATGGGTGACTGTAAGAGATAAGTATCTTGCCAACTTTGTCGTCATCGTATGGAACTGAGACCAAAGTAGGTCCACGTAATGCAGGTTGTTTGAACCTTGAGTGGACTAGGCCAGGTCCACACCAAGTTCCCCCCCCCCAAAAAAAAACGATTCAGAGGCATTTTGAGTCAGGGTTGTCAGTTGCAAAAGGAAAAGTCAAGGAAAACTTCAACAAAATCCAGCTGAAATAATAGTTTTCACAGTTCCGAAAAGAGTTTTTCACCAAGTTATTGTTACCACAGAGAAGAAAGGAATGTCCTGCTTCTTTGCTTTGAAGAGCTAGCATGTGTATCTAACCCCTTGTATAAAGACTACAGACACGATCCCTTTGTTGGTTTAGTCTAAATGATTAGTACAGCACTGCCAGCTTTGCCACTCAACGTGTCTGCCCAGGCCCTTTTGTTTTGACCAGTGAGGGGGTACTTTTGCACATTGTTTCCTCCCCTTAATTTCCAGCAGTAATACAATTCCCTCCCTACCTATTTGTATCTTCCTCCTGTCTGGCAGAGTTGGAGTGGAAGCTGTCTGAAATGGGTGCCGTTGCAACTACGTTAGGGGAGAAGCCCGAACCGAAGACAAGGACGACGGTCAGCTTTGCCGGCGGACGCGATCATGGTGACGATTCGGATGATGATGATTACTAGATTAATCAGTGTAATGAGGTAATAAAATAGACTCCAAATGTATTGCGATATTTATTTGTTTAATAATCAACTCATATTCTGTCAGGAATAAATTAGTGTATCAGTGTTGTAGTCAAGTCCATCAAGATTCTTTTGAGTCACTTCTCAAGTCTAGTCACAAGTTCTTTCACAAGACTTCCTTTTACATTTCCAAGTAGGAGGCAGAACACTGGCAAAGGATGCTTTATCGAAGTTTATTTGAAAAGCTTGTGACCTGGCTTAAGACTGGAGGTCTTGTGAAGATCGTATACAGGGGGACTTGTGATGGACTTGGACTACCACACTGCACTGTGTATCGTAGGTTCCTCCTTCAGCATCCTCCCAAGCCCTGCTTTACCAGACTTCTGTTTTTGTTCCTACAAGATATCAACTGGAGTCCCGGGTGTGGGTAATCCCAGTCTGGAAACAAAGGCAAATCAACTAGAACCACCAAGGATTTTTTGATGCCTCGCTCTGTGTGGAAGTCTCAAGTTTCTTCCCCAGAAATCCTTCACAGAAATGTCAGACCTCCTCAGCATTCTTCTTTCCTTGCTCTTTTTAACCCCTGTTTAATATGACATCAGCTCAACTTTCTGTTATCTTTGTTGAAAGAAGCTCTGGTACTGTGATAAATAATTATGTGCATCTTATAATTTTTAGTCACTGTCAAAGGATATCACTTTTGATAAAAAACAATTGAAGAATTATGAGTGAAAATCACTCATGTGCTAGTTTGGGGGAATGGTTTTGGAATTAGCAGGGTTTTCGTCTGTTGTCTTTTGACAAATTTTGTGTATCGTTTTTTACACACACTTAAAGAAGAAGCTATTATTCTGTTGCAGCAACATACATTAATTGCTTAATATGTCTCTGGAACTATGACCAAGCCCATTTGGTTTCTTCTCTAAAAACTGAGCACCTGCCTATTCCCTGCCCCCCATAAATTTGAAGCTAGTGGTGCTACTGGCTGGGGTCCCCCTCCCCCCATTGAGACCAGTGTTGCTCTTGTAAGCCCCTCCCCCTCCTCACATTTTGGAGATAAACAAAAAGGTTTGTATTGTTTAAAACTTTGGCCCAACTTGTCCAGGGCCCCTTTAGAAAAATGAACACATAGTTCCCACGTACCCTTATGCAAATTAAATGGGCTAAAGCCGCTGCTTAATACCACTTCCAAACTAATGCTCAGTGATTGGTTTAAATTTTTGTGGAGTTCATGTAGTGATCAGAAACATTAACTTCCAATAAAACAACTTTTTCTCTGTTTTTCAATTTTGTGGCTGTGGTACGTGTTGTAATGTTGACCTGATCATCCACGATTAAACCAAACTTTGTCCAACTTGGGCGTCGCGAGGGGAGCCAAGGAGGTGACTGTTCTGCCCCTCCCCCCGAAGCAATTTAAAGATATTAAAGGGGATGAAAAAAATCATCAAATTATCCGCAAGACATTGAAATTGACCCCAAAACATTTTGTGATCTTTCAGTTCGTTGCCGATGAGTGCTTTCTCCCCCCCCCACCGCCGGAAAAAAAACCTGACAGCGCCAACACAGTCTAAATTACGTTTAATTATTTTTATCGCCGATCGTGTACTTTGCAATGCATTATCTTCAATCAAGTCAGTTCTTCTTAAAGGGTTCTCAAAGACCTGCACTAAACATGACAGAGTTTGTTTGTGCGAGTTTGTTTTTAAGAGATACATTTTGTCAAACCGTTTTTACGAGAAGTATTTTTAGAAATGTTTCCTTTTTTAAAAGAAGGACGAGATTACAAAAAATATTTGAAATTAGTTTGAGGAGAAAGTTTATTTGGGGAGATACGTCGTAGATCACACCATGATCTGACCTATCTCGATTTTTGACGAATTTCGGTTTTTAACATATTCTTGTTCTGCATAATCGAATCTTTATTTTCTGAAAGTTTCAAACGTTTAGGTGCTCTAAAAAGCTAAATAAATTAATTTGATTAATTAAAAATGTTGACCTACTTCTCCAAATTCTTAAATTATTATTTCACGGACTGACGCATTGAGATAGGTCACTGCGTGGAACGTGTAGACAATTCCGTTTCATTTCCACAAAGTGACCTATACAGTCTGGTATCTGTACCATAAGCGACACCTGTCGATGTCGTTTGAAGTTCGGTGATTCGGAACCAGTCTTTAGCACTTTTTGGTGTCATTCGGTGGCTGAACGTTGAACCTTAATCCCAACCCAGTTTCTGTTTCCGTAAATGGCTGAGCACAAGTATATTCTTTTTACGATATTCGAATAAAATTGTAATGGACATTCGTACGATGTCACGAAATCCTGAGCGAGGCGTACTTGTGTAGTGGGCTTGTAGCTCATATGGTCATGGCAACAATACTGTGGCGGTCTCGTCTTTTGGAGCCCAGTCGAGCCTAGCCCCACTAGTGTGGCACGGACTCTCACTCCCAATCCATCCTAAGGATAAATCGGGAGTGACCCGTGCCACACTAGTGGGGCTAAGTCGGGCCGGCCCACGTCAGCGAGGACAAAAATAGCATTTGTACGTGTTTGCTTCGTGACAGTTTGTGCTTTATGTTTCTATTTTAGGTTGATTAAGTAAACCAGTCCAGATAAAATTTTAAAGTCTACACGGTTAAAAAGAAGCTAAACGCAATGAACTGTAACAACAGTTGCCATGTTTAAAATTGCAAAGTATGCAAAAACCTAAGCATTGTTTGCTACATACTGCAAAAATAAGTACACAAGACCGAAACTCGGATCGAATCACTGTCGACTATTTTGGTATCATGTACTATTTACTATGGTGTACTATTTACGACACACATTTTTGCCTCTAAGTAACGCAACTACACGATGCGACGGCAAGATGGCACACGACACGATGTGCCCTGTGCGTACAAATGTATCGGCAAAAACGCGACGGCACGACGCGACGGCACGACGCAAGGGAGTCGTCGCGTCGTGTTGTTGCGTTGCCTTGGAAGAGGTTAGAGAGAGGCAGAAATGCGTGTCGGACATAGTACACCACACAACTGTACAGACTCAGGGGTATTAATTAAGCACTATGACTGGCCCCAACCAGTCTTTAGAAACAAACCCCATCACTGGCCAGTGGATTAGTCAATTTCTAATATTGTTCATCTGCTTCGAGCTAGGGGTATTCCTCGCCGACGTGGAATTCTTGGTGGACACCGTCGGAAAATTTCTGTCATTGTTGACAATTTTCCGCGCCATCGTTTCCCAGAGAGGTGTCAATCAAGGCATGACATCAATCGTACACTGATTCCAGTTTCGGCTTTTGTCGGTGACAAACCACAAGACATTCCTGTTTTGATCGACCAGCTCTCTCGACCCTTTCGTGGTAACTGTTGGCGATCAAGCAATCGCACCTTAACACCAGTGGCGCACATTCCTCACTACTAATTTGTTTGTAAATCGTGGAGAGGATCACACTGTGAGATTCTGCACCCTTAATACTCGGTCTCTTAGGAATAAATCGGTGGACTTTCTTGATTAGGAATGTAGTTCTGGAGTAGCCTAGACATTTTTGCCCTGACAGAAACGTGGTTCACGGATGTTGACGATGCTTGCAGACCCCTGTCGGATTCAAGCTGCTAGATCACCCAAGAACCAGCCAGATGGGGGGAGGCACTGCCTTGCTTCTCGGTGATGGTATGGATGTCACCAAGACGGCAGCCGGAGAACGTCAATCCTTCGAATTCTCGGAATGGTTGATTAGGTCCGGTTCGCAGTCTCTTAGACTGGTTATTGTCTATCGACCACAATATTCATCCAATCACCAAATCACTGTTAATGCATTTATTGATGAGTTTTCTAACTATCTAGAAACGGTTATATTATCTAGTGAACCCCTTGTGATTACTACAGATTTTAATATTCATGTTGACATGGTTCAAAATCACGATTCCATGCATTTTGCTGAGATACTGGAATCTGTGAGGTTTACAACAGCATGTCATCACTCCTACTCATATACCCGGTCACATAGTGGATTTAGTAATTACTCGTCAATCAGAATCTGTTATATTGGGAACACCGATCTCTGGTGAATTATTCTCAGATCATTTGCCTGTTTTGTGCAATATCCAGTTGAAAACGTCCTGTTTATCTGTGAAAGATGTGTCATATAGGAAATTAAAGGCTATCGACTTGGCTAAGTTTAATAATGACATTTGTAATTCTGAATTATATAATGAGGATTCTGTTCTTATTGATTCAAAGGATCTCAATGGTCTGGTTGATTTGTACAATGATACCATGGGCATTATTATTGATCGTCATGCTCCACTTAAGTCCAAAACACTTGTTGTTCGACCACGTGTACCCTGGTATAATAATAATATCAAATTAGCCAAGTGTGAAAGAAGGAAAGTTGAGAGGAAATGGCGTTTGATGGGTCATAGCAAGATCTAAACATGTTTAAATCCAAGAAAAATAATGTTACTTTTTTAATAAATATTGCTCGTCAGGAATACTATACCAACTTTATAGAAAAGAATAGTACTGATCCCAAAAGGCTTTTTAGGGCCTATGGTTCTCTCTTTCTTAATAAGGTTTCTGTTTTACCGATGCTCGAAAACTTGCAAATCATATGAGTGATTTCTTTGTCCAGAAAATTGGTAATATTAGGCTGAAATTGAATTGCATTAATCCTTCACCCACTTATAATATGTTTGTTTCACACCCAGAGCCACCCACTCTAACTGATTTTAGTCAATTATCTCAAAATTGTGTTCGTAAACTGGTGACTGGCTCCAGTAAGAAAACGTGCATTCTTGACCCGATTCCTACTAATATGTTTGTCGATTGTTTGGACTCCTTTTTGCCATTTGTTACTAAATTGATTAATCTTTCACTAAAGAGCGGGGAATTTCCAGCGGCTTGGAAATTGGCTGTTGTCCTCCCTTTACTAAAAAAAACCTGGACTTGAGGGCAAAGTGGAAAATTTTTGACCTGTGTGTAATTTACAGTTTATTTCGAAGCTGCTGGAAAGGGCCGTTGCTGATCAATTGCAGTCTCATCTGACACGGAATAATCTATATCTAGTTATGCAGTTATCTTATCGTAAATTTCAAAGTACTGAAACTGCTTTATTGAAAGTTCAAAATGATTTGTTGATGGCCTTGAACAGGAAACATGTTACACTTCTTGTGTTATTGGATTTGAGTGTAGCTTTCGACACATTAGATCATGATCGTTCTTTTGAGTTTACTCCAGTCACGTTTTGGAATTATTGGCACTGCCCTTAACTGGTTTAACTCACATTTGAGTGGTAGATCTCAAAGGGTTTTGGTCAATGGTAAACTATATGGTAAACGTAATCTTGAATGGGGTGTTCCTCAAGGGTCATGTTTAGGTCCTTTATTGTTTATCTTGTACACTAGTCAGTTGTTTGACATCGTCAATGCTCATCACCCAAGAATTCATTGCTATGCTGATGATACTCAGTTGTATTTATCATTTTGTCCAGATGAAACTGGTAGTCGGAAATTTGCCGTGTCAGCTATGGGGGCTTGCATACACGATGTCAGACAATGGATGTTTAATAATGGATTACTTTTGAATGACAATAAAACAGAATTTATCATTATTGGCACTCGTCAAAAAATATCCAAGGTAACTTTGGATGGTATTCATGTTGGGGAATCTGTCATTTCACCCTTGGCTACAGCTCGTAACTTAGGTACCTGATTTGATGCTAATATGTCTATGAAAACTCATATTACTAACGTTTGTGGTAGCGCATTCTATTATCTACATAATATTAGGCACATTCGGAAATATCTCTCCAAGGAATGTACTGAGACACTGATTCATGCATTTATCTCAAGTAGATTGGATTACTCTAATAGTTTGTTTTATGGCTTACCCAGTATTCATATTAATCAGCTCCAGAGGGTACAGAATGCTTGTGCACGACTCGTTTACAAGACACCAAAATTTTGTCGAATTACTCCTCTTCTTATTGATTTACATTGGCTTCCGGTTTTATATAGAATTGAATTTAAAATTTTGTTGATTGCATACAAAGTCTTACATGATTTCGCTCCTCAATACTTAACTCAGCTTGTCTCTGTAAGGCCTCGGAACCGTTACCATCTCCGTAGTTCCAGTGATGGTGTCCTCCTCAATTATCCATCAGGTCGGGCTAAGGCTACCCTCGGAGATCGAGCATTTGAGTTTTGTGCGCCACATCTCTGGAATAAGCTTCCATGTAATATTAGAAGTGCTACCAGTGCCATTACTTTTAAATCAATGTTAAAAACATATCTTTTTAAGAAAGCATATTAGTAATTTCTAGGCTCTGGGTGATTGTTAATTTTGATTGTAATTTTGTCGTTTTTAATTTTGTTGTACCTGTCTGGGAGAATCTGAGTGTTCTCTTGGAGAGTGCTTCCAGTTTTCGGGCACAAGGATGAGTCTTGGACGCACGATGGGTCGTTGGAGGGAGAGTTGGTGCCGGCCGTGTGTGGAAGTCCCACCATGTTTGGTTTAAACTTTTAAATCAATGTTAAATTGTGTTTATTTTAATTATTTTGGGTCTTTGTAAAAATTTGTTCTAATAGGTATTTTTTTAAATATTGTTAAGCACTCCTGAACTTTTTTTTATGAAATGAGCGCTATATAAATTGAATTTAATAATAATAATAATAATAGCAAGATCTCCGAATTGACATAAATTATCAACTATCTGAGGGTTTACCAAGGCTGCGCCGCCAAACAGCGACTTAAACTCAATAAAACTTGAAGTTTAGGCAAACTTTAAAATACAGGCAATAAAATTCAATTCAACTAAAAAGCGTAAAACTTGCAATTTTCATTTGATATATTCGAACTACAAAACATTCTAAACAGTTTGCAGAAAAATGATGATTCGAAAACGATTACCGGTAAATTTAAATTAATACGGTCGATTTCCATAAAAGCAGCTACAACATTTGAAAAGCAGATCACACGGTCGCCAATGGTTATTTTTGGCTCTTCTAGACTTTCATCTTGTCCAAAAGGCATTTTAACCCTTATCTTCTCGTACCACTCATTTCCCGTAGTCATATGAACTGGTAAGCAAGCCACATCCAGGGATCGGTTTTACACAAAACTAGTTCACTAATTTTTTTTTCAATTGTAAAGTGTAGGAAACTGATATATCTCGAGTAAACTGATAACAGCAGTGTGATCATTTGAATAGGTGAATAACCCTAAAAGAGCCGGGTTATTTTGGCCCCTCTTAAGCTGGGTTGAGGTGGACTCCGCCGTCCCCCTTGAACTCGGCTGTACCATGCTCAATTTTCAAAAACTTGATAGATATATTAAGGTACTCCTTATACAATTACATTTTTGAAGTTTGAGGTCGATTAAATTTATCCTTTATGTAAGTACATAGAAGTATGCACAGCTTATTATAGCCTTGTAATCTTCGTCTTCACAACTTTTGTTTATTTTAAACGGTCAAATATTCGGTATATATCATTGTTCTGGGAGAAAAACAACCATGTGAGCCGACAATTTCACTGCTACGGGTCTGTTCTTTTGACGTCACATTCGTGCTTTTCTTAAAAGTAGCTGCTAAAACTAAGGCTGGCAGTCGGTACAAAATTAAAACTATAATTCACAAAGTGTTATTAATTTCACTATAAGAACACCAGATAATAATACATGTACTACAAAATACCAATGGGACAAATTTTGAACAATTTGAGGTTAAATCAACTGGCCGCCCATACAAGTTGGCAAAATAAGAGTGGTCTACACTAATCCTATAAGACATCCAAATCTTTTACAACCAAGTTTCATAAAACTCACAACTCCAAACCTTGATACGTTACTAGTGAATTAACCGGAATACCACCAGCAGTACGTGGGCAGGAGTGGACAAAAGATGACGATATCCAATATAATTTAACGTGTTCAATATCAGAATGACGGAGCCATGGGCTTAAATTCTGGGGTGGTGGGGGTATATACCCCTCTTTTGCCCAGGCGGATTGTTAAGAATATTACAAACTTCCAAAAGACCAAAATGTGTTCAACAGTAGTCAAAAATATTTTTAAAAGCCAAATATGCCGTTCTCATGTAAAATTCTGCAAGAAAGTAATACGTGTTATAGATTGTACATCTGTATCATAAATATCACTCCTTATAGTGCCACATTCCCCCCTTCCCCGGCATTTAAAGTACCATAGCCGGGCAAGTCACCCCTCCCCCGAAAAAAAGAAAATCCCCGTCCCCATTCCACCCAACAATCTCCGTCACAAATTTACGCCACTGCGCAGAGCACAGTTTTCCTAAACTTTGGACATGCCGCAATTAACGACCCTTTTGTATGTTAATTAATACTTAATGGACAGGATATCCCAGACATCATGCCGATGCAACCTGTGGAATCCGGCAGGGAAGAAGTACTTGCACGGTCATGTCAATTGCGCTCGACAGCACATATCTCGAACGGCAAAGGCGAGAAGGTGACGCTGGACTTTCCTTCTAAAGTCAGTGGCGGTGCATCAGCGGATTTCATAAAGGTGAACTTGTGCATGAAATAGCTGAAGAAGACGAAAAGCTCCATCTCGGCCAGGTGCTGACCCAGACAGATACGGCGACCTGTGGATTTTAGTCAAGCAAGCAAGATATCTCGGAACGTATATATCACGGAAGATTGCCATTTTTGTCATAGGCCTACATGCATTCATAAAATCATGCAATCAATTTTGAAACAGCTGCTTCATTGACAACCTGACAATCTTGGCCAGTGGTACTAACAACAACCTTATCAGTGTTTAGTAGCCTTCTTTTGTCTCAATGCAGTAGTGAGGAATTTATTTTCATTACTCACCGACGCCAAAAGGAATAAACTCTTCTGGTTTGACGGCCTCGCCTTCGGCATTCAAAAATCGTTCCGGCTTGAAGCTCTCTGGTTCTGGCCATAGGGTGGGGTCGCGAAAAATCCTCCACAAGTTGGACACAATAAATGTACCTTTTGGTATTAGGAAGCCATTCAGCTGCGTGTCAGCAGCGGCAACGTGCGGCAGACCCAAGGGCACAATACTGGCCATGCGTTGGACCTCCCAGATCACGGCTCGGGTGAGATTCAGACCAGGCTTGTCGGCAAGCCTTGGCCGCCGATTACGACCAACCACGGCGTCAATCTCGGCCTGGACACGCTGCTGAACCTCCGGGTAGATGGCCATGTGAAGGAGACACCACTCCAGTGTAGTGACCGTGGTCTCTGAGCCCGCGGAAAACAGATCGTCCACCACGTAAAGTAAGTTTTTGTTATTTAATCGTGTATTGCTAGATTCGTCAACACTCACATCGTGTTCAGTGGAGGAGGCACCTTTTGGAGCACATCGTTTTATTTCCATTAGGTAAGCGTCGACGAAGTCATTTAAATTGTAGGAGTCAAACTTGGAGCGGTGCAAATCGATGACACTCTTTATGAATGCTAGGATCTGATTGTGATCGGTTTCCAGTCGTTGGAGCTCGGATCTCAGGAAGGGTAGCCTAGCACCCACATCGCCGAAAAAAAAGAAGAACCCGCCTATTCCCAAGTTTAAGACGAGGCTGCTCTCCAAGGCTAGGAGTCGTTGGAAGTCTTGGTCATCGTACTGGTAGCGCTGACCGAAGGTGACGGAGCAGATGACGTTGGACACTGCGCCGGCCAGATGGGGCTTCGGGTTGAAAGGTTTGCCGTTGAAGGCTGCCATTGCTTTAATCAACTCCTCTGCCTCTGTTCCGATCTGTTCTTCGAAGATTGATTTACCGACGCCCAAACCGCGCAGGGTGCTCAAGCTGAAGTGGCGCATCTTCATCCAGAGCTCTCCCGATGAGCCCGTTACTCCTGAGCATTTAAAATGACAGAATAATATTAACCCAATAGACAAGTTTCCCTGACTTACGGCCTCCCACTTGGACCTTACAAAGCCATGCATAGGAGCAGATTGTGTACAAACTTGTGCACAGCTCTGGTCATCATAATGAACTCGTAAACTCATTCCAAGCACGAGCAACCATATTTTTAAGCAGTATATTTTTTTGTTATTAAACAGGCATTCTTCGAGATGCCCTAGGGGATCCGATGATACCGTTTTAATCTGTTTCGTGTCTTTCCTTGTCGTCCTAAGTTTCTGTTCATAACTGGTTGTCCGAAAAACATTGCGCAATGATATTTAATTTAGTACGTGTACTTCATTATAAGCTCTAATAATTGAAAATGTGGGCCAAGGACCTTGAAATGTAATAACATTTGTTAATTTTTTTATCGATGTTCTTTCTGTTGTAAATTTCCGAGGTTTGGCGGCCTAGTATCAACTTTTAGTTTTTCTGAAGGGTTAGACTGTACTACACGAGCACATAATTAAATGTCGCCCCAAAACGCGGGTTTTGGCACCGCCTTCCCGACTCTTTGCAGGTAATCATGTCGTTCCTTTTACTCCCATTTTGTAGCGTACATTTCATTATTTTGTGGAAACTTTTAGGGTCGGATGGCCTACTACATTTACTGCAGTTTATCATAGACAGGTTTAATAAGGATGTGGATGGCTTTTGTTGGGTTGAAAATATGGAATTTAGGTGAAGTTCGAAGAAAAGTAGTGTCGGAGCTTTAATTTAACGTTGATTTTTGACAATAGAGACTAGACGTGTAAGTGCGTTGTGGTTGTGTAAAACGTCACCTGGGTTGATGTGCAAAACTTACGACATTTATTGGATTGTCGGATTAGATTTGGATTTTTTGTGTCATTGGTAATTTAACTGTAACACTTTTACATATTTGGGATTAAGTGTAGTTACTCTGGAATCTTGGATTGCTGGCTTCAAGTTTAGTAGGCATGGCGGCCGTGTTGGATCCCCGAGAGGGTTTGTGTGTGTGCGGTGCGTGTACGTGTGCGTGCGATCGTCAGCCAGCGCGGCGGGGTTGACCTGACTGCTTGCGTATGGAATTCCATATCTGGCGTCGTCCGTCGTGCGTCGCCCGTGGGTTTTTTTTGTCACGATTGCGCAGTGGTATTTTTAACTTTGACCCTTGATCGTTTCACATTTACATGTCCTTGTTCGATCATTTTAGCAATAGAACTAGAGGATGTACATGTATTCGTTTTTGCAGTTGCGCCAAACTCCAATTGAAAGAAGAAATAAGTTAAGTAACGTGTATATGAAATAATACCATTTGTTACATAAATAAATTAACAAAATAGACTTTTGTTAGGGTAGATTGTTTTTCTCGATGACTTAGTTACTCTAGACG